>JAUMJK010001205.1:0-513975 GCA_033558105.1 Coccyzus lansbergi | reverse complement strand
GTGGACTTAGGAAGGCGCCAC
This sequence comes from Coccyzus lansbergi, assembly GCA_033558105.1. Lineage (NCBI taxonomy): Eukaryota > Metazoa > Chordata > Aves > Cuculiformes > Coccyzidae > Coccyzus > Coccyzus lansbergi. The sequence continues at coordinate 513,954 of JAUMJK010001205.1, read as the reverse complement.
CATCTGGGGAGGTCAGTCCGGTTTGCCCTCGACAGCGCTGTTCGTTGTTTCACGGCGGCGGCCGGCGCTGCGGAATCGGGATCGAAATCGAAGTAGAGTCCTAGGCCTGCGACGGGCGGACCGCCGCTTCTCCCGCGCGCTGGGCCGCCGCCGCCTCCAGCCATCACTTCCGGGTGAGCGGCGGCCACTTCCGCCTGCGACCCCTAGCACTTCCTTTCCCGCGGCGGCCGCCGGAGCAGACGCGCAGGTGAGGGTGGTGTCGCTCGCATCCGCCGCCATCCGCCTCCCCCGTGTCTTCCCGCCGCCTCCCCGACCGCCGACCGCCTCCGGGGACCCGCGGCTTCCCCAGGGCAGCGCGGGCGGCGGAGCGGGGCGCTGGGCCGCGGGGGCTGGTGGAGCGGGGAGGCCGGGCCGCGTCCCGGCCCTGTCGTTAGGGCCTCGGAGCGGCAGGGGCCGCCGCATACAGGGTCCTACACCGGGGACGGGGCAGCCCGCGGCCTCAGTGCGGGCTCGGGGGTGAAGGGCTTGAGGGCAGCCCTGAGGAGAACGGCCTGGAGTGCTCGCCGCCCAGAAGCCAACCATGTCCTAGGCCGCATCCAAAGCAGTGTGGGCAGCAGGGCGAGGGAGGGGAGTCCGGTGTCCGCTTCTGGAATCCACAACATAAAAAGGAAGTGGAACTGTTGGGATGGGTCCAGGAAAGGCGACAAAGATGATTGGAGAGAGAGCTGGAGCACCTCTGCTCTGCGGGCAGGTTGAGGGAGTTGGTGTTGTTCAACCTGGAGAAGTGAAGGGTTTGGGAGGCCTTATAGTGGACTTGCAGTATCTGAAGGGGCTGCAGGAAAGCTGGAGAGGGACTTTTCTAAGAGTAGTGATAGAATGAGGGGGAATGGCTTTAGAATGAAAGGGGAGGATTAGTGTTTGATAGGAATGGTTGGACTCGATGATCCAATGGGTCTCTTCCAACCTGGTTGTTCTATGATTCTATGATTTAGATTAGACATTGGGAAGAAATTTGACACAATGAAGGTGCGAAGCCCTGGCCCAGGTTGCCTGGAGAAGTGGTGGCTGCCCCGTCCCTGGAGATGTTCAAGGCCAAGGTGGATGGGCCTTGAGCCTAGTCCGGTGGGAGGTGTTGCTGCCATGACAATGGGCTAGGACTGGATGGGCTTTAAGATCCTTTGCAACCCAAACCATTCTGTGGAGACTGGTATTATATACCTATGGCCTGGCTGTTGCTCTGTGGGAGCCAGAACGGGGTATGGAAGTTGATGCTCAGTGTTGGGTTCAGGGGTAGGAGACTTGCCTGAGCCAGTCCCAGGGAGGAGACAATTAAAGTCTGAGAATCCCAATTTTAAAAGCTCTGGAGAGCCAGCGTTTTTGACAGTACCCAGGTCTCTGGTAGGTTTGGATAGGTGTTCTGTAACATAAGGTCACGTAAACAAGCAGGGGGAAGCTCTCAGTGCTTCTGGTTATCGAGGAGAGGGACTCGTGTGTGCTCTGTTGCAGTGGTGCTTGGGGACATCAGCTGAGATCAAGTGCAGCTGGAGACTCTGCTAAACAGTTGTGGATGGTGGCCTGTCTGCCAGCATCCGGCAAGGCTGCCAGTGTTGGGGATTTTTATCAGGTCCGATTGAACCCCAGGGTTACTCCTTGTGTTTTGCTCTTGGTAACTTCTGTTGCTTAGTAAAAGATTACATTAGCAAGAAAGTTCATAAAATACTGTATGAGAATGCTGAAGAGTCCACCATTACTCATAATTCTCTTTGTTTATTCAGAAATGGCACCTCGTAAGGGCAAGGAGAAGAAGGAAGAACAGGTCATCAGCTTGGGACCTCAGGTTGCTGAAGGAGAAAATGTGTTCGGTGTCTGCCATATCTTTGCTTCCTTCAATGACACTTTTGTCCATGTGACTGATCTCTCTGGCAAGTGAGTACCAAATGCTGGTCACCTCCCTGCAGTACCTGGATTCTTTGATTTGGGAAACAGGAATGATTTGGAAGGAGGCTCCATCAGAATCCCTGAGCTTTTGCTGAGCCATGAGATAAGACACTGTGTGTGTGCGAACGTAGACTCAGCGACGTGATGTGCCTTTCTGAGTATTGTGCTCAGGGTACTGGATGGCAGTTAACTCATCCAGTAACATTCAAAGTAACAGGTTCTGTCTCAGAAGCTGCTTTGTGGGAAGGAGAGGGGGGAAGAGCTTTCTTCTGAACATAATTTTTTCCTTTCGTAGGGAAACCATCTGCCGTGTGACTGGTGGCATGAAGGTGAAGGCAGACAGAGATGAGTCTTCTCCCTACGCAGCTATGCTGGCAGCCCAGGATGTTGCCCAGCGGTGCAAGGAGCTGGGCATCACTGCCCTGCACATCAAGCTGCGTGCCACCGGTGGCAACAGGTATGTTGGAGGGGTTGGGTCCTGATATTCCTGGAGGATGTGTCCAGTGTCAGAGCTGCCAGCTTGCTCCATGTCCCTTCTTTGTGCTGTCTCGACTGCTAAGGCAGTTGCATCGTAGGAATTAGTTGACTTTAAACTTGAACCAAATGGTGTCTGTCACAAGGTATGGTGTCTGGAGTCTGTTCTGAAGAGGCTGGAGCTGGGGCATGCAGTTATTTTTCTGGATGTGATATCAAACTTGGATGTGTTATGGGATGATGGCAAAGTGCCTGTATGGCTGATTGCGCATGGTTTGGGTCTGGGGTTGGGAGGAGCATGAGTTCCTGTAGCTGTTTTGGGGCAGGGAAACTGTGATTTTAACTTTGTCAGTGGCTTGAGAACTATGTTCAATTTCTGAATTGTTTAAGGAATTAAGGGTTCTCCTTCTCTCCTCCAGGACCAAGACTCCTGGACCTGGTGCCCAGTCAGCCCTGAGAGCTTTGGCCCGATCTGGAATGAAGATTGGCCGCATTGGTGAGTGATGGGGACTGGATGTGTGTGTTACTGTGTCAGTGCAGAACCTCACTGCCTATAATATTTGATTTAAGGATTATTCATTAAAAGGTGCTCCGCAGGTATACCTGCCCCTCAGTGTGATGCTTTGGGATGCTGCACTTGGCCTATGTCAGCCAGCACTGTACAAGGTCCGACACAAAAAAATCCTGAGACTGTGCATGTAATTCTTTATTTAACAAACTAAGAAAATCAGCTGTGATCACCCTCAAAATGGTTTCTATATGAGCTGACACCTGGCTGTGTATGTTACTGCCAGTGTTCAGACCAGTTCTGCAGGTCATTTCCTGAAAAGCCATTGAGGATCTCTGTTAGTTTTGCTTTCATATCTTCTACCGACAAAGAGTGGGTTCCTTTGGGCACTAACTGGATCTTGTGGAAGAGGGAGCCAGGTCTGAGGAGTACTGGGGGTTGCTCAAGCACAGTGATGTTCTGAGCTAAAAAGTGCTTCCCAGACAAAGTTTTCTGGGCTGGTGTGGTGTCTTGGTGTGAACTCACTGTTTACTCTTGTACACTGACACTTTTTCACCAAGGGTAAGAAAAATCTCTATTTGAAACATGCATCTACTTGTACTGGAGTAGAGCATGGAGCTGGGCCCTATCTCACTGTGGCAGATCAGAACATTTCCTATAACAATCTCTTTTACTCCCCTCCCACTCTTGGTTCCTGAGGTGTTAGGGTGAGTCTTGGGGTTTGTGTTGGACTTCATAGGTATGATTTAATGTAAAGAGATTTTTAAATGGAAGATTGACCAGGAGGTGGCGTGAGCTGACTGCAGAAACCAAGTTTCTGTCTGCACGATAAAGCCCCAGCCACACAGCAGGACGCTGATGCCTCTTGACATCACAGCATTTGTGCCAGAGCTGCTCAGCCACCTAGAAATCCTGTGCTGGTCTTGGCTTCAGGCTGTGACTGAGTAATATCAAGATTCTTCCAACTGTTTGAGGGAAACCCCTAAACTTCATAGGGGGAAGCACAAGGAGCAGTGGTGCTGGCTGCTCTGAAAGTTGCATCGTGCACCCTCGGTTTCTTTGGAAGCACTGTGGCTGCTTTAAGTGAGGTGGAAATCGTGTTTTTTTTCTTCCAAAACACTAAAATCCCTGAGTGCCCAGTGCTTGGCAAGTTCACAGATGCTTTAAACTTGTGTGAAGTGCTGGTTTTGCCTGTGTGTGGATCCTGCAGTGGCTGCTGCTGAGGTGCAGATGTGGGATGTCAGGGTGACTTGGGGTTGGTTTCCTGGGGTCCCTCTGGAATGTAACAGTGTTTGGGTTTTCTTCTCCCTGCAGAGGATGTCACTCCCATCCCCTCTGACAGCACACGTAGAAAGGGTGGTCGCCGTGGACGTCGTCTGTAAACCATCTTGCACCTTTCATTATTAAAGCTCTCTTTTAAACCTCTCAGCTTTGTGTTTTCTCATTGTGGTGCAATCAGAAGATGAGCAGCTTCAGTTTAGTTACATCTGCAACTGGCTTATCCCCTAACAGGGGCATTGAGTTGGAGTTGTTTTTAGTCCTACTGAATTCAGAGTGCTGAATTTACACAGGAAAGCTGCTGAAAGCACTGGAACTAGAGCTCTATCAGCCACTCTGTTTATATATTTAAACTTCCAGAGGTGTTTTAAGAAAAATGACGGGTTCTGAATGCTCCTGACTGCTCGAGGGAGGTAAAATGGGAAATGCCTGCTGTGCGATGGTGATGTCAGCTTTTGTACAGTGTAGTGCTTGCGCTGTCCTGTGATCTCCGCCGTGTGCGGTCAGTTTATTGGTGAAGGAGCAACAACTTGTGGTTTTCCTCCTGTCGCTGTTGTGTCCTGTTTGGTGGAACTCAGCAATGAGCAAGTGAACTCATCTGGAGCTGGTAAGATGCTTGTCCAGGAATACTTGTTGTCAGGTGTAAGGGACAGCTGTTTATCATAAGAACTAGTTGAAAGACCTTTAGGTTCTGAGCACAGTTACATGGAAAACATGATGTGACCGATAAAATAAAGCTGGAATGTGATGAGCTGATGTCCTGGGTCTTGGACAAGGTCTGCCTTCCACATCCTGAGCTTGAGAACCTCACTGCTTTTGTGTGGGATCTTTCCCGACACCTCTGCATCTTAAAATGTTTTATGGAGGATTCCTTTGCCTGCCTCCCCCACAACCCCGAACCTTCTTCCTCTCACAGGAAAGGGTGCTTGGGCTGATAGTGTTGTTGGAGGTGCTCTCTTCTCAAAGCAGGCTCTGTTCTGGTAAAGTCACTCAACCTGGATTGGATCCAGGGCCTGCAGCTCCTCTCAGGCTTGGTCTCCAGTCGTCGAGCTCTAACTCTTTCACAGCAAAAGGGGGATGAGTTTCACAGCAGAGGAAACCAGGCACTCTAATCTGAAGCCATGGTGCGTCTTAGTCTTTATAGTGAGAACTACTGGAATGCTTGCGCTTTCGAAGTGAGTCATGATCTCTTGGAGGTGGCCCTGCTGTGGAAAAGAAAGCTGGGCTTGTGAGCAAGCGAGCTGCTGCTGGGGTTTGTGCAAACTGTTGCTTAATACATGACTTCCCCTTTCTGTGGAAAAAATCTCTCCCTGCACAGATGTTCCTAAGCCAGCACTTCCCTTGGCTCAGCAGTAGTGTTTTATTTGTAATTTTATATGTGACCATGGAAAACTTTATAGAAGTAAACTACCCTTACTGTCCTGAAAGTGCTCTATTTGCACTTCAAATCACTGTTTTCCTGTGCTTGAAGTGTTCTCTGAGCTCTGTGGAGAAGGTGTTGAAAGCATGAAGCCAGCAGTGGCTCAGCCAGTGTGGAGCTGATGGAGGGGGAAGAGGGCAGAGGCAGGCAGGGGAGGGGGCTGCTGTTTGCAGGAGGTGTAGGGGTGCTGTGTTACTCATGACTCTCTTCAGTCTCTTTAGATATAGATATACACACACACACACACTCTTATCTGCCTGTTCTGGTAGGTGTTACTTTGGCCCTGAAGGGAAGGGCTTGGGGGTCCTGATGGATGAGAAGCTCCACATGAGCTGGTAATGCAGGCCAGAAAGCTGACTGTGTTCAAAGCAGGGGGACCAGCAGGGTGAGGGAGGTGAACCTCCCCTCTCCTCAGCTCTCGTGGGACCCCAACTGGAGCCCTGCATCGGTTCTGGAGTCAACACAGAATGGACATGGATCTGTTGGAGCGAGTCCAGAAGAGGCCATGAAGATGTTCTGAGAGCTGGAGCACCTCCCGTGCAAGGACAGGCTGAGAGAGCTGGGGTGGGCTCGCTGAAAGGTGGGTTTGCTTTATTAGCCCTTGGTCTTTGGAAGCAGGAGATCTGTGGGTGTGCAGGGCTCTCTGGGCTGAGCTGCAGCCCACGCCATGTGTTGCCTTTGCCACGCTGTGCTGTGGGCAGTGTGTTCCCTGGCTTTCCTCATGGCAAGCATTGCTTTTTTTTTTTCTTATCCTATCTGATGCCTTTGAAACAACTTCCCATGTCAGTGTGAAACCCCTCAGGAGACAAATGGTGAATGAGGAAGAGAAAGCAGAGAGCAAGGCAGGTTCCCGCGCAGCGTGGGCTGCATGGTGTGCATCCCTGGGCTGTCTGGAGGGAAAGACAGTGTGGATGGGTTTCATGGCTGTTTGTGCCCCTGCTCAGCTGTTTTATCTTTAGCCTGGAGAAGAGGAGGCTGAGAGGAGACCTCATTACTCTCTACAACTACCTGAAAGGAGGTTGTGGAGAGGAGGGAGCTGGGCTCTTCTCCCAAGTGACAGGGGACAGGACAAGAGGGAATGGCCTCAAGCTCCACCAGGGGAGATTTCGGCTAGAGATTAGGAGGAGGTTTTTCACAGAAAGGGTCATTGGGCATTGGAATAGGCTTCCCAGGGAGGTGGTTGATTCACCTTCCCTGGAGGTATTTAAGTCACGGGTGGATGAGGTCTTGAGGGGCGTGGTTTAGTGTTCGATAGGAATGGTTGGACTAGAAGATCCGATGGGTCCCTTCCAACCTGGTTGTTCTATGATTGATTGTTCTATGATCTTGTGTGACCTGGTGAGGAACCACATCACATGCAAGAAACACCCCCAGGCTGGGTGATGGCTCCTTGCACGCGTGGGTGGGGGACACGTGTGGCCATCCTCCGTGACTCCCCTGCAGGGCTGTAGCACATCCCAGGCTCACCAAGTCTCCGGGAACAGGTCTGCATTTGCTGGTGACCAGGTGTTATTTTGCAGGCAGTGAGGAATGTGGGGTTGTTTCCCAAATGTCAGCCCAAAATAACTGCTCTGCACACTTGGCTCAAGGGCCACAGGGCACAGCAGGACTAAGCTGAGGCCTGAGACTATTTCCTGCTTCAGGTGGCCTCTTTTCCTTCAAAAAGACAACTGGTTCCTCTTGCTCCTGTAAAGGCACAAGTCAAAGTTTTCATGGGCAGCACAAATAGGAATCCTCAGGGGTGACAGAGGTGAGGAGCCTGTGCTGGCTTGAGGCAGAAAGAAGAGGAAAGATAAGAAAGAGAGGTGATCAGGCAGCTCAGAGCTGTAAAGGAGTAAAAGGTCTGCCTCTTCCTAGAAAAATCAATTTACAGAACACTTTAGAAGCCACGGCCCTGTGCAGAAAGGTGCAGTGGGAGGGGAAAAGCGGTACCGAAGGAGCTAAAGGAAATGCCTGTGTGTGGAGCGAGGCACTGGGCTTGGAGCTGGGGGCTTTCTCCAACCCCCAGTTTGTCACCTGCCTTTGTGCCTTGGCAGGGGTTTTTCTTGCCAAGTTCCTGTTCAGACTTCTCTTTGTTACCCTGAAGGCTGAGGCTGGTCACGGAATCCACGTGGAGTATGGACCAGAGTGGAGGATTTGTGGCCCCAGTGAGGATGCAAAAAATACCCTACATCCCTCCAACACCCCCAGTGCTGCCATGGACTGAGTGTGAGAGGCGACAAAAAAAATTACGTGCTTTTTCTTTACTTTTTTCCATTTTCTAGAAAAAAAAACCCCACCATCTCAGATGGTTTCTAAGTGCAGCATCGCCTAAAAAGCAGCTGAGAAGTTTTTTGTTTTCAAAATGGCCTCCAGGGACGAATGCAGGTGGGGGCAGGCACTGGGGATGCTGGGGGCATGGGGTGAAGCTGATCGGCAGCACCCTTGGGCAGGGGGTCTGTGCACCCCTGCAGCCCTGGGTGCTCCAGGGCTCTCCCAGCTAGGTGAGGACCAGGCTTGGAGCACCAAAGCTCCCCCCTCTGTGCAAGGGCTGTGATTTTCCACTGAGAAGCTGGAATTTTCTGGCACTTGCCATAGTCTGACTCTTGGGCCGCCTGTGAGGAAGTTTGCCTGGTAACTGATGATGCTTTTAGTTTCACAACAGGAATGTTCTTATCTAAAATCACCTAAAATCAGCGTTATGGGGGCTGAGTGGCCGCTCTTGCCCATATAGCGTGACTGGGGCTGTGGGGAGGGCTGGGGACCAGCTCTGCCCTGTACCCACTGGTGTCTTGGGGGTCACCCACCTCATGGGGCTATTTTCTCTTCAGTTTGGGGGTTCAGCCCCCTGAGGTTGCTTCAGGCAGAGCAAGGGGGATGCTGCAGGAGATGGGGCTTGAAAACACTTGGTGGTCTTTTGATTTCTACCCTCTCATCCCAAGAGGTGCTGGTCAATGCCCCAGTGGGGTCCAAAGTGACTCTTGAGGGGGGAGCTGGGGCTGAAATGCAGCCATGGTGCTCGTGGATGGATCCAGTGTCATTTCTGGATGTAGCTGTGGTGCATGTGATGGATCCACTGTAATTTCTGGATTCAACCATGGTGCTCCTGGGTGGATCCAGCGTAAGTTCTGGATGCAACGGTGGTACTTGTGGATGGATCCAGCCTAATTTCTGGATCCGAGACCTTCTGAGCAGAGCTCTACCTGGTAACAAGTGATGCCGGAGCCAATGGCCAATGGGGCTTTTTTTTTCTGGTCCCCCCCACCCCCCGGAGGTGGCAGGGTGGGGACCCCAGGGGTATTTCCAGTGGCATCACTCGGGTTGCTCATTGCTTATCGGGGTGCCGAAAGCAGAGCCATGGCCGAGGAGCAGCGGGACCTCATTTCAGACCGTGGCAGCAACGTCCTCAATGTCAGGGACACTCAGAGGTGCTACTGTGGGGGGCACGGGCTTGTGGGGTCAAGGGGGCACGAGGAGGCTTGGTGGGGATGTGGGGCGGGGGAGGGGGGGCTTTGTGTGACTGTGAGGTGGAAGGGGACACAGTTGGGCTAAGGGCACACAGAGTAACTATGGAGCAGAAAGTGCGGGTCACACTGGCTGTGGGGCACTGGAGAGCCAAGCGGGCTGGGGGGTGGCTATGGGGTGGAAGGAGCGGTGGCTATGGGGTAGAAGGGGCGGTGGCTGTGGGGCTGTGAGGTGGTCACTGTATCTCAGGGAGGGGGTTACAGCATGTTTATAGGGCAGATGGGCTCAAGGTGTGGTTGTGGGGTGGACAGGAGTGCAGTGTGGTGATGGGGTCTGTGGGCTGATGATGTGGCGATGGGGCAGGCAGGAACATAGCCTGGTCTCAGAGCCCGGCCAGCTCCCTGGGGCCACCCTCCGGGTCCCAACCAGCCCCCACCTTGGCCCCATCCCAAACATATCCAGCCAACCAGGAGCCTGAGCGCTCCAGCATCATCAGTCACTGGGCAGACGTCCCAGCAGCGAGTCCCAACTCTGGACACTACCTGCCGCACCCATGGGAGCCTTCGCCTCACTGGACAGTGGTGGCTCCCCAGGACACCACTGCACTCGACCAGCACCCTTTTCACCCCAGCAGGGCAGGTTCTGGCCCTGGGAAGCCTTGGCAGCTCAGCAGGTGGTTGTGATGCTTGGCTTTGCCTTCTCTCGATGCTCAAGTGTGATGGCAGCGCTGCAACATCCCCTTCTCTGCGTGCTGCTGGTTTGCTGGGGCTCCCCACAATATTGGTTTTTGTACAAAATTTTAAAAATGAAATGCAGTCCAGCATCCCACGAGCTGTGTCCTGTGCTCCTCGGGACTGGGGAGGCTGTGGCCAGCCTCATCGTCCCGCAAAAGGCAATGCCTAGGGTGACCCCATGCTCCTCAGGTCCCCCTTGCGCACCTCCCTCGTGGTGGGTTTCGGTTCCCCAGTGCAGAGGAGTGACCTTCATGCTGAGATTTCACTTCTGCTCACCAGAAATGGGGGGAATTTACATTTGTCTGTCTGCAAACCCACCGGGAGGGGGCAGTTTGGGGTGGCATGGAGGTGTAGTGTGTGCTGCAGGAGGGGTTTTGGGGGGTGATAGTGGGGTAGGAGGATGTTCCTCCAGCCAGCGGCTGGGGTTGAGTTCCTTCTCGGTATCCTCAGGTCTGCTTGGGGCCGCAAAGCCGCTCTCTCCACGCTCTCCATCCTGGTGGCCCTGCTGATCGTTGGCCAAGCTGTCACCATCTACTTCGTCTACCAGCAGAGCGGGCAGATCAACAAGCTGACCAAGACCTCGCAGACCCTGCAGCTAGAGGCTCTGCAGAGGAAGCTGCCTGCCAGTCAGTAGCCCCACAGGCACCACCGTGGTGGTGGTGGAGGTGGTGGAGAGGGGATGGGGCCCCCCTGGACCTCCCAGCCCAGCATCCCTCATGCTTCTCCTTCCTTGGCAGGTGCCAAGCCGGTGAACAAGAAGATGACCATGGTGAACAGTCCCCTGGCTATTAGGGTCCTGCCTTTTGCACCCTCTGCAGATGTCATGGTAAGAGCTGCCCACTGCTGCTGCTGCCCTTGGGGCTTGCTGACGGCCTTCATGCTCACACTGCCCCTTTATATTTTCTCTCGAGGACATGGCTCCTGCTAGCAACAAAACTGAAGACCAAGTGAAGCACCTGTTGCTGGTAAGGTCCTGTAACACCCACTGGTCCCATGGCTGCAGGAGGTGATGGGACCTCGTGCTTCCAGCTTCAAGCTGGGTCTGGGATCTCTTGGGGTACTCGTTGCTGGAGTGAGCTCCTGGCCTCCTGCAATGTCCATCTGCCTTTACCCTCCCACCCTGTTTCTCTTTGCCCTGTCTCACTGTCGTGGCTGCTCTGCAGCAATCCTACCCCAGGAAGACTTTCCCGGAGATGAAGGACAACTTGATGGGCAACCTGAAAAGTCTGAGGAACACCCTGACTGATGCGGACTGGAAGGCCAGTGCTCATGTCCATCCTACCCTGCTCCTTCCAGGAGCACCTCCACCTTGGGAAGGGACCGGGATGTTCCCACCTAGAAAAGCAAAGTCCTGCTTGAGCCAGGCTTGGGTTACTCCCACTCCAAGGAGGTGGTGGTGCTCAGGAGCTTCCCTGGCCCAGGCTGGAGCTTACAGCACGGCTCCCCAGTGTTTGTTAATGTGCTGGTTCTACTGTTGCAGGCTTTTGAATCCTGGATGCACAAGTGGCTGTTGTTTGAAATGGCCAAGAAGCCCAAGCCCGAGGAGGATGAGGCAGCCCTGGGAAAGCACAAGATGATCCCAGCAGAGAAAGGTATGAGGGATGGGAGCTGCTGAGCTGGGGAGGGTCAGGACTGGTCCTTCCAGAGCTACAGCCTCCCAGGAGGTGCCAGCACTCCCAAAGCAACTGACCTCTTCATCCCATGGAGAGCTCCAACTGGTGGCCTTTAGGCCATCACAGAGCCACTCCCCCCCACCCCCCCACTCCCCCCCCCCCGCCCCCCATTATCTGTATGGTATTTGGGATGAGGAAATGTCTGAAAAGCTGGAGTACCACACCAAATCCTCAGCTCTTATCAAGTCCTAGAGCTTTAGAAATGTCACCAGGGTGGGGCTCAGCAGCCTTTTAAATTTAACTACTTCTGGGTCAAAAGGATGAGGGCTTCACACTGGAGCGGGGAAGATTTTAGACTAGACATAAGGAAGGATTTCTTCACGATGAGGGTGATGAGGCAGTTTGCCCAGGGAAGCTGCCCCATCCCTGGAGGTGTTCAAGGCCAGGTTGGATGGAGCTTTGAGCAGCCTGGTCCAGCAGGAGGTATCCCTACCCAGGGTGGAACTGAATGGGCTTTAAGGTCCTTTCCAACCCAAACCATTCCAGGACTCTACAAAAAAAGCTCACACCAAGGCTATCGGGTGGCAGAAGGGCCCGGGGGGTCCTCACGGTGTCTGTCCTCTGTTTTTATTGCCCTAGTGCAAACTAAGTGCCAGGCGGAGGCTGGTTTTGGGGGTGTCCACCCAGGTCGCTTCCGCCCGCGGTGTGATGAGAACGGCGACTACCTGCCCAAGCAGTGCCACGCGGCCACCGGCTACTGCTGGTGCTCCTACAAAAATGGCACCAGGATTGAGGGCACTGCCACTCGGGAAAAGCTGGACTGCCCTGGTAGGTCGCCAAGGAGGGGACAGCAGAGGAACAAGCAGCATGCATGGACATTGGCCCCTGCTTTGCTTTGCTTGCAGTTAGGGAGAAGAGGTGCCAGGGAGATGAGGGTGCCCAGGCTGTAGAGAGCATCCCACACTGAGCTTTGGTGCCAGCCTGCTAAGGCTGGAGAGGACCCTAAACCCCACGGCCATCCTTGGCTTGCTGCAGTGACAGCTGGGGTGGACAGTCGAGGTTTTCCACAAGCCCCTTTTGCCTCCAAATCCTTGACTCAGCGGGTGGGGACAATAGGGCAGACCCAGGGGTTCCACACCCGTGTCCTGCTCTCCCTCTGCAGATCCTGCCCGTGCTGTAGGAGCCACCATGGAGCCAGAGGACATGATCTTCTCTGGGGTGGATGTGCCCAAGCTGAGCCTGGAGAAAGGTGAGGGGCAAGCATAGGGCGTTTGGGGGAAAACCCCTGGGGCCTCGGGGAGGCACAGGTCCAGCCCCAAGAGCCAGGGCAGCGGAGGTTCTGAGATGCTGTAAAAGTAGCTTTACTGACTCCCTCCTTTTTTCCCCACAGCAGCTGCCTAGAAGATGCCGGCAGATGCCCGTCCTCTCTTCAGCAGCCCAGCTCCCAGTTTTTTTGGGTTTTTTTCTCTATTTCACTTCTGCTATTATATTGCTTTCCCAAGACAATTAACAGCAGGCACCCCTGTACGCTCCTGCCTCTCGAGGCATCGCCTGTGAACCTCCCCCTGCTGCAGGGTGGGTCAAGCATGCTGGAAAAATGATTTCAACCACATCAGACCCACAGTCCTGCTCCCTTTTGCTCACCAGCATCCCACAGCAGGCACAGAGCTCACCCCTGTTTAAGTACTAGCCACTAATGGTATTTTACACTGAACAAACATTAAAAGCAGCAAAACAACCTCCACCTGCTTCTTAACTACCCCTGCAGGCTGAAGCCCTCTTAGATTGCTGGGGTGGGGGTTGCACTTCTCATGGAGTGCTGGGTTTTGTAGAGGTAGATGCTCACCTTCCCCTTTTGCCTTCAGGCTGGAGAACAGCCACAGCAGCAGGTAACAGCAGGCCGAGGAGCTGACCCTGGCGCTAGTGGGGCTTCTAATTATGAATTTATCCACTTTTGCCTTTATAAATAACCTCACAAGCTAATGATTTCTAATAAACTGTTGAATAAGAAAGTCCTGTGAGCAACTCCAGCAGGGTGGTGCTTGTAGTTTGTAGCTTAAGAAGATTCTTAAGTGAAAGAGAAACTTCTCTGCAGACACACCGACATCTGTGCCCCCTCCTGAGATTGAACATATTCCCTTTTTCCCTCACGTGCATAATCCCAGGCTGAGAGCGAAGCCAGGAAACCAGGCCCAGAACAAGGTGCAAGGTAGCAGACGGCAGTGAAGGGGGAGGTGGGGTCTGCACAGGGCACTGCAAAAACCTGCTCTCAGCATCTCAGCAATGAAAAAAACCCAAACACTTACAACATGCAGTTCAAACATGAGGAGCAAGGTCTGCTTTTCCTCAGGGAGCAGGCAGAAAGCAAGGAACTTTTCCCCAAGGGTTGAAGCAGTACCTGTGAACCTGGGCTCTGGAGGATGACCTCATTACTCTCTACAACTACCTGAAGGGAGGTTGTAGAGAGGAGGGAGCTGGGCTCTTCTCCCAAGGGACAGGACGAGAGGGAATGGCCTCAAGCTCTGCCAGGGGAGATTTAGGCTGGAGATTAGGAGGAAGTTCTTCACACAGAGGGTCACTGGGCATTGGAATAGGCTGCCCAGGGAGGTGGTTGAGTCACCTTCCCTGGAGGTGTTTAAGGCACGGGTGGACGTGGCCTTGAGGGACTTGGTTTAGTGTTTGATAGGAATGGTTGGACTAGAAGATCCGATGGGTCCCTTCCAACCTGGTTGTTCTATGATTCTATGTTGCAGAGGTAGAAGGGCAGAGATGACTGAGCTTGAGCCCAAGCCCTGGCTCAACCCCAGTGCCTGCCCTGCTTCCCTGGCCTGGGTTTGGTCCCTCCCCTGCAAGCAGCTGAAGCAAATCTCAACGTTGTTTTTTTATTTTGTATTCCATAAAAAAAAAAAACCAGAAAAAATTCCACTGCCTTGGCTGAGAACAGCTGCCAGACACAGCCGTTCAGTGCAACTCCAGGGACACAACAATCATCGCCCTCAGTGTCAGAATAAAAAGTAAACCGAAGAGATCTCTTCCATAGTAGCAAAAGGACTGACACCACGAAACACAGGAACGGGAAGGGGGGAGAAAAAAAAAAAAAAAAAGGTAAAAGTTTCTTTTAAAAATATAGCTCTGTGATGAGAGAGAAAGGGATGGCTGGGTGTCAGCTAGGAGGAAGGCAGTTTGTGCATGCTGCGTCTCCTCTGGTCAAACTGCCCCCTTTCAGTTCAGTTCTCGTGCCAACAGGTGAGGCAGCAGGAGGGGAAGTGAACAGGTCTCTGGGCCCCAGCAGGGCAGGAGGCAGGAAGTTACACTGCTCTGCTCTAACAGTCACAGTTAAAAGAAATTATAAATTATTACTTTAAAAGGAAAAAATGTTGGCATTATCCTGATGAGCTTCCTTTTCCTGTCTTCAGTTTGATCTTCACCCATAAATCCTTAATCACAGGGATGCGGTACCTTTGGGGAGAGGAGTTAAAAGAGTTAGGGATGGGGAGGAGGGGAACGGCCTTACAGCTGAGCAGAGCAAGGGCAGAGTCATCTGGTCCAATTCCAGGTGGCTACAACATCACCATCTAATCCACATCACTTTTCCAAGCTGCCTGTGGTCAGCAGGGACAGACAGACACTGCCAGAGGCCACTTATCTCTGGTGATGACAGAGGACAGCAACATCCAGGTTGGACATGGAGTTCTCAGCAGCTAAAGAGTTGAGGTCAGACACATCCAGAGAAGCCAGCGCACTGCTGTGTGCCTTTCCTCACAGTGCTCCGCTCCCTGGCCCTCTAACCTACGGCCAGACTGACTCGGGGAGCATTTAGAGGGCACATTGTCTTCCCAAGACTGGCCCTGGAGTACTGAATTTGGCCAAGGTTACCGCCGTTCAGAGGTACCAACTGGCAGTCCCCACAGGCCGTGTACCTTCACAATCCTTCAGGCTCAGCTGTTTTCTTCTTCTAAAAAGAAAAGGGTGAAAAATACATCAGTATCACCTGTGCCACAAACGTGAAGGACCCAGCAAAGCCACAGGCAGCTCATTGGCTATCACCTCTAATCTACAGGGACTTAATAACTACAAGAAACATCCTACAGTGTCCCTCTGCCCCTCCTCCTAGCAGCTGGGACCAGATACAATAGCCTGCCAAGCCCTCAGAGCTCCAGTTTCTGCTGAGAACAGCTAGATGGACAGACAGCAGAAGAGCAGCACTTACTCCTTGAGCAGATTCTCTGCCACCAAAAGGGGCCTCTGGGCCCTCTGGACCCTGCCAGGGAAAGGGATCTCTCATGGGGGATCAATACAGGAACAAGCCCTTCTGTGAGCCACTCCAAGCCCATCCAGCCAAAGGTCAGGGTGCCTCAAGACTAGTCACAGCTAACAGCAGTCTCCTGGGGACAGCCAGCAAGGCTCTGTTCCTCTCCAGACTGGCAGACTGCAAGGATGAGCATCACAGCCACAGTTCAGAACAGCAATCCCATGGTGCCCCATCCCAGGGTCTTGCACATACCTTCTTCTTCTTCTTCTTGTGAGCCTCAGCAGAGTCATCTGCTACAGGGCCTTCTGAGGGCACCTTTTTGCTCTTCTTTTTTTCTTTTTCAGTCTTTTTTTCTGGAACAGGGAAAGAAAAGTCAACTAAGAGAGAGACTCTGATATTGCTATCCTCCAAGATGGAGCACAGAGTGGCCATTAATCTTCTGATCACCTATGAACCCGAGCAAGCTTTCCAGAGCAGTAACTGGGAGAAGGCAGATCCCTGTTGCAAGGCAGCTGTGTTCATGGCTGTTTCTCCAATACCTCTGAGCCAGAGTGGTCTGATCCCACTATCAGAATTACACAGGAACCCTTCTTTCCACCTCCTGCTGCCCAACCAGCCCAAGAAACTGCTTCAGTGCTGGAGTAGCTGGGCACAGGCCAGAAATCAGAAATAGGGGAGCTACTAACACAGGATGGAAACAATGTTCGGCTCGGCACAAGCTGCGCCAAGAGGCTCAAAGCTCATCCCTGTGCCCACAGAAGGCCTGACTGACAAATCTCTCTCCTACAAAACAAAGAGCTACGTCTCTGTGGAATGGAACCCCCCACCCATTGCACCTCCCCTTTTGCTTTTTAAAAACTAAAAAAGCCTACAAGATGCAGCACAGAACCAGTTCTTATTTGCATAGTAGACTGCGCAGCAAAGAGAAAAATTTGCCTTTGCATTAGGGCAGCAAACAGAGCATTGCAGGAAGGTGAGCAGACAGCGGCAGGAAACTCTCTTAACTGGAAATGATGAGCAGGGGACCAGTACCACCCTGCTCTTTCTCCAGGGCTTTGAAAGCAGCAGGAACAGCCCCAAATCAAATCTCAAGTGAGCTGCTCACCATGCTGCAGCACAGGCACTGACCAGGCAGCATCAGGAAGGGGCACTGCCATCTCAGGGGGAACAGCACAGGCTGACACAGCAGACACAGCACAGATGTCAAGGCTGATCTCTTTTACAGAGGCTGCCAGACCGTGTTCAGGAAGCTCTAACAAAGCCCTGCACATGTGAACACTGAGCTTCCTCTGCTGTCAGGGGCCTTCTACCTGCCATCCATAGCTACATCTCACCTCGGCTCTGTGCTACTGTTTGCCACAGAGGTGCCAGGGCAGCCAGCAGGGTTAGCAGAGCTGTGCTGCACAGCAGAGACAGAGCACAGCAACATGCAGAGTGCCACGGGCACAACACAGTCCTCTCTCAAACCCAGCACAGGCAGGCAGGCCACACAATGTGGGCAATAGAGGCCTTTGGAGGTTCAAAGCAGACTCACCTCAACCCTTTGCCAGCCCTCAGCCAGACACAGTTGCTTCCAGCCAGGCTAAAGGCCAGGAAAGGAGAAAGCCCTGGAGGGACAGGTCATGCCCTAGAAGATGTATGGGGACATCAGTTTGCTCTGCAAGCAGTAAGGACCAGCACAAGCATTAAACCACTTCCCACTGGGCTGGACGCAGGGCAGAGGGGCAGGAGAGACCAGCTTGCTGTCTGCAACATGAGCTGCTGCTGAGACTGAGGAAAAACACTGAACTAGGGGGGTAGAAATCTGGTACTGACTTTGGGGGGACAGGGCAAGAGGAAAGTAGCCAAGCAGAAAGCTAAAGGGAAAGTACGTACTACTTACAAGGCCCCACACCAGAGGCTGAATGTGCATCAGCCGCAAGAACTGATTGCAAATGCAGCTCCAAAGTGAGAGATGCTTACTTTTAGATGACTTTTTCTTTTCCTTGCTGCCTGACAACTTCTCCGGGTCACCAGATGCTTTCTTCTTTTTCTTTTTGAGTACTTCTTCGTTAGCTTGCCCTTTCCGCTTCTTCTCCTTGGGCTGCCCAACAGCCCCATCCTCATCTTGCAGTTTCCGCTTCTGAGATGTTTTCTGCTTCTTACTCTCTTTGTCTTTGCTCTTAGGAGTTTTCACAGCCTTGTCTGCTATGGAAGAAGATTTCTTCTTTTCTTTCTTTTCTTTTTTCTCCTTTTTCTTCTTATTCTTCTCTTCCACCCCTTCCAGTGTTTGCACTGCAGGAGCTTCGGCAGCAGTGGTGATCTCTGTTTCACCCTTTGACTCCTCTGGCTGAGGGATGGAGGACGGTGCCTGAGATGCTGTGATAGCTTGTGCCCCTTTTGTCCCAACGTTATTCTCTTTCACAACCAGGGCTTTTTTGACTGGGGATGGTTTGACACTGGCATAGTTTGGCTTTGATTTTCCTGCCACCTTCTCTTTGTTGGAGGCTCCTGTGGCTTCCTGCCCTGAAGGGGTATTGTTTTCTGCAGAAACGGTGACAAGAAAGAAGACAATTCAGGGAATATTCATTAAACAGACCACAGAGTTACTGGAGGTGGGAAATAGATGGTTGAAAAGCATCCAGTTCTCCCCCATAAGTACAACCTGCTGACCATCCCAAGAACAGCAGAGCCAGAGAAAGATATCCACACCACCAAGTTTAACCATCACCAATGACCCAGCACCAGGGCCTTCTTAAACCTATATATAGAATCATAGAATCATAGAACAATCAGATTGGAAGAGACCCATCGGATCATCGAGTCCAACCATTCCTATCAAACACGAAACCATGTCCCTCAGGACCTCATCCACCCGTGCCTTAAACACCTCCAGGGAAGGTGAATCAACCACCTCCCTGGGCAGCCTGTTCCAATGCCCAATCACAGAACAGAACAGAACAACCAGGTTGGAAGGGACCCATCGGATCTTCTAGTCCAACCATTCCTATCGAACACTAAACCAAGTCCCTCAATACCTCATCCACCCGTGTCTTAAACACCTCCAGGGAAGGGGAATCAACCACCTCCCTGGGCAGCCTATTCCAATGCCCAATGACCCTCTGTGTGAAAAACCTCCTCCTAATCTCCAGCCTAAATCTCCCCTGGCGGAGCTTGAGGCCATTCCCTCTCGTCCTGTCCCCTGTCACTTGGGAGAAGAGGCCAGCTCCCTCCTCTCTACAACCTCCTTTCAGGTAGTTGGAGAGAGTAATGAGGTCTCCTCTCAGCCTCCTCTTCTCCAGGCTAAACAACCCCAGCTCTCTCAGCCGCTCCTCGTAGGGTCTGTTCTCCAGCCCCTTCACCAGCCTCGTTGTTCTTCTCTGGACTTGCTCCAGAGCCTCAACATCCTTCTTGTGCTGAGGGGCCCAGAACTGCACACAATATTCAAGGAGCAGCCTCACCAGTGCTGAGTACAGAGGGCGAATCACCTCCCTGGACCTGCTGGTCACACCGTTTCTGATCCAAGCCAGGATGCCATTGGCCTTCTTGGCCACCTGGGCACACTGCCCCTCTGTGTGAAAAACTTCCTCCTAATATTGTTCCAACCTCCTCAAGAGCCCTTGGCACAACTTAAATACGTGCTCAAGAGGAGGGGCGTTGAGAAGAGGGCTGTGTCGTGGCCAGGAGAAGCCAGCAGACGGCAGCAGCACTCCACAGTACTGGGCTCCGTGGTGGAAGCACACAGGGCCTATCCCAGTGTCACTCTCCCAGTGTCATTCTCTGACACCAGCACAGCTTCGCTCCTAGACCAAGCAGGTTCCTGATCTTACCAAAGGAGACCCACCTGCTTTGTGGTTTACAGCCACCTCATTGATATCTGTGTCAGAGTCACTGCTGTCGCTGCTGGAACTGTCAGCTGGGGCTGCGTTCACAGAAGCCTTGTTGAGGGAGTTCGTAGCAGTTACATCTCCTTTTCCTTGCCCCACTTTGCCTACAGGTTGTGAGGGAACCGTCTTTGGTGCCTGAGGAGCTGCTGGGGTTGCGGAGAGGCCTGGATAGCCTGTGAGGAGGGACTGAAACAGCACAGACACACTGAGGAGTCACAGAACAGCAGCCTCCCACCCCACAGACCTCCCTCTGCTGCTATTGCTTCTGTCCTCCAAGCCCACCTTTGGCTGCCCATGGAGTAATCCTGTACCACTCAGCCGAGGCTGCC
The DNA here is from genome assembly GCA_033558105.1 of Coccyzus lansbergi. Classification (NCBI taxonomy): domain Eukaryota; kingdom Metazoa; phylum Chordata; class Aves; order Cuculiformes; family Coccyzidae; genus Coccyzus; species Coccyzus lansbergi. Next base: position 494,098 of record JAUMJK010001205.1, on the reverse strand, counting down.
AGGATTGGGAAGAGCACTGACAGACACGGACTGTGCTGATGGTTCTCCTCTTTGTTCTTGCCCAGCAAAGCAGGCTTGGGGGAGGCTCCTGGCCATTAGCACACACCCACGCACAGCTAATGCACTGCAGATGTGCTGCACGCCCTGCACGTTACTTACGAAGGGAATGTAATGGCTTGGACATGGGTTAAATTACAAATAAAAGTGGGGGAAAAAAAAATCCTGCTGGCACTGTGTACCAGTTCTCCTCATTTATTAACCCTTGCAAGGCACCACCTCCCAGGGAAGGTATCAAGAACTCTGGACCCAAGGCCTGGCTGCCTGGGAAAGCACTCTAGGTTGCCAAAAGCCCTTCTTTGCCCCCACCAAAAGGCCCCACTCACAGCTCTGCACTGGGTAGCCCCCACTTCTGTACTGACAAACCCACTCAACGCCCCTTTTGCTATGGCTGCGAATTCAATCCTTTGTCTGTCCTAACTATGAGCTAGTTGCAAGACCCAAGAGGATCCTAGCCTGCTCAGGTACCATACCTGCGATGCTGCCTCCTCCTCCTCCTCACTGGACTCCGAGGAGGAGTTGTGGGCTGGCTGGGTCCCTCCTGATTTCTGCAGCGAACCTGCTGGAGGAGCAGAGTTCATTCCATTAAATCCACCACCGCTGCCTGCGGCTGAGCTCACCTACACAGCACAGTTGCTGCCACTAAAAGGCCTTCTGCCTCCAGAGGGATAGGCTCTGTCAAGCAGGAGAGGAGGAATTCCTCTCCAAACATTACATGAAGGTGACACACCTCTCCCGGGATAACAGAACACTGTCCCCACCCTGGCCTGGCCAGCAGCACTGATGGCATCTTCTTGGGAGAACTGACCAGGTTTGGGGGGCTGCTTGGGCACCTCCTCCTCGTCACTGTCTGACGAACTGCTACTGTCTGAGGTCTCCTCTGCCTGGGTGGGTGCTGCAGCTTGGTTCAGCTGGGCATTCTGTGCCGGCAGCGCACTTGGCTTCCTCAACGTGGTGGCTGTATTTCCTGGGAGCAAAGCAGCCTGTGGGGTGACAGTCTTGGCTGGAGGAGCTTTTCCCACAGGAGCTGTTTGCTTTGCACAAGGAGGAGGCGGGGCCTAGGGAGAAGCAAATGAAATGCATCTAGAAAGAGGAATAAGTGATCATACCCATGAACTATAAAAGCAACGCAGAGTAGATGGGTTTGGACCACCTCGGCCCTTCTTCAGCCGTGCTGCTCCTGCTCGTGTCAAGGTTAGGTCAAGAACTTTTCATGCAGGTTGCCTTCTCCCACCACGCACAGATGAAGTAGGCAGCTGCAGTCAAGCAGAAAGCTCCTGACTGCCCAGCACACTGCTGTCACAAAAGGAGGAAGAAACTTGCCAGAGCAGCTCAGGGGCAGGAACAGCAAAAGTACCAGGGCTGTCCTTTGCTCAACTGCCTCACTTTACATTGTCTGAACAGTGGTTTAAATACAGCAGATCCCCTTTCTCCACGTCCACACACACGTTTCTTTGCCTGGGAATGCACCAGTCTCAGATTCCTGCTCACCCATCTACCCACTCTGCCCAGGAAAGCTGCTCACTTTCGTCTTCTCCATCATTACCTTTCCTTCCACCACGTCTTCGTCTGAGGAATCACTACTTGAGCTCTCAGACACTCTAAATGAAGGGACAGCAGACACATTTATCCCCTTCCCCGATGGCAACGTGGCATTAACCTTGGTAGCCACTGTGCTTGAAGCCTTGGTTGCACTGACATTCTGCTGGGACAGACTCTAAAAGAGATGAGAAAGAAAATCAGGACAGAGCACAGCTTGAAGGGAAAAAGCAAAATAAGCACACACCAATCCACCACTGACTCCCAAGCCCTACCATTATTTTCACCACAGCACTAAGGCTCACTTTTTGGATTTTTTCCCCCTTTATAGGCTAACTCTGTGTCCTATGAGCCTCTGAGCAGGGCCTCTGGCACAGCCAAGAGCAGAGAAGTGAGGGTCAGCACACGGGGAGTGCCTAAAGCATTGGCTCAGTGCCCCAGAGGCACCCATCCTCAGGCAAGCAGGCAAATGTGATGTGCTTGCAGGCTGTGAGATCCCCAGTCACTGCAGAACCAGCAAAGCTGCAGTTACAAACCCTACTTTGCAAAGCTAACTTGGAGTCTAAGATGTCTCCTACACTCAAAAAAAAAATCATAAATCAAGAGTTAACTGGCAACAGAGATAAAGCAAGGACACCAAACACAGGGCAAATCTGCCTTCTGGTCCACAAGCAAGACAGATTAGAGAACAATTTAACAAGGAACAATTTTGTTGCCTTGCATTTGAAGCCTCCCATCAAACTAAATGTAAGAGGGGTTAAAAATAGAAGAGCCGGCGGCATGGAAATCAGACATTGACATCAGGTCCAAGACGCAAATTCCAACAGAGGAGCGAGCAGGAGTAAGGAAGGAATGCTCAGCCTCCTGGTTTGTTCCAAACAAGGCTACGTGAGCAGCCCTCCCTCTCCAGATCTCTGACAAGCTGGGCCTTTGTGGGCTGACATTTCCCTCACACAACATCTGGCCTTCAGAAAGGAAGGCAGCGCTCCACCACGCTGAGAGCCACCAATCCGACGTGAGCTCTCAGCCATCTTGCACAAAGCTCAAGTTACAGCCACTGTGCTATTTTATACAATCTCAGTTATACAAACACGCTTTAACCGAGGACTGTTCAGGCTGGCTGCCTGCCCACCAGCTGCGGGGAGACGGCCTTTCCACTGGCCACAGCACCAGGCCAACAGGGGAAGGGTTTCCTTGCGTGCACATACATAATCTCCCTCTCCCAGCAAGGGTGCAGGCTAGACGGGGAGATGCACACGTGCAGGACAAGAAGCACACTTGGCCGCTAAGCCCTGAGTTCAGAGCACGAGCCAAACCACCACCACACAGGAACAGCAGACATGTTCCTCAGTCAAGGTTTCTTCACATGGTTTCTTTATCGGGCTCAAACTGCAGCAGACATACAGAGACACCCAAGCCAGCTTCACACTGAGGCAGCTCAGGCCCCAGGGAGCTCAGTCATGGCCCTGGGGGACTGGCACGGATACATGAAGAGATGTGGCACGAGGGGACTTAGAAGAAAGCTGGGATCAGCTCCACAACGCTCAGCAGTGTCTCCACACAGACATGGAGGTCCCCAACCTTCTCCAAAGCAGGGGCCCAACTCCTCCAACTGAAAGGCAGCAGGACCACTGTGCAGATCCTTCAGTTCAGAACCTTCTGGCCTCCCAAGGCCTGTGGAGGGAGGAGTCCAGAGACCTCCAGCCACAACCCACACCCAGGGCTTTGAGAGGACACAGGGCAGGTTGCCCTGAAGCTACCCAACTCATGGAAAGACTGCCTGCAAGGACTTGGCTGCTTTTCCAGTCCAACTCACTGGAGTAGGGCAAAAGGGACAAAGTCCCAAGGGTCTGGGCTCGTGCATCTACTCATGTTCCTGCCAAAACAATCACACCCTCCACTGCTCTCACACACTGCAAGGTTGCTGCCACTGAGACATGCGCCCAAGGTCAGAGAGACCCTGGGATGTCACCAAGAAAATCTGAGCCAGACAACCAGAGGGCTCCTCTCTACAGCACTCATCACCAACCACCATCTCACAAGTCCTGACACCAACAGTGGCCACACCCAGCACATCACTGGCTCCTTACCTGTGAAGGGGGTACTATTTCTTCCTCTGAATCAGACTCCTCACTGGAATCACTGCTGCTGTCCACTGGTGGAGGGGCTGGCTTTAGTGCTGGAGCTGGTGCCTTCTTCACATTTGGTGGCTGGGGCGCAGCACTGGTTTTCACTGCAGGAAAAGCAAAAAGAGACTGCCACCATGAGAAAGAGTTGTTCTCTGTGGCTTTCTACAGCAGGAGTGATCATAACAGGCTGAGCCATTCCACGTGTAGGGGAGAAAAGGAAACACATGAGAATTGGAGGTTGTAGAGAGGAGGGAGCTGGCCTCTCCTCCCAAGGGACAGGGGACAGAACAAGAGGGAATGGCCTCAAGCTCCGCCAGGGCAGATTTAGGTTGGATATTAGGAGGAAGTTTTTCACACAGAGGGTCATTGGGCATTGGAATAGGCTGCCCAGGGAGGTGGTTGATTCCCCTTCCCTGGAGGTGTTTAAGGCACGGGTGGATGTGGTCCTGAGGGACTTAGTTTAGTGTTTAATAGGAATGGTTGGACTAGAAGATCCGACGGGTCCCTTCCAACCTGGCTGTTCTATGATTCTAGGATGTAGGTGAGGGATGCTGGCCACTACCAGAACACTTACCAGCTTGCAGCGGCTGCGTCTGTGCTGCAGGGGCCTCCTCTTCACTGTCAGAAGAGTCGCTACTCTCACTTTCTGAGGCCTGGCTTTTCAAGGTGCTTGCTGCTGCTTTTTCAGACAACCCAGCTTTAGCAGCCTGATTCACGTTGGGAACAGTCCCAGGCTGTTCTGTTAACCTCTTGACAGAAAAGAAACACAGGCCCACAAATGTGGTATTAGTACAGGTGATGTTTAGGAGTTTAAGTGCAGTTTCAGCTCAAGCTGGGTTTTGTTTTACCCTAACACAGCTGTTGCTAACACTTGTTCTATCCTTGGCATGTCAAAATTGGAATTGCCTTCAGTTACTGCCTGGCCTGAACTGCCAAAGACACATAGCACTGCATTTAGCAATATGTTCTTGACAGGAAGCCCGAGTGTGTTTTACCGCACAAACACGAGGGGCTAACAGAGCTCAGAACAACAGTTCCTTGTTGAAGTTGAGATACTGGCTGGACAGAAGCCTGGGGGCAAAATACCCACTACAGCCAACAGCCTCCCATTCTGAGGAAGCCTCTCATTTATGCACAACCTCCCGACAGCTTGGGGAATCGGCAGGAGTTGGGAAGCCTTTATGTCAAAACATCTGCAAGATTCGGAGACGGTATCAAGAGCAGCTCCATCTTTGAGCTGCTGGAGAGCTCAGCACAGACACACTTGCTGAAACAAGTGTTAGGGAACACAGAGGGCAGGCAGAGACACACTGGGACCCAAGATAGTATTGAGCGGCTTGGAAATGGATCCATCAACAGGTCTAAGAACTTACAAGTCTCCAGACAATAAAATCCCCCGCAACTCACTTCGGCTGTGCCTTTCTATAGTAGCAGTCAACACACTGATGTCTCAGGAGAGGCCACTATCCAAGCAACCAGCCTGTCACAGCACTAGGCAGCCACAGTTATGGCAACACCAACACACAACTGCCATGTGAGATGATCTCTTCCTGGCCCCTCTCCCAGCTCAGGCCGAGGGCTGCAGACACTCCTGCATGCTGAAGGCTAGTGGCAGCAGAGGGAGTGCTTGCAGAGAACTGGCAACTTCACACTCGTGGATATTCTCTCGGCTTGCAGTGCTCTGCACTTAGTTTACTCTGCTCATCTCTGGGCAGCTCTGCCAGAGCTCATCATGGGGCAGGAAGACCCCATTGAACCCACAAGTGATGGCAGCACCACTTTAGTGCCCTGTATCCAGGCCTCCCCCAAGAACACCAAGGAGACTCCTGCCCATCTGCACAACCCCTGCCACCTGTCTTTTCCTACCAGCCTGCAGCAGGGGACCAGGAGGACTTCAGCAGCGCTGGCTCATTTCAGGGCTGCTCCTGGCCAGCAGCTGAGAGCACCAGCCTAGCAGCCTCCCAGAAGGACGGATCTTACTGTGCTTCCTGGCATAACAGGGCTGCCACTGGAGCAGTGTTTATCATCTTGAAGCCAAACGCCAAACAGACAACAGCATCTGCATGTTTATCCCGTTACAGAACAGCTCTCGGAACAAGCCAAGTACATTTTGACTCTGCTTGGAGAAACAAACCTCCGCAATTACTTGGGGAGGAAAGGATGGCAAACCTCGTTTGTCTGTTGTGTTGTGATACCAGTGAGTCACAATCTCCAGGAGAGAGGCCAGATTTGCAGTGCTGAAGAGAGAGAACTCCTTGAAGTAGACACAAGAATTCACACGCTCTACTTGAATGTGCTAGCTCCTCTCCCTCTCATCCCAAGCACCACTGTGCAAGGGAAGAGTCTACCGAGACCAGACCCCATTCGCTCACTTTTAAGACATTCACAGCAATGGGACTGGCTTCTGCCCCTACTCTGACGCACGGCACACATACCAATTTATTTTCAAATTTAGCAAAAAACAGGGAAAGAGCTGCTGTACAGAGATGCCCTGATACTGCAAGAATGTAACAGTATCCATAGGGAAAACATGGAGGCTTTGCCCAGCCTCAGGACTCCTCAGGTTGCCCTGGGAAGAGGGAAACGTCCCTCCTGCAGGCACATCCTACAGTGTGGCCTCCAACAGGATCAGGCTAGCACTGTGGCTGAGTTGCACCCAGGGTAACACAGCAGAGGGTTTCTGACAACTTAAGAGTCACAGGTAGTGAAGTAACTCAGAGAGTAGGAAGATAATTCAAGAGGAAATTAATTTTTCCTGCTCCCTCTCCAGCCTCCAAACCAGGCTCGGTATGAGTGTGATGACTCAGCTCGCGCAGAACCCATCTGCCACTCGCTGTGTCCATTCGCATCACGCAGCACTGCATGACAAGACAGAGAAACAACGCCGAGCCATGTGCACCGAGCACGTTGTAACAATCACACTCCATTGCTGCCTGTGCACTGCGGAAGCCCCGCCAGCATATGAGAACAGGGATCAATATCGCAGCTGCATCTCAACTCAGTGAAGGTAGGACTGTCACCTGCAAAGGAGCCAGGCAGGGCTCAGGGAGGGAGAGAGGCAGAGACACTTCGTCTCTTGGGAGATTTGGCCACTCTCTGTCCCCAGGATCTGCAGTCCAAGATAGAAAACTTGAAGACACAGCTTCTACTAGTGCAGCCTGCATGGGTTTTCCTGGGATGCTCAAGGAAGACACGGGTTCCCAACACATGCATGTAGTTCTGGTGAGCAGAAGCCTGCCCATAGAGGACTCAAGTACCATCTTTGTCCCAAAATACCAAAGGAAGGGAAGGAGAATTAGCAGCTCCAAAAGAAAAGCAGCTCACAGCATCTTTAAGGTCAATGCAGACTGACCCTGACCACCATCCTTCCCTCCAAAAATATGCTAACACCTCACCAACTTCTTTGACTAACTATTCCCGAGTCTTCAGGGGTAAACATACCAATTAAGCAGTTCAATTTAAGCATGATGTTCATTTTAATTGTGCTAATCCACCCCCACAGGGAAAGATGAAGCAGCTTCCAACGCTCTCTATCTGTTTGGATCTTGCACAGAAGCCAGAGGAAGTTGCAGGATGCAGTAAGTCAGTGGTTAGCATATGCCCAAGTAGCAGATGGTGAGGATGAGCTAAGAAGAGTTTGACTGGGAAGACAGGACTGTGGACACAGCTAAGCTTAATGGTTTACCTTCAGGCTTCACCCGTGGTCTCTGCCTGCAGGCTGCTAACATGGGAAGAAACAGCCTGTTTAGCAAAAATAGAGCTCCCTTGATGACAAGCTCTTCCTTGCTGACTGTGGCTGTTGCAAGAGGGAAGATGCTGAAGAAGTTAAGAGCCGTTGGCAGAACAGCAACCTGCGGCTGCCAGCTTAGAATAAACACTGGGGTGGAACAACCCTACCCCAACGCATCTTTCACTTATAACCTTGCTTGAATGGATACTTCCTAATAGCTTTACAGCGAAACCCCATGGCACAGCTATCAGAATAGCTGCTTCTGCCACCCAGAGCTGAAGCTTCACATATAACCACGCAGGAGGATAGCAGCACAGAGCCAACTGTCAGAGATGCGTCCCCCTCCACCCACCTTAGCAGACCAAGGCTATAAAGACAAAAATGCAGAGCCTCACTGGCTCCTGCCTGTCAATAGCAAAAGGATGCGTTGACAAAGAGCCTCCTTTGCAAGGACACGTGAGGCTCTGCCCCCAGCTTCCTTTCCTCCCTGGCAGATAATAGCTGCCATCTCCAAAATGCTGCTTTCAGGGCACTTTGAAAAGATCCTTGCAGCTCACAGTGAACCCAGAAGGTCTCCATACAAAGGGCCTAAGGACACTCTCAGGAAAGGATGTGCCTCTTTATGAGTTCAGCCACACAGGCCTGAGTTCAGTCTGAGTTCATGGTTCTTCTCACAAAAGAAGTCTAAACAAACCCTCACAGGAGAGTCAAGACCAAAATACCTGTGACCTTGCCACAAGGCCACTCCAGAGGGGCAAGAAATGAGTCAACCAGTTGGTACCAAACAGGTTATAGCCGTCCAGCTTCTCTGTTATGGCTGGGTGAGAAGAGTTACCCTATACCTGGACCTGGTTGCAGGTAGGAAGAACAATATTCCCCTCTGAGGGACCAAGATACAACATCCTACATACTACTGGTGTTTCAAGAGATCAACAACTGTCCTGCATATCCTACCCCCTGGCACCAAGTTGAATGCGGTATCACCTACCTTCTGGCTGATGGGCACAGGGAGATCCTCCTCTTCACTGTCTGAGGAGTCAGAGATATCCACTGGCTTTGTGCTTTCAGCAGGCTTTGAGGGGGCAGCAGTCCTTCCCAGGGGGGTTTTGGCCTGCTTTGGCACTGCTGGTTTTGGTGCTGGCTTTCCTTGGGATGATGGAAGTGCTTTCGCTGGAGCCGATTTGCTAGACAGTGACGGTGTTGGTGTAGGTTTCATCAGGGATAGCGTGGCCTGGGAGGGCGTTGGAGGTGGCTTCGTCTGGACAAGACAACAACAGCTTGAAACAAGGCAAATCCCACAGCAGCGCAATTCATTCGCTCTGAACGTAACCAAGGGAAGAGATTTCAGAGACCCCTTGGGAAAGGCAAATGCTGAAAGAAGATCAGCGACTGGCAGGAAAGACAAAGCATCCTTCAACCTAGCAGTGTGGGGACAGTCTCCCAGGATGTGAAAGCAAGACCAGAAATTCTTCCCCAGGCTCCTTCTATTGTCACTGCCCTCCAGCAAGGCACACAGCAGCACTTCTCACTCTCCACAGAAGGGAAGCTAAGCTGCACTACAGTTCAACAAATCAGACACTTTTTTTGCAATTTACAGCTAAGAGGTAAATTGTAACGTGAAAAATTGCCTCTTCAGGTGGGAAAATAATTAGTTTTGGTTTTTTTCCTTTAAAAGTATTGATGGATTATTTTTTTTTAAGAAAAGCACAATGGCTTGATTAAAGCTGAAAGCAAAGACACTGAGCTTGTCTTGTGCCTCTTTCCTCCTACCCCCACCATAACTTTGCTATACACTACAGGTGTATATACACTGCAGGTGCTATACACTACAGCTAAGCTTTCTTTTCACTGTAATTCCTAGTCCTGGAAAGGCACACAAGGAGAGACAGGGTCTCAGACACGCACTTGGGTCACTGATGAAGGTTTCTCATCTTCACTGTCTGATGAGTCACTGCTCTCTGATGTGTCATCGGGCTTCGCAGGCCCAGAAACCGTTGCAGATGCAGGTTTGGTCTGGTTTGGTGCTAGTGCCGTTTGCCTCACTGCATTCTTCTTGAGGGACACTGGAGTAGCAGGTGCACTTTTCACAGGTACTGCATTAACCTGTACTGTTTTCACAGCTGGTTTTGTCTGTGAACAGCAAGGAGGGAAAAAAAGGAACAGGAAAATCAGGTAACATCTCAGGAGAAACTGGTTGAGGCTGTAACTACATGGAATCTGTTTTATAGAAGGCTACCTTGCTAACTTGGATCAGGATAGGCTTATTCAGACCCCTGATTGGAATATATGAAGCAAGGCATTTTCTCCTTGGACTGCCTGACTACATCCATGGAGCTGCACACCAACCGTCTCCTGCAGATCAAAGGATCTCCCTTAACTTCAGGCACTGGGAAGAATTGGGATGGAATGGTTGATGCTGGCAAAGCTCTCAGCCACACAACAAGTTTCTCCGGCCTTAGGTTTGGGGATCTAACACAAACCCAAGGAAGGCTTTTTTTTGTCAGAACAGAGCATTACAGCATTTCCTCTTTCTTTCAAAGGAAGTGAAGTTATTTCCCAGAGACAAGGAACCTAAGTTTCAGAGGTCACCTGGACTGCTGGAGTTGCAAGATCCTCCTCCTCAGATGATGATTCATCACTTGATTCCTCGCTGCTGCTCTCGGCAGCCCCAGCTGCCTGCTTCGTCTCTGAAACATAAGCAAAGAGATGTCACAGCTGCTGCCTGCTCTAAGCTCCCAGAGCGCGATGCTGATGTTGCTTTTGAAGTCAGGAAAACAAAACAAGCTACAGAGGGAACTAAAGGGATTTGCAGCAAAGAGGGCTTAGCCCTGCTGAAAGCATTGGTGGTCTTCTGGGAATAGCTCCTCCTAACACTGGCCCACAAACACCTCTCCCTCCAAAGTGGGCAGAAGGGGGAAATCCCCCCTGGCCACCCTCTGACCCTACATGGAGCAGCCAAGAGAAGGACCATTGGCAGAGCTTCTACGATCTATTCCTCACCCCCTACAAGACACATACACTTCAAAGCAGTAACAGAGGTTTCCCTTAAGACTTTAAACCCCAAAACCAATCACTTTGCAACTGGAAACAAAGGGAAAATGCTGCAGTTCCTCTACAAAAACCTGAAGCAATCTATAGTACTAGTACTGTGTCTCCTTCAGATACGTTACACTATCAAGTCCAACCCCATAGTGCTGAGCACAGCCGGACAGACGTCTCAGCACAGAACCTGCTGCCTGAAATGGGAGCAAGCATGCTGGATTCATCCCACAGGGCTCTGGAACCGCTTGCTTTGCAGTATTCTCACAGCCTCCCCAAGGAACAAGCATTACTGAGCTTTCCAAGTAGAAAGGAATACGCTGAAAGGCACAGCTCAGACCTGATCCACAGCAAAGCTGGAACACACGCACATTCAAGCCCACCCTGCAGGCTCCTTACCCACTCTGGGTGCTGGGGCCTTTACCGCCGGCATCTCGTTTTCCTCCTCGCTCTCCAATGAGGAGCTGCTGCTGCTGCTGGAGTCCTCTGGTGCTTTGGTTGTTACTGGTGCTTTGCTTTGACCTACTTTGGCCACAGCGGCTGTGGCATGTCCAGGCTTCCCAGGATTGGGCAGCTTTTGCCCAGCCTTGGCTGGAGCTGCGGATGCTGCTGGCACATTGGGCTGCTGCTTACTTGAGACCACAGTTCTGTTTGCAGCAGACAGCGTTGCTGCTTTGCCTGCTGGGGAAGCTGATTTGGTAGGACAATGCAGGGAATTGGCAGCTTTGCCACTCACCGCAGCTGGTGTCACCTACAAGAGAGAAAAGAAATTAGAATCATAGAATCATAGAACAACCAGGTTGGAAGGGACCCATCGGATATTCTAGTCCAACCACTCCTATCAAACACTAAACCAAGTCCCTCAATACCTTATCCACCTGTGCCTTAAACACCTCCAGGGAAGGTGACTCAACCACCTCCCTGGGCAGCCTATTCCAATGCCCAATGACCCTTTCTGTGAAAAACTTCCTCCTAATCTCCAGCCTAAATCTCCCCTGGCGGAGCTTGAGCCCATTCCCTCTTGTCCTGTCCCCTGTCCCTTGGGAGAAGAGGCCAGCTCCCTCCTCTCCACAACCTCTTTTCAGGTAGTTGTAGAGAGTAATGAGGTCTCCTCTCAGCCTCCTCTTCTCCAGGCTAAACAATCTCAGTTCTCTCAGCTGCTCCTCATAGGTTCTATTCTCCAGCCCCTTCACCAGCTTCATTGCTCTTCTCTGGACTTACTCCTGCGCCTCAACATCCTTCTTGTGGTGAGGGGCCCAGAAGAAGAAGAAGCCTATAGACAGTTGAGGGGTTCAACTGGACACCATATAACTCAAACAGCAATCTGGCAGCTGGGATCGGTATCTAAGAAAAGGCTTATGCCAGCACAGGAGGGTCATTTAAATATGAATTACACTCCAGCCCATAATTCTACACTGCACCATCAGTCTAGGACAGTCCTGACCTCAGAGTACTGTCAGCCTTCAAAGCTAACAGAAGAACTGCCTTACCGGAACTGCACCTTTTCCAGCCGGTGTCTCTTCTTCTGATGAGGAGTCATCATCTTCACTGCTTTCTACATTCACTCCCGAGTTTGTGGGCACAGTGAGGCTGCCTGCTGCACGGGACAGAGTTGCAAAGAAATCGTGTGAGCACATCTCTCATGTCAAAATAGCCTCTGGTTTGCAGGCATGGCACGGTCCCATCGCCACCACCGTGGTCCCATCGCCACCACCCATACTTCTCCCCACCAAGAGAAGGAACCTGCTGAGATCTAGCTGCATGTTTCCAAGAGCTGGTCTACAGCAGATGAGACTGAGCTAAAATGTATCAGACACATGGGTTTCTGTTCCCAACACCTCCCACATCAGCTGCACCAGGGATTCATCCCAATGTCAGACCTCTGGCTTTCCAAACCAACTAACAAGTCCTCCCTCCGTCCATGGAAAAGGCCTAATGCACAACAGGGACCAAGTGGAGGGTGCTCTGCAGGGGGTAGTGTTAGGTTCCCAGGGCTTCATTCAAGAGACAACACTTATCCCTTTCCAATGAATCATAACAGGTTTTTTACTAGATTCAGCAGACATCTGCAGTCTTCAGAAAACTCCACATGAGAAGGGAGTGCTAAATTGTCCTATTTCTCTGAGAGAGCAAGGGAATAGCCATCACTTTCCAAGCAAGTCACGCTGCCAAGCAAGTCACGCTGCTCCTGCAGAAGCTTCCAGTCCTACTCGGTAAACACCAAGGTGTTTACACCTACCATTTGTAGCTTTCGCTTTCTCTTTCTCATCCTCTTCTTTCTCTGAGCTCTCAGAGCTGCTCACAGGATCAGGAACTCTGATCTTTTCTGGGATGGGTGTTTCCTCATCACTTAGCTTTCTTCTCCTTGAGTTTGAGGGAGTTCTGAGGGAAAAGAAGAAACCGCATCAAAATGAGGGGAAAAAAACCCCCAACCTTGAACAAATTGGAATACAATTATCCACCAGGCTCCAGCCTAAGGATATGCAGTGTCATTCCTCTACAGCTCCCAAGGGACGGAGAGAAGTGATGCTCTAACATACAAGGGACATCTCTGGTCCTCAGGCAACTTCTAAGAACAGCAGATGCTTGCAATACTTGGAGAAGTTATTGAACTTAGACTTTTTTTTTCCTGTGCTCTAGGCAAAGTCTTTCTTCCTTTAGCAGAGAAATAAAAACATATTTGGTCAGGCCAGTGCCCACCACAGAGTAAAGCATCCTACAGAACATATTCTGTCTCTAGGAGGCAGCTACAGCCACACAGTCAGTAAATGCCGTCCCAGGATTAGGGCAGCTCACTGACACACGAGCACTCCAGTGGGATAAGGTACTTTCTGAATAAATGAAACTACTAGTCAACACTTCCCTCACTGTGCCTCCAAACCAGGCAGAACTTAGGAGAACCAGAAACAACAGACAAACTTCAGGGAGGGGTGACACGAAAGACAGAGGAATCAAGCATGATGCAAGTGCATCTCCCCCAGGCTTTAAAAAAGCAACATTATCTGGAAGAGTTTGTTGCAGCAGCCAGGATAACCAGCACAGGGAAAACACACCATCAATACCAAAGGAAGCAATAACTTCTTAGAGTGAGGAACATACAAGTGTCCATTGCTACATGCTCATCTAGATCCTGCTTTTCTCCTGATCAAGTAAGAAATTCATGGAGATGCAAGAGTAAGAACCAAAGTCACACTGAGACACGAGGTGTTCCAGCAGATGACACCTTTGAGGCAAACGGATGAAGAATGGCTGAGAGAGCTGGGGTTGTTTAGCCTGGAGAAGAGGAGGCTGAGAGGAGACCTCATTGCTCTCTATAACTACCTGAAAAGAGGTTGTAGAGAGGAGGGAGCTGGGCTCTTCTCCCAAGGGACAGGGGACAGGACGAGAGGAAATGGCCTCTAACTCCACCAGGGGAGATTTAGGCTAGAGATTAGGAGGAGGTTTTTCACAGAAAGGGTCATTGGGCATTGGAATAGGCTGCCCAGGGAGGTGGTTGAGTCACCTTCCCTGGAGGTGTTTAAGGGACGGGTAGACGAGGTACAGGTGGATGAGGTCCTGAGGGACATGGTTTAGTGTTTGATAGGAATGGTTGGACTCGATCATCCGATGGGTCTCTTCCAACCTGGTTATTCTATGAAACACCTGCTCCCTGAAGCTGCTGGCACAGCCATGCTGAGGACCATCTTCACTCCAGTGGTATGGAAGCCTGGCTCCACTGACTCCTGATAACCTGGCTTGGTGGCTGCCACCATGCCTTGGGCATCAAACTAGAGCGAGTAGTGCACAGGGTGGGTAAAAATGTCCCTGCAACCCACAAATGGGAAGCCTCCGCGCTGCAGACCTTCCCGTGAGGCACTCAGTAGGATAACTATGCAGGAAGGAGTTGGGCTGAACATGCCTGGGCTTGAAAGGACAGGCTGAAACTAAGAAACATCACTTGAACCACAAAACACGAGATCTACACTAAAGTTTAAGTCCTTACAAGGGCCTTGGCATTTCAGCACCTGCTCAAGTTCTCTGTTCTTGAGTCAACACGTGACTTTAAAGAGAAAGCAAAACAGAACTGAGAAGATTTTTGCCAGTAAAGCATGACTCTGAACCCCACAATACTGTAGTAATAACCCCAGCCAGGAAGAACAGCATCAGCTGCTCAAAACCAGAGTAACAAATTAAATCCAAGCTCAGGAAATTCTAAACCAAAGTAACCTTTAATACTTAAAATGAATCAGTCTGAAATCAGAGATGAAGAGGAAAGTCTGCTGAGCATAGTTATCACTGGAAATATTCTGACAACAGGAAAATACAGCAAATAAAGATGCTGTGTATCACACAGCCTGGTTGTTAACACAGTCTGAAATCTATCCAATAGTCATTTCCCACTTCAACTTACTTTTCCCAGTGGGTAAAGATGTCCTCGAGAGAGGTCAAGAGAGAAGGGAGCAATTTCTGTGAAAGCAGAGGGAACACACATTAGGCATCGGCGCCGTTTAAGGATGTGACCACCAGACAGAAGCAGGGAGAGCAAAGCACCCTCCAGAAACTCCCAGGAACATGGGAGTGCATCCTCCCTGCACACCCAACCCTGCAAAGCCCCCTCGTCCCGTTCCTCTGCACCCAGGGCCGCTCTCCCACCGCAACACGTGTTTGGGGAGTGGCTGCGCCAGGATGGTTTTATCCCATGGGCTGCCGAGCTCGGCCCCGACAATCACAGAACAGTTTGGGGTGGAAGAAACCTTAAAAACCAACTACTTCTAACCCTGTGACAGGGGACAGGACAAGAGGGAATGGCCTCAAGCTCCACCAGGGGAGATTTAGGCTGGAGATTAGGAGGAAGTTTTTCACACAGAGGGTCATTGGGCATTGGAATAGGCTGCCCAGGGAGTTGGTTGATTCACCTTCCCTGGAGGGGTTTAAGGCACAGGTGGATGAGGTCCTGAGGGACTTGGTTTAGTGTTTGATAGGAATGGTTGGACTCGATGATCCGATAGGTCTCTTCCAACCTGCTTGTTCTATGATTCTATGCCGCGGGCAGGGCCACCTCCCACTGGAGCTGCTCCGAGCCCCATCCAACCTGGCCTTGAACACCTCCAGGGATGGGGCAGCCACCACTTCCTTGGGAAGGGTGAAGGATTTCTTCCTAATGTCCAATCTAAATCTTCCCCGTCCTGTTTCAATTGGAGGTTTGGGGCCCGCCTGGCCAGGGGCTGGCCCAGCACGTGGGTGCAGCAGCATGGGGCCTCGGCGCGCCCCCCCACCCCCGCAGCCCGGTGGGAGGCGATAACGGGTCCCTCCCCGCTCCTCCCGTTACCTGCCCGATCTGCGCCTGCAGCTCGCGGGCCGCCCGCGCGTAACCGGCGCGGAGCAGGTGCTGGTGGATGAGGGCGAGCAGCTCCCGCCCGCCGCCGCCGCGCCCCCCGGCCGCCATGGCCCAGCCCGCTCCGCGCACCTCCGGGGCGCTACCTGCGGGCGACACTTCCGCTTCCGGCGCGCGGCACGACGGGAAATGTAGTTCTCAGGGTGGGGGCCACGTGGCGGGGACTGGAGGTCCCTGCACCCCAGGGTGGGGGAGAAGGGGCTGCTGTTCTATTATCCTATTTCTTGTTGTAATTATAAAATATTATGCTATATTATCTTATACTATTACATTACTTTATATTATATATATTACTTTACATTATATTACATTACATTATATTGTATTGCATTACATTATATTGCATTACATTATATTGCATTACATTATATTGCATTACATTATATTACATTACATTATATTGCATTACATTATATTACATTACATTTTATTACATTACTGTGAGAAGCACTCATTCACTGGTAAAATATTTAAAAGGACAAACTCCTCGAAGCAAAGGCAATAATGTTTTTATTTTACAATTCAATGCTGAATTGGATACTATTCTAAAAAAGGCACAACATAGAATCATAGAACAATCAGGTTGGAAGAGACCCATCGGATCATCGAGTCCAACCATTCCTATCAAACACTAAACCATGTCCCTCAGGACCTTGTCCACCTGTCCCTTAAACCCCTCCAGGGAAGGTGACTCAACCACCTCCCTGGGCAGCCTATTCCAATGCCCAATGACTCTCTGTGTGAAAAACTTCCTCCTAAAAGCTTTTCTTACAAAAGCAGTGGGCATATATACTAGTTTTAGACAAAGAAGCATATAAATCTTCAAAGAGTACTCATTATTTTTTTGGATTATCCAATCACATCTGTAGACTTCCTTCAGGTTATCTCTTGACATAAGACAACTACATCTTGCTAGACAACTAAGCAACTCTAAGAGAGTATTTATTCTTTCAGGTTATTTATCCATGTCTGGAGATTGTCTGCATGTTATCTTTTGATACAAGTTCCTTCAACAAGAGTTGAAGATGTCCCTGCTCACTGCAGGGGTTGGACTGGATGACCTCAATGGTCCCTTCCAACCCAAACCATTCTATGGTTCTGTGGTTCTGTGGTTCTATGATTTCAGAAACATGCACTCAGTTTTCCAGCTGTGGAGGAGCCCTAGCTCCTAGGCACTCCGGAGAGTCCACAGGGCTGGTTTAGTACTGGGTGGACATTAAATCTGCTCTGAGGTGCTGCTCAGGTATTTTGGGGGCTAAACCAAGCAAACAGCGAGAGGGGAGAAGTTGCTTCTGACATCGAGTGGCTGTTGGAGAGGGGTGGGTGGCGGAGAAGCTGCCCTATTCCCACCCTGGCCAGTGTTGAGCCTTTCCAGGAAAAATCTGGCTCCTGTCGCTTCGGCAAAGGTTTATTTTTGGAAGTTTTAATAATGTCCATGGTGCGCCTGTTGCTCACTCCAAATACAGACCCTCTGTTTGTATTCATAGGCGAGATTAAATATGAAACTGGCTCAGATCCAGCTGGCTGCTGCACCAAGCGTCTTTGACACCAGCATCATCCAAAGCCATAAAGCCACTGGCCAGGTTTTACAGCACCCGTAAATGAACTGCAGAGCCGGCTGGTCCTTTCTGGGGCTGACCTCCCCCTGCACAAATGGTCATTGATGCTTGGCGCGAATGCGGCTGCGGCACACGCTGTGACGAGGGAGCTAGCCCAGGATGCGTCCCAGTGCGACAGCCGCTGCTCTGAGATGACCTGAGGTGTGAGGTCTGATCAGCTCATGGCCTAGTTTGGAGACCTGATTCTCTTAACTGGAAAGGCAGAAGCAGGAAAAGCATCCTGGGACAGAGAGCGGCGAAAGTGATCAGACAGAGGCAGCCTGGAGCAGAAGCCTGGGGACTTCGTGGGCTTCTGAAAATGAGGTTGGGTGGAGATTCAGCTCCTGTGGTCCACAAAGGGCACTGCCTGCTGCAAGTATACTGATGAACAGATTCAGACCTACTTTGGCATGGTCCAGAATGGTTTTATACCTGCAGAGACTATTCTGTTTGCTTTGTTTATAAAAAAAAAAAAAAAAAAACCAATAAAGAAATCTGAATTCTTATGCAACTTCACTTATGCAACCCTATCTGGCTTCGTGCTGTGCAGGAGCCTGGTGGATTACAGGAGGTACTGCCCAGGCTTCATGCAGAAAGAAGGAGGGTCCTTTGGGAACAGTGAAGCTCTCCAAAGAAACAGTGCAACATTAAAGGGGCCCTGAGTGGTGCAGGGAATTGCAATAGCAGTGTTGATGCTGGTCTGAATGGAGGGTGCATGGGATGGAGCTCTCCCTTCTCTCTCTGCTAAGGAATGATGCTTTAGGAGGAGGTTTTTCATGGAAAGGGTCATTGGGCATTGGAACAGGCTGCCCAGGGAGGTGGTTGATTCCCCTTCCCTGGAGGTGTTTAAGGCACGGGTGGATGAGGTTCTGAGTGACTTGGTTTAGTGTTTGATAGGAGTGGTTGGACTCGATGATCCAATGGGTCTCTTCCAACCTGGTTGTTCTATGATACTATGATTTACAGGGTGCCTGGGGAAACCAGATGCATTAGTTTTCCCTAGCATCAGCATGCCAGGAGTCCAACAAGACTCTGTGCTGTGTTTTAAGACCTCTCTCCTCTCCCATGTCTCGTGACTTGCCTGCGCTGGAAAGCATAAAGGGTTTAACTTTGACTGATTTCAGCGAAAGATGGAAGGGAAGAAGCTAGATGGGAGGAAACACATTCAGGAATCATAGAATCATAGAATCATAGAATCACCAGGTTAGAAAAGACCCACCGGATCATCGAGCCCAACCATTCCTTTCAAACACTAAACCATGCCCCTCAATGTCTTGTCCACCCATCCCTTAAACACCTCCCGGGAAGATGAATCAACCACCTCCCTGGGCAGCCTCTGCCAGTGCCCAATGAGGCAGGAGGGACTGTTCTCAAGAAAGGCAGAGTATGCTAAAGCCCTGAGTGACATATGGCTAGGAAAATTGACTACATTTCCCTCCATCGTGTATCTCTTTGCAGGTCCACTGCAGTTCGGGGTTACTTGAGTCCAGAGCATCATACCCTGAAACCATGAATACCCACAGCAAACCGCAACGCGGAGCCTGGGAGTCACACAACCCACTTGAATGAAAGAATCTGATAAAAAAATAATATGTATCCTCCACCACAATTACAGGTAGAGAAGGTATTTGAAGCGGTTAGTAAACATGCCAAATAATAAATAGAGCTATTCAGTGAGCAAACAGCTGCATGAGTATAAATAGGAAAATCTACCCCAGCCAAAACCAGCTGAGACCCAACAACATACACTTTTTAAGGAGTGATTTTTTTCTGTGTGAGCATTTCTTGGAGGAAGGCTGAAAATATTTTGCCCACTTTTTATTTTATGAAGGTGAAACGTCCCCGGTGGATTTCAAAAGCTAACCTCTTGGGCATGCGATCTCTGTGCCAAGACACTGAGTCACGGAGAGATTGGAGGAAGCTGTTTCAAATCCAGACAGGGGATAAAACAGCTGTAATTGAGTAGCCAGCTCAGCTCAGTCTGCTAACAACCACACGGCCCCGTCCCTGCCCTCAGCTGTACAAGCTGAGAGCTTTGCTCGCTGCCTTTTTCACATGCTCTCTGGTTACTGCTTGGGGTCAAACTTGTCCACACCTATTCCATTCTGAATGACTGCTTGTGTTCTGGCCAAACACAGGTTCAGAGAGTGAGCTTGCAGGCTGGAGAGCTCTGTCCTTCCCCCCAAAGGGATCTGACAGCCTCTAAGCACGTCTGCCGGACCCTTGGGCTTGCAGGGACACTTTGCTGCTCTGCAAGCTTCAATTCCATTTATTTGTCCACCCCTAAGTTTCTGGCATATAGTGAGTTGTTGCAGCAAGAATGCATCTCCCATCAGGGTCAGACCTTTTTGTTTGGTGCACGTGGGTTGCTTCTATTTGTTGTGGGGTTGCAGAGTGACTTTGTGATCTGTAAGGACGCCAGGGTGGCACCCAGCACTCGTGGGATTTAGATACTGGGGGATCTCAGGCTCTTTGCTTAAGGAAACTTCTGCCTTCAGCTGCTGGTGGAGCAGGGACAACAGAAACAACACTCTGCCTGTTTCTCAGGTTGTGCAGCTCCTCTTTTGACCCATTTCATGGTTACTGAGAGCAGACAAGAGTGTGAGCTGCAGACTCATTGCTCCTTCTGCCTTGGCTCCCAAGCAGGATCTCCCAGCCCAGGAGTGGGACAGGGGCCACAGACAGGACCCTCATCACCCCCAGCAGGTAACGCTGATGTTTCTCATGAGGCAGGCTGTTGGGAGAGAATAATCTTCACAGCCCAGTGCAGAAGCTGAGCTGAATTTCCCTGCTCCAGGTGTCCTGCTAAGAGGGCTTTGAGCTCTTTTCTTCCTGGTGCCACCTGGGCTGAATGGAGGGGAGAGTATGAAGAAGTCTGGGATGTATCAGGGCAGGGTCATAGGTGGAGATCAAAGGAGAAGGATGACTGGACATGAACGAGAGGAGGTGGGAGCACAGGCAGAGAGAGGAGACAGCTGAGTGGCGAAGGGATAAGTAGAAATGCAGGAAGGGGTTCTCATTTCCAAGGGAAGAGGAAGCAAGGAAGGGATGGGACAGTGGAAAACCTGAAGAGGGATGGGGAAGGGGAGGAAATGACCAGGGAAGAAAAAAGACACAACCATGATTAGCTGGGGGAATTTGTTCAGTGGTGCCCCTGCTTTGGCAGTGCTTAGCTTTGGATGTGCGGAGGGAGGGTGGGCAGGTGCTGTGCTGCAGGGCATTGAGTCACTGCTGACAATGGCATCTCCCACCACACGCCTGGGCAGCGCATCCCAGGCTGCATCCAGGCCCTCGGCAGCTCTGGAAGCAAAACTGTCCAGGGCCAGTTTCATTGCCCACTGCCCCGCAGGGTGGGCTTGGGCTTTGTGAGGACAATTTGCTGCTTTGGGAACCAACTGACTCAGGAATCCCTTTTTTTTCCTCCCTCCTTTGTTTTGCCATTCTCTCCCCCTTCCTTCTTTTTCTTTGTCTGCTAATGCACAGCAGATGGGAGGAAATGCCATTTTAAATGCCACAGCATCCTGATGAGTTATGTGATGGGTTATGGCAATCTCAGATGAATCATGGCATTGTTTTGTGTACAGGGCCCTGCTGCTGCGGCTCAGCCCAGCTCTCTGCCTACAATTTGGCAAGTATGGTTAGGGTCCTTGGGGCATCCACACTGGCTCAGTGGCAGGTGCCCTCCAGGACCTGGGCATTCAAGTCACATTAATTAATTAACTGGCTGCCTTTGTGAAGGCAAAACTGGGCCCAGAGTGCTTTACCAGTGGTGAAAACAGCAGCTAGCTTTGAAACATCTGGTCTGCAGTGCCCTTAGGGATGTGAGGGTTGTAAATTACACGCAATTCCCATGTTACATTTATAGGATTTCCACACAGGGTGCAAGAACTGAATCGAGAGAACCCGACCTGGTCCTGCCTCCAACTTAGCCCTTGGCACTGCTGGAAAGTCAAGCTGTGTCTCTGCCGCTTCCTCAACCCCACGGCCACAGCAGATTGATGGAGCTAAGGCTGAGTGGGGTTTCTGAGATGAGGCCACTTGCTGCCGGGGCTTTGCTTGAGGTGATCAGATCATTTCATGTAAGCTTTGAGGCAAGCATCAAATAATACTGACTCAGTCACTGGCAGCCTCCTGCCAGATGAGAAGGAGCAGCTCAGCAGTGAAAAAAATAATAAAGCATATATAAATACCCACACAGATCCCAACAGCTCCATCAGTGAAACTCGTAGCTACCCAGCACTGTTAGCTTCAAACTAATTAATTGGGGGGGGGGGGGGAAGTCACCTCTAAGTGTGCAGCATATAAAGCAGTCTTTTAATTTTGGTAGCTAAAAGAACATATTTGAGAACTCCAACAAGCAGAAGACGTGACATTAAATTTTGGTTGCAATATGCTTTATTTTAACAATCTAGCTTGGAAATGTTTCTCTGGCTACGTCTAACTTACTGTGTGTCTACTGGCAAGGCACCTATTCAGTGCTGGCACTGAGAAGTGAGTAGCATTAAGACATTTAATTTCTCGTATTTTTTGGTAGTAGATCTAATGCACATCAATGCAGTGAGCAGAAGGTCTGTTATTATTAATCAACCTCCATCCCAGCCCTGCTTTCCCCCAGGCTCTTGCTTTCATTTGTAAGCATATCCCCCTTAAAAGGCCTGGCAGCCTCTCAGTGCTGAGCGGCCAACGCCAACAGCCACAACAGCTCTGCTGTGTTTATCCAGTTTTCAGCAGCTCTACCTGGGAGGAGAGGGGAAGGGGCTTGTGTTTGCATTCCTGAAGCCAGAGGTCCAGGGTATTATTTTTCTCCCATCGTGTGTCCTTTGCTGCTTTAACTTAAGTCAAAAGCTGTGCAGAAGGAAAAAGAGGCGAAGGAGGGGGCAGGAAAAGGCAAGGAGGACTCAGACCTGGGTCGTGCTGTGGAACCATACTGTGAACCTTTCCAGCATCCTGAGGTTTCTCAGCAAAATTCTGATCAGAGCACAACTCTAGCTCCGGGGGAAATCATAGAATCACCAGGTTGGAAGAGACCCATTGGATCATCGAGTCCAACCATTCCTATCAAACACTAAACCATGCCCCTCAGCGCCTTGTCCACCCAACTCTTAAACCCCTCCAGGGAAGGTGACTCAACCCCCTCCCTGGGCAGCCTATTCAAGTGCCCAATGAGCCTTTCTGTGAAAAAAAATTTCCTAATGTTCAGCCTAAATCTCCCCTGGCGGAGCTTGAGGCCATTCCCTCTCATCCTGTCCCCTGTCACTTGGGAGAAGAGGCCAGCACTCTCCTCTCCACAACCTCCTTTTAGGTAGTTGTAAAGAGCAATGAGGTCTCCCCTCAGCCTCCTGGCCCAATATGAACCTGAAAGAGAAGGACCAAGCCTTACTTTCCAGCAGTGAGCTGACCTGCTCATGTGGCTGTATCCTATAACTTAGTCCTAGGACAGTCAGCTGCTGCTCAACCCCCCATGTTAATCAGGAGCATTTGCCCTCCAATCCAGAGGTCCCAGCCCCATAGTCCCTGTCCATAACCACCAGCCATGGCCAGCTGGTTTGCTCTGAAATTCTCCTATCTGTTGTGTCTGGAAGGCTGGGAAGGATTGGAAGCCTTGGCTGAGGTGGGGTGGCTGGGCAGCGTGGGTCCATTGAGAGGGGCATCACTGTGTAATAGTGTGTCCTGCTGCCCTCCCCAGTCATAGAATCATAGAATCATAGAATCAACAACCAGGTTGGAAGAGACCCATTGGATCATCGAGTCCAACCATTCCTATCAAACACTAAACCATGTCCCTCAGGACCTCATCCACCCGTCCCTTAAACACCTCCAGGGAAGGGGAATCAACCACCTCCCTGGGCAGCCTATTCCAATGCCCAATGACCCTCTGTGTGAAAAACTTCCTCCTAATCTCCAGCCTAAATCTCCCCTGGTGGAGCTTGAGGCCATTCCCTCTTGTCCTGTCCCCTGTCACTTGGGAGAAGAGCCCAGCTCCCTCCTCTCTACAACCTCCTTTCAGGTAGTTGTAGAGAGTAATGAGGTCTTCTCTCAGCCTCCTCTTCTCCAGGCTAAACACCCCCAGCTCTCTCAGCCGTTCCTCATAAGGCCTGTTCTCCAGCCCCTTCACCAGCTTCGTGGCTCTTCTCTGGACTTGCTCCAGAGCCTCAACATCCTTCTTGTGCTGAGGGGCCCACAACTGAACAAAGGATTCAAGGAGCGGCCTCACCAGTGCTGAGTACAGAGGGAGAATAACCTCCAGTCAGCTCTGTCCCACTGTGGGCACAGCTATGTACTGGCAGTGGAGATGCAGCAATCTGAAAACAGGGTTAAAAAGGGAGGGAAAAAAAGTAAGAATTCAGCCCTATCCTCCCAAGGGATTCTGCTTTGTACATTAGTGTCCTTTCCTGGTTCCCTTTGCGTCTTGCTGTGGCTGCTGGACATGAGAGAGCACCATTAGTGGCCTCTTGATGTGTGTTTGTTTCGTTTAAGACATCCTGAGTGCCCTGGTGAGAGCTTTAGAGATGTTCATTATGGTGATTGCTCTTCTTGCGTGTGAAGATGGAAAAAGCCACACTGGGAGTGGACAGATGCCGGATGCATTAGTGCTTTGGGCCGTCACGGACTGTCTGTTAGGTGCTTTGTATTGTATTCGGTTTTGGGCCCTTCAGTACAGGAAGGACATTGAGGTGCTGGAGTGTGTCCAGAGAAGGGCAACGAAGATGATGAAGGGTCTAGAGAACAAGAATTAGGAGGAGCAACTGAGGGAACTGGGACAGTTTAGTCTGGAGAAGAGGAGGCTGAAAGGAGATCTTGTCACTCTCTCCAACTGCCTGAAAGGAGATTGTAGCGAGGTGGGTGTTGGTCTCTTCTCCCAAGTAATAAATGAGAGGAAATGGCCTCAAGGTTCAGATTGGATAACAGGAAAAACTTCTTTGAGCTGTGAAGTGCTCTTTCTCTGCGCGGGTGGGATGCAGCCCCACGCTGGCCCCCGGTACATTCTCCAGACTGATGTGACCTTCATGTACCTGAAAGCTTAAGTTTAATGCAGGAACAACACATACAGATGTACTTGCATAGAAGTAACATGGAAGAGGATCAAGGTGGGACCTGCCGCAGGGTCCTGTCCTCCCTGCCTTGCCGAGGGGAGATGCCTGTTTATCTGTGCGTGACAACACCACAAAGGCATTGCAAAGAGATTCTTGCTTTATCTTGCTTGAGGGTTATTGCAGTAAAGCGATTTATTTATTTTGGCTTTTCTGCTAAACAATGTACACAGAGATTCCACCAAAGCACATATATATATGTTTCTCTTGGAAGCAGAAAAAACCCTGGTATCCAAAAAAGCCCTGCACTGTTAATCTCTGGGGTTTTATCCAGCTCTCATTAGGAATCTGGACATACTTGAAATGGCTTTCAGATAAAGCTGAATGAATCTCTCTCTGTCTTAGAGGCTGATGTGGCCTGATTTCCTAGCTGAGATTTGGGTTGGGAGTTGGGCAGGAGATTTCCAGCCACCTAAACTGGGAGGCAACCCAATTGAATGACTTGCAGAGACTTTCTGTGGCTTGCTGGGAGTGTGGGGCAACCAGGGGCATCCCAACCAAGGCAAGATCTTCTTTGGCCAGTACTGAACCAGGTGGGCAAAGAATTGCTCCCAAGACTCATGACTCATAGGGCAGGAAAGAAGGGAGAACTGATTCTCTAGGGATGAGCAGCTCCCCTGCAGCTCCTGGGATCAAAAGATAGGGATGCTGGGACAAGGAGCATGCAGAAGGCACTACCCACCCCCCCTGGAGCAGGGGTCTTAGATGTGGCCACCTCAAAGCCACAGCAAGCCTGCCAGCCCTTATAAACCACAAGAGGGTGACAGAGTCCCATCCTGTGCTGTGGTGGCCCTGGACAAACCTAGAGATGTCCCTGGCCAGCATAGGACAGCAGTCCCTGCTGGAGACTAAGGTGGGCTGGGCAACCAGAGGCTTTTGGAAAGTTCTGCTGAAGGCTTAGATGGGAGAGAGCACAGGCTGGAAACAGGATCCTGCCACTGAGTAGCTGGGGAGATTGGTTTTTTCCTCCTGCCTTTATTTAGCATCCACCAGTGCTGGATCAGTAAACCATTCCCATTGCCAAAGGAGGGAGAGAACTCCCTAAAATCCCTGCAGCAGGCAGTGAAAGAAACCTTGCCCTTGCTCCTCGTTGGTGGCCAAATGCGAAACCTGTATTTCACAGTAATTTTGGAAGAATGGAGAGCTGCACCATAAGTGACCTTTGTGCTCAGCGGAGGAGCTGCGCAGCCAGCCAGTCCTGCACCTCCTGGTGCTCCAAAGACACCAGGGTTTGGGGACACAGTTTAGAGTAGGAGCCCCTCAAAGACAGACAGAGCTGGGGTGGAGGCAGATTGATGCCACTGCCAAGGATGCTTCACAATCATCCACATCACCTGGGATGCAGGGAAAATGCTCCTGCTCCAGCTGTGCCTCTGGGCACTGGAGAACTGGGACGTCCCCTCAATGCTGGCAGGTGGTGACCCTGAGCATGCCACAGGCTGCAGCCTCCTCCGTATCTGCTGATATCTTTTGGCCTCACAGTGAATGTGTTGCAGGTACTGACCCCTGTGGTCTTCCCTGCAGGAAAGCAGAGGTCCCTGCTGCTTCTTCCCTTTCCAGCCTGCCTCCTCCCTCTTGCAGTCGCAGCATCACCCTGTGGTGTTGTGTAGCCAGGGAGCACAGGGGTTCTCACAAGACAATCCTTGCAGTTCTGCTTCTAGAGAGACAACTCGAGCTTCTGAACAGCCGCTCAAGGCACTGCCTGAGACAGATTAAAGTGCTCTGGGAGGTTTCCAAGCCAGAGTTTCATCCTCCCTCTGTCCCAGGAGGCCAGGGCGGCGGGTGTGGGCATGACGGCATCTCTGGCCGTGAGCTCCAGCCAGCTCTCTTGTAACTTCATCTGTCGCTGGGATGGGAAGAGCCTGCAGTGCACCAGACAGGAGGGTGGCTCTGCCAACCTCTGATCTTATCTGCTGATGCGAGCGAGCGGACTGGCCGTGTGTCTCTGGGAAGGACGGACTGCCTGGCTGGAGAACCAGGCACCGTTTTCCCATGGAGGGTGGCTTCATTTTCCCCATTCATTCTGTTGCAGGAGCGCGTGTGTGCACCAGAGCGTGTGTGGATGTGGCACATTGGGATGTATCAGTCTCCCTGCTTCCATCTGTTTCTTATACTGTTATCAATGGAAGAACCAAGAGAGAAGGGGGTGACTACTCCCCAGGTGCTTCTGGGGGTGCCTGGGGGGGAGGGAGACAGGGTGCTGGGGTGCGGCTGTGGAGTGTGATGTGTCCGGGTAACACAGACTGTCTTCTTGCAGCTGCATCTTCTCCACTGAGTTTATATTCCAAGGAGATTCTTGTGTTTTCTACTTAAATCCTAGAAGTAATTAGATGCTGCTTATGAGTAATTGCTTGGACTAAACAGTCTGGATTCATTTAAGCGGTCAGTATGAAATGCATCATGATTTGGTAGGAAAAGAAGTAAGAAAGACTCCTTCTCTGTGAGGCTCCCAGGAGCTGCTGTGGGGTTAACCCCTACCTTTCCTCACCCAGCTGGGACTGTCTGTGATCGTGTTCCCAAGGGAGGAGGGAGCAAACATTGCCTGCCTCGGGAAGGGTGGTGAAGAGGGAAGAGGGGCTGGTTATGCCGAAAACAAAGGGAATGTGGAATTCTGTGTGGAACAGCTGATCCCACTCCTATCTACAGTCCCACAGCAACACGCAGAAATGCTTGCTGATGCTTTCCAAGCCAGAACTATGAAAGCCTAAAGCCAATGTTAATGACCAGCTTGCAACATGCTGAATTTTACAGTCCTTGGTGAAAATTGTGACAGTAAATCTGCCTCGGGCTCCTGTTGTTAAGTTGCCCTCAATGCCACAAAAATCCCTACAAATTTCCTGTTGATTTTGGCCGTGCAAATGCCGTGTTCTGTTGCAGCGTTAATGGCAAAAGAGATTGTCAAGGCCTTGGACACGATGCTGCTGGTTTGGATGAGCCGGCAGCGGAGCGGATGGAGGAAACAGGCTCCGTTTGGTGTGTTCAGCACATTTTATCAGCTTATCCGATCCGTAGGCAGATGAAACAGTGCAAGTCAGGCAGGGTGAGAAGTGATTTCCCAACAGGGTAAGCAGGCATTTGGAGGCAGGAGGAGTGTGGGAACTGCAAGGGAGAATTTTTGGGGCCTGGGGCTGGGGAAGGCTCTGCCTCCTCCCTGCCTGCAGAGAGTCCGGCTGCAGGACAGAGCTACGCAGACCCTGCCAGGCTCTCCAGCTGTGCCAGCACCCCCCTGGACTAGGTCTGCATTTGCCCCATTGCTTGAGCTGCTCCCTGGCTGTGAAGCCACGGCCTGATGCATCCCAGAGACGCAGTGCTGGGGAACTGGACTGGGACTGACCTGCGCAGCTGCTCCCACATTATCTTTGCAGCTCTGGGCTCCGGTCACCTAGCAACTGTGCATCAGATCGCACCGCAGCGTTAAATAAATGGTGTTCGGCAGGACTGTGAACCCTGCTGGGCCCCGCATCCGCATCCCCACAGCTGGAGGTTTGGCTCTGGCAACTATGCAGTTGCCAATCCACAGCCTATCACATGCCATAATCCATGTTCATGCTTCCCTCTTCCTAAATCTCCCCCCATCATCCCAGATTTAAGCCAGTCCTGTGATACCTGGTGCGCTGGGAGCTGCCTTCAGCCTGTTTGAGAATCAACTTCTTGAGGGGCGGGATCCCAGCCCTGCTTTGACTGGGATCCTGGGGCTGATCTACATCCCCTGCTTTCATTTAGCTCAGTGTTTAGGGGTGCTGAGTATGGGTTATACCTTTCCATTTATAGCTTTAGCAAAGCATGATTGGATTTGGTTCCAGTCATTTTTTATCTTGACTAAAATGTCGGTTTTGAAGACCTATTATTAGCAATTTTGTATGGCTTCTGGATTACTGCAGATAATCATGAATCACCCTCTGCGGTATTGATATAGGTACTTTAAGCCTCCCAACAACCACTCTGCAAGTTATGCCTGTGACTGTGAGCAGAAAACCCTCAATGGTAATGGGTGGGCTTGAAATACGGGGACAGTGCTCCAGATCCAGCATCTGCTGAGCACATTTATCTACCACCCTTGCGTGCGACAGGAATCCTGCTGCACGTGCCATGGCTCAGCTCCCAGCATCAGCTTCAGATTTGCTTCCAGCCCCTTCCAACCCCCTCCCCACATTTTTTCCTGCTGGGTGCCCACGTTTCCTTGCAAGATCCTCCAGCACTGGGCTTTGTGCTTAATGTTTGGGTAAACACCCTTTCTTTGCTCGATCTGGTTGTTTTACTGGTGCCTGAGTGGCAGCTCCCACAGCTCTGGGAGGAGGCTGCTCCAGGACCCTCTGCTTTGAAATGAAAGTATTTCCTCCTATCAATCTCACCCTGTAGAGTTTAGCTGCAAATATAGTGTCCTGCCCCGAAGAGTCACTCCTGGAGCTTTCTGTATCAGTAAAATACTCTCCTGTGATCCTCAGTCAATTCAGATGATGTAAACTATTTTTTCATCTATTATTTTCCTCTGTTTCCCATTCAGAGGGAAGAATCCAAGCTCCAGAGTTTAATCCTAGATTTCTCCACTGGCAGAGCCCATTGCACAGCTAGGGAAGGAAGTTCTGGTAGGCTTGGGTCACCATTGATGCAGCAGCAACATCACCCTGGACATCCTCACCCCTGGTTTAGATCCAGAAGTCAGACAGGTCTCTGGGTTTAAGCGAGAACCTCCTGGATTGACTCATCTCAGGAAGCAATAGCAGCAGCAAGGCTGGTGTGTTTCAAACCCAGAGCAAAGGGGAATGCGAGTGCTGAGCAGTCAAAGCTCCATCCCTTTGTTATCTTCCTTTCCACCCTGATAAAATGGCTGTGGGCACCCTGGGCCTTCGAAGAAACTTCAAAGGAGGCAGCACACCCTCTCCTGTTAGCAGTGAAAGCTGATGAATAATAGAGTGGACCCACCCACTTGTGCTTTTATCTGTCATGTTCTATGGAAATTAAGCCTTTCTCTTACAAGAAGGCAATTTGTACTCTTGGCATCCTCGGTGAGAAAGAGCTGTCATCTCTCCTGCTGGATTATTGATACCTTTTGTATTAAGTAATGCAATGTCTAATTGGACTCCCTGCCTGTTCCGAGCTGCTCCCCAGCCAGCATTCACCAGAACAGAGACCTTTTGAGATGGCAGGAGTGGGTGCTGCCAACCCCCATGCCCAGGGCTCACAGCTGCCTGTGGAGGTAGGGTGGGCAGAGCAGCAGGCGCCTAGGGTCTGGCTGGCTGTGCAACCTACCCTCTTCCAGATCCAGCAGCTCGGTCGTGACCAGCCTTGATGCAAAACCCTTTGAAATATCCCACCTTCCTCTCCTGCCAGGATGGAAAACAACCCTTGGTGCCGAGGGAGAAGCAGCCCTTCCAGGCCAGCCCTCTGGGATGCTAAGGAAACACATCCTGGGTAAACATTTTGCCCTAATAGGTTACAGGTGTGAGCCCAGCTGGCGCAGGCAGGTGTGTTTTCCTTGCACTGAACTGGGGTTCAAAGCAAGCAGGGTGCTTAGGCCATCCTGCCCTGCCCTGCGGTGAGCATCCCCCTCGAGAAAGGGCTCCTTGTCTGGGGTAGATGCTCAAGCCAAGCTGGGACGCTCAGAGCTTCATCCACTTCTTTCTCCGTGCCTTGGCTTGGGGCGGTGGGCAGAGCTCGGGGCAGGCATCCTGCTCGCAGGCCGTTGCATCTCCTGCCAGCCAAAACCCACCCGCTGCCTTTGAAGAGGTTGCACCTGAAAGGGGAGATGGAAGCTAAGGGCAAGCAGGAGCCAGGAGGCTGCCCAGCCCTGGGGAGTGGGTGGCCAGTCCCCAGCTTTGCTGTGGCTTGGGAGGGGAGCTGGCAACCCAGCAGGGTGGTAGGAAGAGGTGGAGGGGCTGGGGCTGCTCCCCTGGACCAAGAAGCATTCTGGATCCCTGGTGTGGTTGCTCCCAGGAGGAGAGCAGCCATCCTGGGGGCAGCGATGGTGCTTGTCTTGTGGGGAGGGGGGAACAGCCCTTACTTCTTGTGAGGCTCTAGCCACACAGCCTGGTGTGGCTGTGGGATAGAGGGATGTTTGCCACGCGGGTGCTGGGAAGAATTGCTCTTTCTTTCCCAACCCGGGTGAGGCTGGAGGTGATGCCAGCATCTTGCAGACTTTGAGGATTGAGAAGTTTCTGTTTATCCCATGATAAACAGTGTCAGGAATGAAAGTGGGGAAGTCCAAAATCAATAGGCTGAGGAAGCCAATACCAGGGTCACACGGCAGCACTGCCAGAAACCAGCTATGCTAAATGCTTAAATCCTTCCTTCCACCGCCTTGGGACCTTTTCTGCTTCAAAGAGAGCCTTTGGAGGTCAGAGAACCACTGGTTCTTTTTATATATATATATATGTTTTTTTTTTTTTAAGCAAAGGTCCATTCTTCTGGAAGGTGTTGGGGCTGAGTGGTGTCCACCCCAGCAGCTTGTGCTGTGGGAGACCCACAGGATCGAGCACAAACCCAACCACCCTTTCTAGCTTTCTAGCTTTCCATCACAGGCTGCTGCACACAGGCAGGTTCCTCACCTCCAGCTCATCCTACCTGCAAAGCCAGGATCAAATTGCTTCCCCTGGCATCCTCCCTGCATCTCACAGAGATCCACATCCCAGTGCATCCCTGGTTCACATCAACTGGGAACTCACCAGCCAGACTACCAGCCATCCCATGAGCCCCGGAGCTCTGCCGGGAAGCTGCAGCGGGAAGTGCCTCGCTTCCAGGGGGGGAGGCTGGATTTCAGGATTGGAAAGCGGGGGCAGGATGAGGAGGGAGAGCACCAAGGCGATGCGGAAAGCTTGCCATAAGGCATGGGAAGAAAGGAGCAGTGCCAAACCCATGGGCTCCTCTCCAGCTCTTCAAAGCAAGCACGCCAGTCGTTAGAGAGAGGAGAGGAGAAGGCGGCGAGCTGCAGTTTCCCAGGAGGTGGGGAAAGGCAAGGGGAGGAATATTATATCAAGGATGGGGAGCCGATGGACTGAAGTCTCCTGAATGAAAGCAAGGAAGAAAATAAATGTGAGCAAAAAAAGGCATAGAAGTAATTTCATGGGAGAATTTGCAGAATCATTGAGATGTATGATCGGTGACCAAAACCAGAAGAGAAATTCCTTAGCCTAAGATGCAAATTGACTCATATTTAGGGCTTTTATTTCATATTTTGCTAGTGCTGGGTGAGCGGGAGAGGAGGAAGGGAAGGAACAGTGTTTTGATCAGGAACAAACCCTGGCCAAGCCCAACATGTGTTGTTTGAGGCTTTGGTTTACATTAGAAAAGGCTCTAATATTGTGCTACGGCGTCTAAGTGCGTTTTGATGATGATGATGATTGTTTTCAACTGCGCAAATGGCAGAAAACACAGGCAGACTATTGAAAAAAAAGAAAAGGCCATTTGGCTCCAAGAACAATATCCACCAGTGCTCTGAGCCCTTGTCAGAGGACAGCTGATGCTCTCCTCTCTGCCCTCATAACGTGCTACCCCCTGTGGCTTCAGCATCCAACGTCACGGCTACTGCTGCAACACTCCTCATTCCTTCAGCGACGATGAGACTTGCATAAGCAGGAACTGATGAAGATTTGCTGTTCTCTCCTCCTTTGGTTCCAGCTTCCAGGGGCCAAATTATGGTATTTCCAAAAGCCTCCAAGTTCCCCTAAAACAATCTTCATCCCTGTAATCTCGTCAAGGTCTCACCGCTTTGGTTGCTGCTGGAAAATTTGCTTCTACCCACAACATCCGTGCAGCCGAAATGAGGGAGGTCACGGGCTCATGATGAGGAAAATGAGGTCCTGGAGTGAGGAGCTCTGATTTTGGGGGCTGGCTGGGAGAAGACTGTGCCCAAGGTCATTGGGCATTGGAATAGGCTGCCCAGGGAGGTGGTTGAGTCACCTTCCCTGGAGGTGTTTAAGGGACGGGTACATGAGGTCCTGAGGGACATGGTTTAGTGTTTGATAGGAATGGTTGGACTAGAATATCCGATGGGTCCCTTCCAACCTGGTTGTTCTATGATTCTGTGATTCTATGATTCAGTGCTGCCTGGTAGAAGTGCTGCCTGCCAGCTGGGCTCCAGGAAGGGGAGAAGGTCCTCGGGGACAATCCTGGAGGATAAGAAACCAGGAGAGCAAAGAGCAATCACGGCAGGGAGAAGACCAGGATAGGGTAATATCTATTCCCAGGCCACGAGCATGATAGCTGGGACCTCTTGAAGTCAAGGAAGAGGTGTTCACCTCCAACCACATCCTCTGCCAAGCAAAGGATGGGCGATGCCTCCAGCCTCCAATCTTCCCTATGGATCGCCTGGCCACCCCCTCCTTTCAGCCTTTCTTCTCTGCCTCGTAGACAAAATAGTAAGCTCTCTCCATCCCCAGAACTGCTCCCTTCTTTTCCAGACATGCCTAGGCTCTTTCATCGTGGCAATAAAAAGTAACTGCATCACACGTTGGCCGGGGAGAGCGGAAACCCTTAAACATCTAAGAGGCAAGAGCGATGCGCTGTGTTTTCTTGAGGCTGGGCTCGGCTCCCCAATGCCCTGTTAGGTCAAATGTCTTGCTCTGAAGAAGGAGAGAAGGGACTTATTAAAAGCCTTTCATATTTCTTATTTTTAAGGTCCCGTTTCGGCAGGCCGGAGGTCGAGGCGTGAGCGGGGCTGCCGAGGGGGAAGGGCACCGAGCCGGCAGTGTGCAAACAGATTGTGCAATATTTGCCTTGCACAGAGCTCCCATTGTAAAGCCCTGGAGTTCTGCTTTCAATAATTCCCCTGCCATAATGCCCCATTGATGGCAAGAGAAAGGCGGTATTGAGGGCTGGTGGGGCTCCGGCCCCAGGAAGGGTTAAAAAATAAAGAAAAGGGGAAGAAAAAAAAATAAAAAAAAAAAGATTTGAGGCTTACTTTTAAACTTTGCTGTGTGGCCCTCGTGGCAGATCGCAGCCGCTGAGAAATATGTGGAGCCTGTTTGCATAACCCCGTTTGCAGCGAGCGCTTTCGGAGCCAAAACACAAGTGCGGCCGGAGCTGGGGGGCGGTGGGGAGAAAAGAAGCAGGAAGGGCTGTGATTATTTTCATTCTTGCCCCAGGCCACGTAAAATTAATAATGAAAAAAAAAGGAGGTAATATTCAAATATTTGGTTAGAGAAACAGCTGTGCAAATGCAAGAAGCTGTGCCAGCTGCAGGGACACGGAGGGACCTTGTCCTGGCGCTGCTCAGGGTTTGCTGCCTTGCAGGTCATGCCACTAGGCTCAAAAGTGCCTAAAAAGCACTGAAAAGGAGCATATTGGACTTGGGCTCATGGCTTTACGCTGGCTGCTGTGTGATTTCTCAGCACAGGGAGCTTGGTCCCAGCTGGGATGTGTGGAAGTGCTGCCTTGGTGATGCTCTGCCTTGGGGTGATGCTCTGCCTTGGGGTGCGGTAGGTGATGCTCTGCACCCAGTGGGGGCACAGCCAGCCCCCAGCCCACCCCGTGGGGGTCCCCATCACCTTGGATTCACTCGCAGCTCAAGCTGGGAGGGGGATCCAGCATCTTGCTGTGATGGCAAAGAGCTGGGCTGTCCTCGCCTGGGCAGGCAGGGTCTGCCGGCTGGCTCAGCATTCCCGGCCAGGCTGGCTGCCAGGGGAAACCTCCCTGTTGTGCAACGTGCTGGAGCTCTCTAAGGAAGCTCCTGGCTCTTGAGACATCTTTGAGCAAGGCTGAGCGAGTGACTGCCTTGAATTAAAAGCAGTCAGGGGAGGTGGCTGCAGGCCCTGAGTACTTTTTCCATCCCTAGACCTTGTGATGCATTAATCACCCCCAGAGCAGCCTCCCAGCTGGCTTAAATCATCCTGAACCTGAAACTCCAGCGCTGTTCATTTCTTCATCCTCCTCCTCTGTTGCAGTCACTCCTGCCTCCCATTCAGATGATTTCAGCGGGGCTGGTTTGAGAGTCCCATTTCACGCAGCTTTCCTGGGATCCAGAGTGGTTTACCCGTGCCCCTTGCTGCTTTTTACCTTTTTATCGTTTACTGGAGAGCCCAGGCTGTGCAACCCTCTCTGGGAGGTGTCCATGTGCTGCTGGGACCCAGGCAGCTGTCCCAGAAGGATCACTGCCAACAAATTCACTATTTATTCACCCTTCGGCTCTTGCAAAAACTCCCTGAGCTGAGTTAACCCCTCTGTTCCCCCCCATGACCTGGGGGCAGCACGGACCTGACACTGATTTCCCTGAGCCAGCAGCCCTGGTTGGGCACAGAGGTCTCCTCCTCATGCCAGTGTGTTCCCACATCCTTAGAATCATAGAATCATAGAATAGCCAGGTTGGAAGAGACCCACCAGATCATCAAGTCCAACCATTCTGGTACAATCCCACAGGCGCAGAAGCTTACAGATCCCATACTTTGCTATGCGAATAGGAGATCATAGAATCAATAGGAGATCATAGAATCAATGATTCTTGCTGATGGCTCCTTCCCCTCTTTTTAGCCCTCTGGGCATTGACAGCAACTTAAATTTGGGGCAACTCTCCCAGCCTGTTCTTCCTTATCCGAAGGCATGAGGAGGATGTGACCCACCACATGGACGCAGAAGAAGCCTCAGTCCACAGCAGCAAATCCACACAACTGGGAAGAGCTCAGCTCTGCTTTTGCACCGTGGGAGTGGGGTCCAGCCCCACTCCTCTCCTGAGACATCCCTTTTGCTGCCCCTCTTCTGCACCTCCCTCTGTGCTCAATCCTCCAGCCCCAACCAAGACGCAGTTTATTAGTGGCCTGTGGCACCTTAAACACAATTACTCTGCCACATCTCATCCCAGACCTCTCCAGTTTTCTCTCTAATCTACAATTTTCACCCAAAGCGACTATTATTTATCACTTGAAAAGAGCTGTGATTATAATTCCTGCAATCTGAGGTGTGCATGGAGGCACAGGTCAGGATGCTCAGGAGGAGCCGCAGCCTCATGTAGCTCAAGGAGGTTGTAGAGAGGAGGGAGCTGGGCTCTTCTCCCAAGTGAGAGGGGACAGGACGAGAGGGAATGGCCTCAAGCTCCGCCAGGGGAGATTTAGGCTGGAGATTAGGAGGAGGTTTTTCACACAGAGGGTCATTGGGCATTGGAATAGGCTACCCAGGGAGGTGGTTGATTCCCCTTCCCTGGAGGTGTTTAAGGCACGGGTGGATGAGGTCTTGAGGGACTTGGTTTAGTGTTCGATAGGAATGGTTGGACTAGAAGATCTGATGGGTCCCTTCCAACCTGGTTGTTCTGTGATTCTGTTCTGTGATTCTGTGATTCAAGGAGGGCATGGAGAGGTCTCCCCAGGCTGAAGGGTTCCTTTAAGGACAGTGGAGGAGCACACAGGACCCAGGAGCTGAGGGTCTTGAATCATCCCACACCACTATTCTCCTGCTTTAGGGAAAGTTGAAGGGGTAAGATGTGTGCCAGGTGTGACGGCTTCCTGATGCCTAATGAAAGCTGGCCCCGCAAAAGGACTCGCACAGGAGCATCTCTGACCCCATGTCCCAGTACCCCAAGATCAGAGCAGTACCCCTGCTTTGGCAAAGGTTTCTAATTCACACTACACCTTGCCCCTGGCTGGCTGTGGCCTTGGCCACTATGAATGGCTCCTCTCCGCCTCAGTTTCCCCAGTTGGAGAATGGGTGCAGCAGTGCCCACCCCACTCTGTAGTGATCCGCGTACCCCCAGGTGGTTTTATTCAACACTGAGGGTGTCCTAATAAGATTCTGCAGTTTCCCTTTGCCCATATTTATTTGGGTGGTGATTCTGGTAGTATCTTCCCAGCTGGATGCTCCCTGGGCTCCACCTGAGCATCCCAACAGGAGACCTGGCCCACACATCGCATGTCTCAGGGCAAGAGAGGAGGGAAGTGTAGGCAGCTTGGGGAATGCCACACTTAGGACCCTGCGTGTTCCGGGGCTTCCCAGCTTTTTCCTGGAGCTGTGGAGCTGGGAGGGGCCGAGCCTGCGGCTCCCCATAAACCTGGCGCCTTAGCCCACGTCCCAGGCAGATATTGGGACTCTCTGCCTTGGAGCAGAGGGTGGGAAAAGGAGAGGACGACTCTTCCCCAGAGGATGAAGAGCAGAGATCGGCAACTCTGGGCTTGAACTTTAGCACCCTCTTCCGCAGGAGTTTACAGAAAAGGATCATCGTATGAGCAAGCTGTCCGGACAGGCACAGGGCTGGAGTGGAGGAGAAGCTGTTTTCTCCAGTGAGGTTTTTATGGGGTCCTTTGTAAAGAAATAACACCAGCAAGAAAACACCAAGAAGTCAGGGAGCATTTTTAGTGCTCGGGACACTTGGTGAGAGGCTCTGGAGCTGCCGTTAATCACTGCGAGGAGCCCGTCCTGCCGTGCAGATGTGTTTGATTGGAGCGGCGCGAGGGTTATTTTCTTTTGACTGAAGGCAACCCAGCCCTGGCGGATTAAGCTCTTTGTGTGTGCCTGAGATCGCCTTCATGGGAGCTGCTCCTGCAAAACGGGCTGCAGGGCTTTGGGGGACCATCCTCTAGGCCGGGGGGCTCTCCAAGAGGAGGGGAAGATCTCCTGCTTCGTGGCTCTGAGACAATGCTGGGACAGTAGCTCCCTTTGCGCTCCAGCGTGCTCCAGGATGGCCGTCTATGCCCTCACAGGCTTCTCGCTCGTCAGCCTGCTCAGCTTTGGCTATTTATCCTGGGACTGGATGAAGCCCAGTTTGGTGGCCGACGTGGCCACAGACCCCATGGAGAAATCGCTGCCTCCAGCCTTCACCAGGCCACCCCACATCATCTTCATTCTGACCGACGACCAGGGCTACCACGACGTCGGGTATCACGGCTCAGATATCCACACGCCAACGCTGGACAGGCTGGCAGCTGAGGGGGTCAAGCTGGAGAACTACTACATCCAGCCCATCTGCACCCCGTCCCGCAGCCAGCTGATTACAGGCAGGTAAGCCAACTCACACCCTGCTCCCGTCCCCTCTTCTGTCCCTTTCTTAGCTCTGTGCGGCTTAACCCCAGCTCTGTGTTGATGTCCTAGTGATGGAGACCTTCCAGAGAAGCCTTTCTTGTTGATATTCTCTAGAAGGCTCCCTGGGTAAATGGTTCATTTTTCACATAAGTAGGGGCACATGGCAAGGCCAAAAATGCCAGTGCCATTTGGTAACAGATGTTGTGTTGGGAGAGGGTGGTTTCTGGTCATGAGGTCCTTCAGTGCCAGGCAAGGACCTGTGTTCCAAGGCAGTCCTGTGCTGTTGTCATGCTGGCCCTTGCGGATTTGCTGCTGGGCTGTGGGGTCAAAGGATCTTTCTCCCATGGGTCTACGAGTCCCTTGGACCATGCTTTTTCTCCTTCTGCATTCAGTACTGCTCTTGCCAGGTAGGCTGGATGCTGACCCATCACCTTCTCCTATGGCAGTACAGTCAGGTCTCCCCTTATCCTGATCCCTTCTGCCTCCTGTGACAGATGAGGCTAGAGCTTTCCCTGGAGCAGCACTGGGAGGTAAGCACCCACTGTAAGAGGCAGATCTCATCAGATCTGCTGAGGATTGGCCCCCAGGGAGGTGCCTATGGAAGTGATCATCTACTGTGCGCAGGTGGTGGAGCTCACTGAGGTCCAGACAGAGACCTCTCTTCTCTCCTATGGCTCTAGAGCGGTCCCAGACACCTCTGGAGTGTGCAAAGCAGTCGGGGACCGGGATGTGTACACACCCAGGTGGAGTATTGCAGATTCTCAGGGACTGCTGCACAATTCTTGCTTGTGTCACCCATCCCTGACAGAGCCCAACCACATCCCCTAGGCTGACAGCAGCAGGATGACTGCTGATGGCATCCTGGGACAGCATCCCAGTGGGCTTTAGAAATGTCTGCTCAGCCTTCTTTTTTATTTGTATCTGCTTTTGGTACTTTCAAATGGATGAGGAGCTCTCTGCCTCTGGCATGGAGCTTGGTCTGTGGGACTAGGCATGCGTCTGGGATCTCCAGCACATGAAAGTCCCATCACATCCCCAGCCAGCGCTGCTCCCCATCACCACTGATTCTTGCTGGCTCTTTCCGACAGGTATCAGATCCACACAGGACTGCAGCACTCCATCATCCGACCTCGGCAGCCCAACTGCCTACCCCTCGACCAGGTCACCCTGCCCCAGAAGCTGCAGGAAGCTGGCTACTCCACACACATGGTGGGTAAGTGGCACCTTGGCTTCTACAAGAAGGAGTGTCTGCCCACCCGCCGAGGCTTTGACACCTTCTTGGGCTCCCTGACGGGCAACGTGGACTACTATACCTACGACAACTGTGATGGGCCGGGTGTCTGTGGCTACGACCTGCACGAAGGGGAGGATGTGGCTTGGGACCAGAGTGGGAAGTACTCCACCTTCCTCTACGCCCAACGCGTCAACAAGATCCTGGCGTCCCACAGCCCCAAGGAGCCCATCTTTATTTATGTGGCCTTCCAAGCAGTCCATACCCCTCTGCAGTCACCCAAGGAGTACATCTACCGCTACCGCTCCATGGGCAACGTCGCACGCCGCAAATACGCTGCCATGGTGACCTGCATGGACGAGGCAGTGAAGAACATCACCTGGGCCCTCAAGAAGTATGGTTATTATGACAACAGCGTGATTGTGTTCTCCACTGACAATGGTGGGCAGACGTTCTCTGGGGGAAGCAACTGGCCACTACGTGGCCGCAAAGGGACATACTGGGAAGGAGGAGTCCGTGGCATCGGTTTTGTCCATAGCCCCCTGATCAAGCGCAAGCGGAGGACCAGCTGGGCGCTGGTTCACATCACAGACTGGTACCCCACCCTGGTCAGCCTGGCCAAGGGCAACCTAAGCAACGTTCCAGGCTTGGATGGCTATAACGTCTGGCCTGCCATCAGCGAGGGCAAGGAGTCACCGCGAACCGAAATCTTGCACAATATTGACCCCCTGTACAACCATGCCAAGTATGGCTCCTTGGAGGATGGCTTTGGCATCTGGAACACAGCTGTGCAAGCCTCCATCCGGGTCGGGGAGTGGAAGCTCCTCACTGGTGACCCGGGCTACAGCGACTGGATTCCTCCACAGACCCTGACTAACTTCCCAGGGAGCTGGTGGAACCTGGAGCGTCTCACCGATGGCCTGAGGAAGTCTATGTGGCTCTTTAACATCACTGCTGACCCCTATGAGCGCTATGACCTCTCGGATCAGCGCCCAGATGTGGTCAGGGCCCTCCTTATGAGGTTGGTGCACTACAACCGGACGGCCATCCCGGTGCGTTACCCTGCGGAAAACCCCCGGGCTCACCCAGATTTCAATGGTGGTGCCTGGGGACCTTGGGCCAGCGAGGATGATGCAGAGGAGTGGGAAGGTGGTGGGGAGCCCCTGAAGAGCAGAAACAAGAAGAAGAAGAAGTGCAAGATCTGCAAGCTGCGGTCCTTCTTCCGCAAACTGAACACCAGGCTCATGTCCAATCGCATCTAATGGGAGACTTGCCCGTTGACCCAACCTGAGCAGGGTAGAACTCCAGATGGCAGTGCCGCAGGGGTGGGAAGGGAGGTGGTCAGCATCCTCTTGCTTTCTCTTGCTCCAGGGTTCACCCCCAAACACCTCTTCTCTCTGGCTGGACTGGTGGCCACAGGGAGATGGGCAAGGAAGAGCGATGAGGGCTCAGTTGCACTGCTCAGCGGTGATGCATGTGTCCACTGAGCTAGGCTGGACATTGCATGTCCCCTTCCAAAGCAAGAGACCTTTTTCACAAGGACTCTGTAGGCAATCACAAGCTCTAAGTGTTGACCAATTACAGGAGGAAGCACTGGACTTGACTGGTGTTGAAGAGTGGTCGGCCAGCATCACTGACTGTCTGCAGGTTCTCCCTTGTTATTTCTCCAGGTATACATGCTCCTGGCAGCCAGGAAACTGCCTTCTTCACTGTTGCCCAGGGAACTCAAGAATCTCCCACAAACCCAAAACCATGGGAATTTCCTTCTTTGTGGAAGGATGGATCCTTACCATAGATATCAACCATGAGAATTCCATGGCTGGACTCAGCCTTGCTGCTACAAGGCCCTGATGTGGGGCCGTGACTTCTCCTCTCTGCTGGCTTGGGGTCCAGGAGCAGCCCCGGTGAGGTGCTAGGGCCCGCGGAGCTGCGTTTGGCTGCACTCAGAGGACAGATGGCTCTCCACAGCCCTACATTTGGGAGATAGGCTTAGAATCATAGAATCACCAGGCTGGAAGAGACCTACTGGATCATCGAGTCCAACCATTCCTATTAATCACTAAACCATAGCCCTCAGCGCCTCGTCCACCCATGCCTTAAACACCTCCAGGGAAGGGGACTCAACCCCCTCCCTGGGCAGCCTGTTCCAGTGCCCAATGACCCTTTCTGTGAAATATTTTTTCCTACTGTTCAGCCTAAACCTCCCCTGGCGGAGCTTGAGGCCATTCCCTCTCATCCTGTCCCTTGGGAGAAGAGCCCAGCTCCCTCCTCTTCACAACCTCCTTTTAGGTAGTTGTAAAGAACCATGAGGCCTCCCTTCAGCCTCCTCTTGGGCTTGCCCCGAGCTCTGGTGGATTTCAGACACATCAGTCACACAGCAGATCATTTCATCCATGGTTCTGCCTCACCGAACCTCCCAAGCGCATGGCTTTGGACACACATGTTCCTCCCCATTCATCCTATGCATCCAACCAGCCAACTGCCTGTGGCTGCCCATTTCCAGCACTGGGACTGTCCCCATCCCTGCATCCTGAGGTAGAAGGAAGATCTCAAGAAGGTCTCTGCATAGACTGATGCGCTGTTCTGTAGCTGCAGGACTTTGAAGCCGTGGAAGGGAAGACTGTGACGACTCCTGCCTGCCAGCGCCACACTGCTTCCCTCTCCCAGCAGCACACGCTGTAGGGGGGAAACCACATCCCCAACCGCCTGCTGTGGGGACCCAGCCCCTGCCATTGCCGGGGACCAGGCGGCCTGGTTGCTGGGGCAGCCAGCAAAGTGCTGTGCCCCCGCACCTTGGCAGGGTGCGAGTGTGCATACGTGCTCTCCGAGGAGAGCTGGCGAGGATGAAAGAGGGTAAATAGCTTTAAAAGCACTTTGGATGCATGGTGCACTTCCATTTACACAATGTGTTTTACATTTCTCCCCACAGGTTTCTCTTGGTGCAGCATGTGTAGGCGAGGGCCCTGCTGTGAATTTTGAAAATAGTTATTTTTGTCTCTGGAAAATGAGGCCCGTTAGGACTTGTCAGCTTTTGGATGAGCAGTGTGGGCTTTCTTTTTTTTTTTTCCCCCCTCTCTCTCTCTTCCTTGCAAAATAACATTCATTTAAAACCTGTCATTGAAAGATGTGACAATTGGCAGCGTGCACGCTGAATACCTTTCAGTGCTCTTTCAAGCCCTGTGTGTGAGAAAGGGATGGGGACGGGAAGAGAATGCAATGACACGTTTGTATTTTTTTTTTTTCTTACTCTTAGCTGGATTATTTGGGGGAATTGGGATTTTCTATAGAAACAAAGAGAAAAAAAAAATAAAGCTGACAGCAAGGCAGAATCGAGGAGGCCTTTTGTAGAGTTGGGAAGGAGTTTGCAAAGCCAGAGTGTGGCAGTGTGTACACCCATCCCTACTGCTCTGTGCATGCCCATCACTGCGCCATCCCAGCAGCCCCCTGCATCCCTCTGGGCACAAGGCATCAAGGACATGTTTCAGAGGGGAATTAGCTCTTCCACTAGCCCCGTTTCCATCCCCAGCTCCCTTAGTGCATTGCTCCTTGTGGACTGGTCTCTATGGTATCACCTTGGCCAAAGTGAGATCCTGGATGCTCCTGCACATCCTTGAACTACTTCAAGCAGCCAACGTGGCCCCCAGGACGTGCAGCGCCCGTGTGCCCATCGGCACTAGCCACTATTTGGCAAAGCCGTCCGGTTACTGAATATAATTTAATAGTATATATTCCAGGGAGGTGATTCTCCCTCTGTACTCCATACTGGTGAGGCTGCTCCTTGAATCCTGTGTTCAGTTCTGGGCCCCTCACCACAAGAGGGATGTTGAGGCTCTGAAGCAAGTCCAGAGAAGAACTATAAAGCTGGTGAAGGGGCTGGAGAACATGCCCTATGAGGAGCGGCTGAGAGAGCTGGGGGTGTTTAGCCTAGAGAAGAGGAGGCTGAGAGGAGACCTCACTACTCTCTACAAGTACCTGAAAGGAGATTGTGGAGAGGAGGGAGCTGGGCTCTTCTCCCAAGGGACAGGGGACAGGACAAGAGGGAATGGCCTCAAGCTCCACCAGGGGAGATTTAGGCTGGAGATTAGGAGGAAGTTTTTCACGCAGAGGGTCATTGGGCATTGGAATAGGCTGCCCAGGGAGGTGGTTGATTCCCCTTCCCTGGAGGTGTTTAAGACACGAGTGGATGAGGTCTTGAGGGACTTGGTTTAGTGTTTGATAGGAATGGTTGGACTAGAATATCCGATGGGTCCCTTCCAACCTGGTTGTTCTATGATTCTATGATAAAGCAACTCTTTGCTGAAGAAGAGGAGGCTGCTGCAGGCTGAGCCGGAGGAAGGTAGGGGGGGATGGCTGTGGGGGGCTCAGGCACAAGTCACAGAGAAGGGGGACCCAGTGTGGGAGGGAGCAGGAGCACTGGGCTGGCCATGGGGTGGCGACAAGGCTCAGGAAGCGGCTTTCATTTCCATATTTATGTAAACACATCCAAGTTTAGTCCTTCTTTTATTTTTTTTTTCCTTTCAAAAATGGAAATTTCCAAGAAAACATGTTCAGTTTTTTGGCCGTCGGTTTTGCTAATATCTCCATGAGAATGTTTGTCTCATTTTGCTTCATTCACCATGGCCGTAGGGTTGGGTCTGCGTTCTTCTTCTGTTAAAAAAGTTACATTCTGAATTTGCATAAAAAGAAATATTTAAAGAAAAGCCTTAGTAAGGAAGAACATCTCTGGGTTCTTGGAGAGTGTAGACCCTCCATCTGAGGACAGCAGTTGTCCTTCACGGTGTTTCCAGTCTCCCTGTATCTGAACACTGGGCTGGAAAGGGGCAGGCAACAGCCACCACGTGGCTTCCCCATCCCCACTCATTAATGATCTCTGTGGGGAAAAATGCAACAACGTGTCAAAATCCTATCTTTCTGATGAGAATTAGAATGGAGATGAGGATGGGGTTGGAGATGGAACTGGATGGGATGGAGGTGGGGAGAGGGGTAGAATAGGATAGCACAGGATGCACAGGATTGGGAGTATCTGCGAGCCTCTCCAGCCTCACAGGGAGAGAGAAGGGAAGAAATCCAACAGCAGGAAAGGGGATTGACATCTTGGCATGTGGGAGGGCTGCAGGGCACCCTGCACAATTCGTACCATGGAGAGAGTGTCCTGGAGAAGGTGCTGTGTGTCACACCAGGCAGCCACGACCTGTCTCCTTCCAGGGGCCTGAGGTTGTGTGACTCTGCAGAGGTTTCTCCTTCCACAGAACCAGCACATGGTGGCCCCAAGGAGCCACACAGTGCCTGCTGGGGGTGTCCTCAGGAGAGTCCCTGCCTGTGGACCCTGGTGTCAGGGAGTGGGTGGCCTTGGGGTCACCACGTCCCAGTCCAAACCAGTTCCATGTGGCTGCAGGACTGAGCGCTGGGGCCTGCAGGGACAGGGCACGTTTGCAAACACAACTCTAAATGTAAATCAGCTCTCCTTACCGTGGTATTTATAATCTTCACCTAAAAATAACCACAAATATAGCTTCCCAGAGGACAGCAACTGAGCATCCCCCAGACCCCAGCTTGTGTGTGAAACTGTCCCAGTAATTTTGGGATCTCTGCAATATGTAATTCACAGCCCCACTGGTTCTGCGTGTGAGG
Source organism: Coccyzus lansbergi (assembly GCA_033558105.1). Taxonomy (NCBI): domain Eukaryota; kingdom Metazoa; phylum Chordata; class Aves; order Cuculiformes; family Coccyzidae; genus Coccyzus; species Coccyzus lansbergi. The sequence goes on along the minus strand of JAUMJK010001205.1, from coordinate 449,743 downwards.
CACTGCTGCCGTCTCCCTGAAGTCCAGGCAAGCCCTGTCCCCTGGAGGAGGAGGACCTGCTGCATCCCCACCAGGGACATGCTGGTCCTCCCTGAGCTCCACGGGGCAGTTGCCTCTCCAGTGCATTTGGGGTTTGGCATCAGACAGAAGGGCCCACTCTGAGGAAACCCCATGCTGGGATGCAGAAGCTGAGTATCTGCAGGTAGAGCTGGAGCAGGTGTAGAGAGAGCAGGAGGTGTCTGTGGAGAGGCAGCCCAGTGATGGAGAGGAGCAGCTTGGCATGAAGGTCTCCATCAGGCAGCCAGAGCACAGCACGGCAGCAGGAGAGCAGCTTGGCTTTCCGAAGCCCTGTAGGAACAAATCTTGGGGTGGCTGGGAACAGAGACGTCAGCTGAGGAGAGACATCCTGAGGCTTCTGGGAGAGGATTGGGACTGCTCCCTTCTCCTGGGAGCTGCTGGGAGAACCCCGTCCCACAGGGGCAAGGTCCCACTCAGAGCTCCTGATCCCTTTGGGTTGTCCCCAGACACAGGAGAGCTGAGCCACACGGAGATTCCCACTTAGGAAAACATCATCGGCAAAGCAGAGCATGTTCTGCACCAAGAAACCTCACACCCCCTCACAGAGGGAAAAATACAGAGGAAAAGAGAAAAAAAACAAAAACTGAGGCCATGAGGCCACGTATGTTAATGCTGGCAGGAGTGAAGTGGGAGTGCACAGCTGCCCCTCTTCCTCTTGCCCTTTGTCTCTGAGGGGGCTTGATGGGGTCTGGCAGCAAAAAGCTGGAGGAGGGGAGCACTCCTCAAGCGTCTGAATGAGTGGGTCCCTACAACAGCCCCCACCTCCTGACACAGACCTGGGATGGCAAATGCAGCCCCCTTTCATATGGAAGGATGATGGGGAGGAGGTGTGCATGGGCAGGGAGATGTTTTGGGGACTGAAGCATCCCCAGGGCACAGATCACGCTTGGCCAGAATGGGTCTGAAGGCCACCAGCCCCTGGGGATCGGGGCTCTGTCCCCACGTCCATGGGTGGAATCAGAACCCTGCCCAGCCATGGGGGGCTGCAGGGTCCCCTCCAGCTGGGACACGAGGAATCGGGATGCTGGATGCTGGGATGCAAGGTGGGGAGGAAGGTGGGTACTGGTGCAATTAATGGAAAAGCCATTAGACCTTTCTCCTCCTCCCCCTCTTCTTCCTCACTCCGCCGCTTGCTGTCCTCCTCCACTTCCACCTCCTTTCTTCTCTCCTTCTCTCTGCTCCTCCTTCTTTCTCTCCTCTCGAAGATTTCTCCCTATTTTTGTCTGGTTGGAGCTTTTTCTTTTCCTTTTAACCCTTCTATGGCAGCCTGAGAGAGAACTCAATCCACCTCAGCTGCAAGTCGATACCCTCCTGGCTGGCAGTGGAAGCCCCTTTTCCTGAGGCAGCAGGGGTTCCTTCTGAAGCAAAATCATCCAGAAGTGGGACAAAAGCTTAAAAGAAAGCTCTGCTGGAGTGTCAGAAGGTGGGAAGGTGCAAGCTGTGGTGTAGATAGAGGATGGGGTGCTGGGAGTCCCAGGGTGCTGCCAGGGTGCCAGCAGCAAGGTAGGCTCAGAGGGAGACTGCTCCCCTATGGTCTCAGATCTCATTACTCCACTTTTATTGTCTTTTTTGTGCTTTTTTTTATGTTAAACACAACAGAAGGGTGGTTCAGCAGCAAAAAGCCCCAAGAGAAAGCTGGACAGACCTTTTTCCTCCCTGCACTCTGAAATCATAGAATCATAGAACAACCAGGTTGGAAGGGACCCATTGGATATTCTAGTCCAACCATTCCTATCTAACACTAAACCAAGTCCCTCAGGACCTCATCCACCCGTCCCTTAAACATCTCCAGGGAAGGTGACTCAACCACCTACCTGGGCAACCTATTCCAGTGCCCAGTGACCCTCTGTGTGAAAAACTTCCTCCTAATCTCCAGACTAAATCTCCCCTGGTGGAGCTTGAGGCCATTCCCTCTTGTCCTGTCCCCTGTCACTTGGGAGAAGAGCCCAGCTCCCTCCTCTCTACAACCTCTTTTCAGGTAGTTGTAGAGAGCAATGAGGTGTCCTCTCAGCCTCCTCTTCTCCAGGATAAACAACCCCAGCTCTCTCAGCCGCTCCTCATAAGACCTGTTCTCCAGCCCCTTCACCAGCTTCACTGCTCTTCTCTGGACTTGCTTCAGAGCCTCAACATCCTTCTTGTGGTGAGGGGCCCAGAACTGGACACAGGATTCAAGGAGCGGCCTCACCAGTGCTGAGTACAGAGGGAGAATAACCTCCCTGGACCTGCCGGTCACACCATTTCTGATACAAGCAAGGATGTCATTGGCCTTCTTGGCCACCTGGGCACACTGCTGGCTCATGTTCAGTCGGCTGTCGACCAACACCTCCAGGTCCCTCTGCTCCCCTATGGTCTCGGATCTCATTACTCTACTTTTATTGCCTTTTTTTGGTACTTTTTTAATGTTAAATGCAACAGAAGGGTGGCTCAGCAGCAGAAAGCCCCAAGAGAAAGCGGGACAGACTTTTTTCCTCCCTGCACTCTGAAATCCACCCCTTTGTGCCCCAGCTCAGACACCACAGGGAGGTGGCAGCCCAGGACACAGCTTTTTTGCTCCCTCTCTTGCTGTGCTTTAGGTCAAACCACGCTTGACCCATGGTGTGGAGGACCCAGCAGCCCCAGGGGGAGCTGGAGGCGAAAGAGGGGAACAGGGCGCAGCCACCTGCCACAGGGCACAGCTCCCTGGCACAGGCAGCCCTCTCCGCAGTGTGATCAGGGTCAGCTCCCTCTGGGGAGGCTGCTCTGGGGACCTGCCACGGATTCACTAGCTTCTCCTGACACACTTCTGCTCCATCTGCTCCCACCTCAGCCTGTCCCACATCCCGCAGCCCCCCCCGGGCCAGCCAGGGATGCCGCTGCAGGCACCAGCAGGGCCTGAATTTCGAAGGGGGATGAAGTTGCCGGGGTGACAGCATCCTCCTGCAGCATGGAAACCAGGGTTTCCATGGAAACTCTTTTTTGCCCCAATTATTCCGCCACGTCCATTAATTTGCCTTTAATAAATGCGTTTCAGGCTGCCCCCCGCCCCGCAGCAGCCGAGTGACCCCAGGCAGCCCCCGGGGCCAGATCCCCAGCGGGTCCCTGGTCCCCGCGGGGTTGGGAAGCGGTTGCCCCGGCAACAGAAACAGGGCGTTTCTGGCAGCGGTGGTCGCCATGGGGACGGGGATGCTGACGAAGGCTTGTGAGGCTGAGAAGACAAATTGCCCTCATCATTATCTCCGGGCTTGTCAATCAAACATATACCCTTATTTACCTCGGCGAGGAGAGAGCCCTGGGAGCACACGGAGAGGGAGGGAGCGAGAGGAGAGCTGCTTGCCCTAAACTCCGCACAGGGGAGGGAGCATTGCCAGCCCCTCGGGATGGCCACCATCACCTGCAATCGCTTCACCGAGGAGTACCAGCTCTTTGAGGAACTGGGCAAGTAAGTTGGAGATGGGGCTGCGACGCTCAGAGATGCTGGGGAAGAGCCTTGGAGGTGCTGGGAACCACCAGAGCTGAGGGGAAAAGAATGAGGTGTGGAGGAAACGCACTGGGGAGCGGGACTGGGGTTAGGATGGGGGCTGCCAGCTCTAGTCCTGCCTGCTCCATCCCTTCCTGAGTCCCAGTGGCTGCTGATGGGTGCTCTGGTCACCCCCTGGAGCTGCCTGGGGAAGGGGGAGTTGCCCCTTTTTAATGGAAAAGCCGCTCCTGGAAGAGGATGCTGCTGGTTCCTCTGGGAACTTCTCCAGCGGGGAGGAGGGATGGGACAGCCCAGGAGAAAAGCTGAAGCAGAGGGCGCCCCTTACATTTCTTTAGAGATTGTCTCCCGTGTGGATTCTCTGGGGAGTCCTGGCAGCCCCCGGAGAATCCTGGTGGCTCTTGGACAGAGCTGCGGTGTCCCAAGGAGCACCCAAGGGGTGAGACTCAGCCTTGCCAGACCCTTCGCTCCTGCTGGGGACAGCTCAGCTCTGGGTGTCATCGTGTGTGCTCGGGTCAGGGTGCGTGTGCATGAGGGAAAAACCAGCACCTGTGCACAGCAAAGTGAGCCTGGGGGGCACCGAGCACCCTGGGGTGGAGCAGAGGAGTTCAGGTCCTCTGTGCGAGGCAGAGGCACACTCAGTGTCTCACGGCATGTGTGGCTGTAAAGCAGGTGCAAAAGTGAGCAGATGTGTGCCTGCCTTTTGGTTTCTGCGCCTTTTTTGGTTTTTTTGGAGCTGGTGTGTAAATCTGGGCTGTGTAGCCACATTCCGCTTGGGGTGTCTCAGCGTCGCGCTGGCAGGCTCGGGGTGCTGGGCTGGCTGCCTCTGCTTTAGATGGGCGGCTGTGCCCACCCGTGGGTGTGAGTCATAGAATCATAGAATCATACAACAACCAGGTTGGAAGGGACCCATCGGATCATCTAGTCCAACCATTCCTATCAAACACTAAACCACGTCCCTCAAGAGTCCTCGCTCCAGCCCTGCATTCCCGGGGCGCAGGGCAGCCTGCACCTCAGTGTGCACCCACACACCTGTGGGGATGCGAAACGGGGGTGAGGGAGAAAGGAGAGGACAAAAATGGGGAAATGTAGAGGATGAAGCAGGGAAGGACTTTGTGCCAGGCTGAACGCTGCTAATCTTCCTCATCCAAGCTAAGTGGGGATCAGGTTTCTCCTATCAAGTGCAGCTCCTTGGAGCTGAGCAGACCTCCTGTGCCAGGACATGCACATCCAGCCCCTCAGTGTCAGGGATGCTGCGAGGGGCTGGCAGTGAGAGCGGGTCGGGGAACAGGTCCCCTGCAGTGCGGAGAGTCCCAGCTGGCACCCACCAGGGCACTGGTGGCAAAGTGAGGCTTAGGGACCTGCTTTTTTCCAAAGGTTTCTGGCTTTTCTGGCCTCTGAGGCTTGGTGGTGGTGGCAGGGGGTGGGCAGGGGTGGGTGGGAGAGGCAGCAGCTGCTGGGCGTTTGGCTGGGCAGATGTGGCTGCAGGGATGTGGTGTTGAGCTCATGGGTCAGGCGCAAGACGGGGGAAGGACCAGGAGGGCTCCTGGAAGTGTTAGAGGTGTGAGGCTTTGCCAACATAACAGACTGAGCACCCAGGCACAGGGCTGCCCATGCGCCACAGTGTAAAACCACCTTGACAGATGCTTTTAAACATGTTCACAAATAAAGAAGCAAAGCTGGGGCAGGGGCTTCGTAGCCACCAGTCAGCACTGCACACTGGCCAGCCCAGCCCACCCAACCTCCTGAGGTGATGCAGGGGCAGTGCGGCTCAGCCAGGGGCTCTGGGCATCATCCCCAGCTCGGAGCATCCCACTTCTTTCCCCTTTGCCCCATGGGGGCAAGTATCTCTGCAGCACTGAGGCTTGTCCCTGAGTTTAGAGCTTCATCGGGATGTGTTCGAGGCACCACGGAGCTGGTCAGGGATTTTCCGCAGGGATGGCTTCCAGTGCACTAAAAAACCAGTGGTTTCCCATGGGGAAATTTCCGCTTCAGGGGCTTAGAGAGGGAAAGCAGTATGAAGCACCACACCTCTGCTCTGCAGCGGCAGCCACTTGTGGTGGAAAACAGCCTTCCTCTTGCGTGAGATGCTCCCAGTGCCAGGCAGAGTCGGGGCATCCCAGCAGAGTGAGGCAAGGCGGGGAGGATGGCTCTTCCTAACCCAGAACCCGAAGGGGAGACACAGCCTGTGGGGGCTTGGAGCACAAAGGCTCTGTTTTGAGTTTGCTGTCACCAGAGAGCTGGGTTGGTCTGTGGGGAACACACAGGGTGTCCCTGAGTGTGGCCAGCACAAGGGGAGGTGGAGGGTGCCAGTCTGCTGTGCTCACCGCGATGTGATGATGTGTTCATCACTCCTTTGCTATCTCCTCAGCTGTTACCATCTTGACACCAGGCAAGCCGGGAGTTTGAGGTGCCACACACCCAATGGTAGCCCTACAACAGGGCTTTGTTGGGGGGCAAAGATGGAGAGTCTGCAGAGCCTGCCTTATGGGGCACGAGCCCTTGGCGCATCCCTGCACCTCCCAGGTACGGAGAGTGCACCTGTTCTGAGCTGGGGAGAACCTACTCCCACAGCAGCTCCAGCAAAGCCAAGCAAGACAGGCGCAGCTCCAACCCCTCCTGCTGCCCCATGCTTGCAGGAGGAGATGGGGCAAGGGCAGGGGGCAACCGGGGGGCAGTCAGGGAGAGGATCCTGCCCACGGTCCCTCGGAGTAGGACAAACATGAAGTGCAGCTCCATAGCAGCTCCAAATCCGCCCCCGTGACAGGTTCAGGGAGAGTCTGGAGACAATTACTGTGCGATCAGCCCCTCCACTCCTGGAGCTGCAGGAGAGGGGTTTTATTAAAAAGGTTGAAAAAAATAAATATATATATATGGAGGAACAAAAAATCCCCAGCCCACACATTTCTCTCTAGAAAGGAGATAAAATGCCTTGGAGGAGGAGGAGGTGTTGAAGAGAGGGAGGGCTGCAGCAGCGCAGCCCAGTGCTGGCAGGGAAGGTGTGAAAAAGGGAGAAGCAGAGCATCCTGGTGGCAGAGCTGCTGCCCGGGGCTGCCAGGGGGAGGCTGTGGGGACAGGGCATGGGGTCATGCCTGGCCCTGGGGACCAAGGATCAGGGGCTGTAGGGCTGGGATCCAGAGTGCCAGGGGTCGGCACTGAAGGGACAGGGCTGGCTGCTGGGCTGCGGGTCCAGCATCACCCTGAAATGCAGCCAAGGCAGGGGAAACGCAGACATGGTCTCTACCCATGGCCCCGTGGGTGACATAGTCGTCCAGTGCTAAAATTAGGAAGTGCTGTTGCCGCTGGGATGAACGCCCCATCTCTGAGCCTGCAGAGAAGGAGGCCCCTGACTGCCACCAGGAATGGGGTTGGCCCCAGCTAAAGAATCATAGAATCATAGAATCATAGAATCATAGAACAACCAGGTTGGAAGGGACCCATCGGATCTTCTAGTCCAACCATTCCTATCAAAGAGCCAGCACCTTGGTAGGGAAGGGACCCGCACTGCTGCCTGTGGCCAGAGAACAGGACATGTCTCCTTCCAAAGGGGTTTCTTGCACCAAAATGGGGCTGAGCTACCCACCTGGCACTGCCCACACTGCCCTGCGAGCTCCTGGTGCAGGGTGGGTGCCATTATCTGCAGGGAAGGAGATCCTGGGTGTATATGGATCCAATGTATATTGATTTTTACCCCGGGCTGAGATGATACACATGGGACTGGGAAGGATGGGAGCAGCTTGGCACAGGGAGCAGAGCCTGGCTGCTGTGGGTCACCCAGTGGAGTCAAACACCCAGCATGGGGGTTTACCAGTCAGTGCAGACGCCCTGAAGGACTCAACTGGGACTGGGATGGGGCTATGGAGAGCATTCTGCACCCCTGGATGTCCTGTACCCGCACCCAGCACCTCATGTCCTCACCATCCTCCAGGCTCATAGAGTCTTGCTTGTGCTTCATGGAGCATGAGTAGACATTTGGTTTCTGTTAGAAAGACTCAGAGGAGTGAAACCCTGCACTCTGCCACTGCAGCGCATCCCGCCCCCAGCCACCGCATCCTGCTTCCCATCGCTTCCCCTTCCCTGACATTCAGTTTAGCTCAAATAAATGGATGAATGAGCTGCTTAAACCAGGAATGGCCGGGTGTACCCAGCCTCCCTGGGCTCCAGGACACTTGCCTCCCTCCAACTCTACACTGGGTCCCACGGAGAAAATCTGTGCCTCAGAAACCCCGATCCGGGGCAGTGGGCATGGGGACTTCCCTGCTTGCTGTACTCACCCTTGCAGGCTTTCCTGGCACTACAAAAGCAGCATTTAGGGGCGAAAAAAGGAATTCTGGTGGCAGAGACCACAGAAGCCTCCCAGGCAGTGCAGCCTGGTTCCCAGCGAGATGGGGAGCACAACATGGGGCTGGCAATGGCTTCTGTTTCTCCCACTCAGGGCAAGCTGGATACAAAACATTTCTCTCCTCCTTTCCTGTTAATCCCTACAGGGCTTGTTAGTAGCTGAGCTCTTCCAGCAGCCAGGATTAAATGGCAGGATGAGGAGGCTGGGAAGCACCAGGATGCTGTTCCCACGGCTCCTGCCCGGCACGTGCCATGAGCGATGCTCGGCGCTGGGTGCGTGGGCTGCTGGCTCTGCCGGGGCTCCAGCCCCATCCCTCCGCACCCTGCCGCTCGCCTGTTCTCCTGAAGATCACATGCAAACCCAAATTGCCCGTCTCCACCCGCCCCCACTGGTAAAATCAATTATCCGCCGCCACTCGCCAGCCTGCGGCCTTTTATTCCCCAGCAGGGAGGGGGAACGGGGCGATGGGGAGCGGGGGGAAGGTGGGGCAGGAGGTGGGATTGCTTTTGATAGTTGTTATTTTAGCGATTGGTAGGGTTTGGCAGGAAAGGGAACCTGGTACAAAGGTTGTGCTCAGCAGGGCTGGAGCACGTGTGCGTGCAATGCCGCAGCTCCCAGCAGAGCATCAGCGCTCTCTCCGTGCAACGAGCTGGCAGAGCTCAGGGAACGGGGCACAGTGGCTTCACTGGAGCGTCCCAAGCACCCGTGTTCATTTTTCTGCCTCAGGAGACCCCTGCACATTGGCTTAAGCATGCGCAAGCCACAGCACCATCCTGCTTGGCCACCGTGGTCCTTGCTCGCAGGGTCCCTCAACTGTCCCTGCCTGTGTGGTACTTCTGGAGAGGACCTTGCATTGTTCACCTGCACCATGGTTGGTGCTTGCCCCTGCCCCTGCAAAGTGCTGCTGTGGTCTCAAGGTCTAAAGCAAACAATGCCACTCGCATGGATTTAAGTGGAGTGCCCGAGTGCTTTGTGTCCACTGGGAGCCAATAGCCCCGGTGAAGCACTGACCCTTCCCTCCTGGGGAACAGGGAGGACAAATCCTGGGAAGGAGAGGAGAAAAGGCACATGATGCACAGGAGTGTCCCGGGGAAGCGTAGAAGGGTGAATCCTGCTTTCATCTGCAGGTCTGCCTGTGCCTGTCCCCATCATCAAAGGGTGTAGGGAAGCAAACTGAAAGCCCTCTGTGTTTTCTCCGGGCTCCTTCCCCAGCCAGCACCAATCCCCATCCCCACAGCTGCCCCACAGGCATGTCAGGACTGAGCTGTGCCCTAGTCCGTGCCAGGTCCTTCACCTCTCCCTCCCACTTCTTGCCTTCCCAGGGGCGCTTTCTCCATCGTCCGGAGATGCGTGAAGGTCTTGGCAGGACAAGAGTATGCGGCCAAGATCATCAACACCAAGAAGCTGTCTGCTCGAGGTAGGTGCTGGGTGCCTTTTTGGGGAAGTGAGTGGGGAGCAGGGTTTGTAGAGTGGGAAATCTGTGTCCACTACCCAGCACCAGGATGATGCCTTTGATATGCAGCAAGCAGGTGGTGTTTGATGTGGGGCGGGGAACACACTTGTCCTACCCCTCTCCACTGTGGTGAACGCTGAACATCTTGATGGATGCAGTGAACCCCAAGGAGAAGTCTTGGTGGTTGCTAACCGCATCCCATCTATCACAGGGATGCATCTGAATCTTGGTTGTGCCAGCACCGGGGAGGGGGGGATTCTGGACCCCAGCCTGCCCAGGGAGGTGTAGGACTCCATTTCTCTGCCTGTCCCCTTTCCTCCCCCTGCACACCATGTCACAGCACAGTGTTTCAGCAAGTCAAGCTGCTGCTGGCCTCAGCTGCTGGGTAGCACGGTTGTTTTGGGAGCATGACCTCCCTGGTAGGGCTACTGCTGCCCCCCACAATCCTGCTTTCAGGGGCTGTGGGTTTCCTAACTGGTGTACCTACAGCACTGAAATTAGAAGGTCCTTTGTATGAGGGCCTGTTTATTTCTGCCTAGATATTGACCCTCATCCCTCACTGCCATCTAATTAACCGCACCGGTGGAGCACGCTGGCTGCTTCGCTGCTGGAAGAGATGCTGGTGGGTCTGTCCTGGCTGCTCCTTGGGACAAGGCTGAGTTGAGCTGGCACAGAAAATCTTCAGCCAGCCCTTGCCCTGAGGCAGGGACTCTTCTGCCCCCAGGCATCTAACAGAGGAGCTGTAATGAGGAGGGTGGAAAGGATGGGACAGCAGTTGCCGAGTTACAGGCTCCAGCTCCTCCTGGCTGGTTGCACTGTGGAGCTCAGGGTGGGTGCCAGGAGTGAGTGCCCTGTCGGGAGGGTTTAATTAATTCTCTCCCTTGGTTTCTCTCCCTGACGCCACTGCTTACCTCCGAAGGCAGAAATGAAACACAGAAAACAGTGGCAAACTCCATTCTGACCTCAAATTAAACCAGTGCTGTGCAATCTCCCTCCCTCAGTGCTGCCAAAGTGGCACAGCGCTCATGCTGAGACCCTCCGTCTGCCCCCCCAACACCAGCTCCTGCCCCTTCTCAAGGGCGCCGACTGTTCCCTTGCTCTAAGGCTGGAGGTTCCCACCATGGGGCAGCTGGCTGGGCTCTGGGCAGCGTGTGCGGCACTGGCCGTGGGCACTCAGCTCCTGCCTGCACACCCCAGCTGGCAGCAGGGCGAGCAGCAAACACCTCCCAATTTGCAGGGCTGCGCAGAGGAACAGCTCGAGCTGCCTTCCCTCTGCTTCCTCCTGCCTCTGCTCACCCGCTTGACAATTTGCCCCCTCTCCATCCTCTTCTGGGGTTTGCACTGTCCCTGCAGCAGCTCTGCGTCTGTCTGTCCCCAAGAAGGACCTCATCAGGGTTATCTTCTCTGCTCTGCTGGCTGAAATGCTGCTTTTGTTGATGGTGTTGAAACCCCTGTTTCAGCAGTGCTGGCATGTGGGATGGCAATTCCCCAGGCTGGAAGCAATCCCCAAAGGGACACAACCCCATGGGGCTGTGTCACACAAAGGGCAGGAGGGAAGGTGTGCAGGGAGGAGGAGGGTCAGGGGGAAGGTGAGTGGACCTGTGAAAATCTCCATGGTCTCCTCAGACATTCTCCTGGCTGCCAACCCAGAAAGCCAGCAGGGGTAAAAACGGAGGTTTTGGAGGAGAAATGGATTTTGGGTCAAAGCAGCATCTGGATTTGTGGAGCGGGAGAGAGGCTGCTCTGGTGGCTCAATGCCCCCCCAGCAGCACTTCATCAGGTGGTGGATGTGCCACACCACAAGGGCAGGAGGACGCTCTGACCCCCAAGCTGATGCAGCTGATCCCCAAGCTCAGCAGGGTCCCTCTTCCTGAGGGACATCACCCTGTCCCCATGTCCCTCTGTCCCAGCCATCCCAACCATGTGCCAAGTCCCTGCAAGCTGTGTCCCTGAGATTTGAGCAACCAGGGGGTTCCTTACCAGCCTGTGTCTCTGTGCAGGGATTGCACCCACACAACGCTCGGAGAGAATTACAGACCTGTAATGACCCGGCCCTGAGCTCTTCCCCCGCGCCCAGCCTGTCCTTGCTGTGCTCTGATGGCAGAGAAGCTCTGCCAGAGCAGGACCCACGCAGCCGTGGAAAGAGCAAAGCCCCCAGAGCACATGCTGCCTTCGCTCCCTGAGTGATGAGTAGCTCAGCTCAGCTCTTCACCCTGCATTTTGCACTGAGCCTGTGGCACCCGGAGGAGTGTTGGCTGGGTTCCCTCAGGACCTTCCTACCAGGTGCTCGCACTCCCGGGTGTATTGAAGGGAAGAGCTGGGAATACCCAGGGCTGTGTTCCTGGGTGCTGCAGCCTTGTGGGAATGGCAGCCTCCTCTGCACCCGCACAGCTTCACCCTTCAGTGGATCTGTTGGCATTTGCTCTGCCAGGACATCACCGCTGGGGACTGCCCAAGGATCCCCAGCCCTTACCCATGAGGATAAGCACCTTTCTCAGCCATTCCTGGGTGCCACTTGGCCCCCATTGCTGTCCCCTTTCCCTTCAGAGGGACCTCACCTGTGCCTCCCTTTAAATTCCCTGATCCATTTTCCATTTCACCATTTTTGATCATCTCCCGCCCCCTCTGCAGGCTCTTTGTGCTTTATTGAATCCCACCGAGCTGCCTGGGACAGGCTTTGGCTTTTGATAAAACAGATTGCAAGGGTAGAGAGAGCAGGGCAGTGGCAGGAGGGCTGCAGGGCACTGCTGGGGAATGGACAGGGCAACCTCCTGCCCCTGCCTGCAACTCACGCTCACCCTGGGCAGCCAAAAGCTCAGCTTGCAGCAGCTTGCAGGCACATGGAGCAGAGCTGGGGCTTGCTGCACACTTTGGGTCACATTTGCCTCCCTTTCCCATGATCCCTGGCTTCTCCTAAGCAAGCAAATGAGTTTTACGGGACACCAGGAATGCTGGGCTTCCCCGTTGGCTATTTGGCCCCAGCCTCCGTGCTGCAGATGGGGAAACTGAGGCAATGCGGTTATAATTGACTCACCTAAGATCCCCGTCAGGCAGGCGTAGAAAAGGGGGCAGAAAGCAGCTTCCTCATTCCCTAGAGAGTGTTTACCTCCTGGTCATGCTGTCCCTCCATCTTCTCCCTGTCCTCCCCCCTCCACTGTTGCTGGATGGGGGACACGGAACCCTGGGGAGGCTCCAGCCCCAGCAGGGAAGGGGCTGTGTCACCTTCATGTCTCAACGGTTGGAGACACCCAGGTTTGGTTTGATGCAGAGCGAGACTCCAGGGTGTGAACCTGCAAGGTAACAGCAAAAGTGCTGAGAGACAAGAAGCATTAATTATATCCTCGCTTCTCCTGGCTGCCGGGTTCCTGCTAGCACAAAAAGCCTCCCAACAAGGCACCTCCGTGCAGGGTGGCTGGGCCAGGTATAAGGAGGGAGAAAAGTGCAGAGGCAGGGAAAAAGAAACAAAATTATTTGAACATTCATTCTGCGCTGACCCGAGGAGGAGGCTTTTTTGGCTCAGCTTGGCTTCCTTTGCCCAGAGCTCCATTATCTCACATCCCAGAGGCTGGTGAAAGCCAGGGAGGAGGAACCTGCGCTGCCTTTATGGAGACAGGCACCAGAGCGAAGGAAATTTTCAGAGCCAGGGTTTTGCAATTTAGAAGAGCAAAGACATGATGTGAAATGGCTGTGGATGGTGAGCAGGAGCGAAGCAGATAGCCCTGTTTCAGCTTGACATCTCTCCCTGGTTGGCTCTGGTTTGTATTGTTCAAATTGTATCATGTGGGGACAGAAATGTCCTTGCTGATTGCATTTGGGAGGTGACTGAGGTTATTCAGCAAAGAGAAGGAAGAGAGGAGGGTGAGGGATCACCCAAAGACCAGGACAGCCCGTGGCATCAGTGCCTAGGGGATGCATCCATGCTGGGATCCCGTCCATCAAGCCCTGATGCTGAACATGCCCTCAAACCTTTTAGCAAAAAAATCAAGGATGGGTTTGCTCCTTGCCAGCTGCTTTGTCCCCCCAGGTTTCCTGTGCTGGCAGCTCCTCGGAGAGAGCATGACAAGAGCCAAGAGCCATTCCTTCCCTTTCTCCAGACCCTAATTTAGGGCCATTGCCTCTTTCAGATCACCAGAAGCTGGAACGAGAAGCCCGGATCTGCCGACTCCTGAAGCACCCCAACATCGGTAAGTGTGCCCTGTTCCCCCTCTACGTGCCAGGCAAGGAGCTGAGGAGCCCTGACTGTGTTCCATGCCCAGCTCTGATGCCCACTTGCCCTCTCATGCCCACACTGGGGCCGGAATGTCCCCCTCAATGAATTTCCAGCCTTGCCTGCAGCTGCACGGGCTGTTTGTCCTTCCCTCGTGTGCCACCCCAGAGATGGAGAAGAGGCTTGGTGGTAGCCAGTCCTGTTGATCCCCAGAGCTGGGGAAGCGTGTCCCCCAGAAGGGGACACTTCACATGGAATCACGGGAAGAAAGGCTTTCACCGAACACGAGGGGATTGAAGTAGGTCCTAACTTGGCCACAGCTCCCTCAGGGAGAAGCAGGGCCCCAGTAGGCTGCAAGGGACTATTTTTACTCCTCTTGCGCCCTTCGGGTGCCGTGTTCCTCTGCACGCTCCAAAAAGCGGTTGCAGCTCGGAGCAGCAGCAGCAGCAGCAGCACAGGGCGTGTAGGAGGAGGGATGGTGGGGGGAAGAGAAGACTTTCCCACCGACCGTCCATCTGAGAGTAGCCTCCTTCGGAAAAGCTGTTTCAGGAAAACTCCTGAGCCCCTGCAAAAGACAAAAATAGGCCAGAAGGAGAGAGAGAGAGAGAGAGAGGGAGGAGAAAAAACTGCAGTAAAAAGAAAAAAAAATCCCCAATCTCAGCCTTGATCATCAAGAGTGATGTTGGTGCAGGCTGTTGGTCCCTGGGGATGGTCCAGCAGCGGGAGTGCAGTGCCCAGTGCTGCTGCTCTGTTGATGAACCTTCTCTCCCCTCCACAACACTGTGATGTGCTGATCCTGGTGGGATCCCACAGCTTTTGGGAAAGCACTTGGGGTTAGGACAGGAGCTCTGCAGATCTCACCTCCCACAGCTGGGAGGTTTCTCCTTTGGCTGAGCCGCTCGCTGGCCCCATTGCTGCACCCAGCAGCCTGGATCCATCCTTTCCCAGTAACTGCTGCGGCAGATTGAGGGAGCCAGACTCAGAACCACTGGGACCAGCCATGGCAGCTCCCACCCCATAAATATTTCAGTTCAGAAAACGCCTGTCAACTTCCATCTGTCTTGGGCACATGGCAGCGTGGCAGGTCTCCCCTGCATTGCCAGGACACCGGACCCCACAGGATCCATCCATTGTCCTTGCCTCTCCCCCTGCTCCACCAGCACCAATGCTCAGCCCAGGAGCTGCCCTGGCAGGTCCAAGCAGGGAATCCAGCCTCCCCGGTCAGAGCAGCAACCGGGGCCCTTCCTCTGCACCAAAATATACATGCAGATTGCTGAGACCTGAAGGAAATACATTGCAAAGTGCATGAATAACAAAAAATGCTGAAAACGAGGGAACACCCCCCCTGGAATATTTGCAGGACTCACAGCCTGGCCTCAGCTTTCCCTACCCCCATCTTCCTCCTTTTGCTCTTCATCACCTGTCCATGGGGTCTGTGGGAACAGAAACACCTTGTCCTGTGGTTCAGCTCCCATGTGCCTTCTCTCCCACCCCTGCACCAAACCTTTTCCTTTGGTCATCACCTGCAGAGAGAACTGGCTTCAAGCAGCCCTGAAGCACAGGGCTGGAAGGGGTTAATGGCATGAGATCCAAACCAGCCCGATCTTGCTGCTATTTATACCCAGGAGGCTTTTCTCAACCCCACACTCTCACCCCCCCTACACTGCTCCTGCTGCCTGGAAACTTGGGCTCACAGTTTCCCTTGCATGCGGCACAAGCCGGCTAATTACCCACCCAGGAGCTGGAACGAGCTGTGCTGCTGCAGACCGAGAGGAAGAAAAGCTTCCACCGCCAGGGACTTGGGGAAGGCAAGGCAGAAAATCCCTCTTCATCCCTCCCTGGGAGAAGAACCTACCCACTGAGGGGCTTTGCTGGCTCCTCACTCATTCCAAGCAGTGATGTGGTGGTCCCTGTGTTTTCCAGGAATGCTGAGCTGTAGCTGCCAGCTCGGAGAAACCAGCCTGCACTGGTCACCATGCCTGTGGGACAGCCTTGCATGGAAAACCACACATGGGTGGCTGAGGGTAGGTCTGGGTCTCTAGGACTCCACAGCACATCCTCAGCACTGTCTTAGGGAGAGCTGCTGTTCTCCCAAGCTGCATATCCTTGCAGGAAAGTCTGTCTTTATCAGAGAAACTTTGGCTATGCTTGGTCCTGGAGTTTTAACTCCAGATACCTGTTGTCTTCTGCCCCTCAGATCTGAAGCTGTGTCCCACCCCCCAGTCTTTGCTCTTGGCACTGAGCTGGAGTGGTTTGGCTGTTGTGGTTCTTCCTGACAATGGCCAGTAACAGATACTTGCAGGACCTGGCTATATTTAGAGCAGCTGCTCCTTATAACTTCTGAGCTCCTGGCAGCCACAGGCATTGGGATTTCCCCAAGCAGAGGATGTACCTGGGCCATCTGCTTGTAGTTACGCTGGCCCTATCCACACCAAACTCACCCAATTCCACTTTGAACACTATGGCTTCTGCAGGGTCCCAGGCGCAACACCTCTAGTCCCTCTCAGGAGAGGTTAAACAGAAGGAAAAATGTTTCTTCCAGCAGAGGAAGGCAGGAAAGCTGGGATTATGTGTCAGAGAAAAACGAGGAGGAGATCTGGTGTCAGAGTGCGGGGGATAACTGCACTAGCAGTGCAGAAGGATAACCAGGGAATAAGGGAAATTTGTGTGAATAGGCAAGACCAGGAGAGAGACCCAGAGGAAAGCTGCCATGCCTAGCTTATCTACCTACTGAGCTTGCAAGGAGGGCCAGTAAAGTAGCATTTGCTCATCTGGGAGATAAAAGCATCTGCAGCTGATGTTCGGGTTTGTTGTCTTCCCCCTGGGTCAGGCTCTAATCTGGAGGAGGTTTCCATACAGGGCTCAGCTGGTTTAACTGTAGTAAAACGGGCTAGGAGCAAAAAATTCCAAGCAAATCAATCACCTGAATGTTTCCCTTTCCTTCCTGGCCTCCAGAGATCTCAAAAGTGTTGGAAGTTATATGGGGCCGAAACCAGGTGAGCAGAAAGGAAGGGTTAGATACTCACAACCTCAAGGAAATCAGAACAAAAAGTGTTGTGGGGGCCAGAGGATGCTGGACCAGTCTCTATTTATATGCCCTACGTGTTTCTGTGCCTTTCCCCTTACTACACATCTTCCTGCTAAGCTGCAAGCAAGGCTCAGAGCCCAAACCACCAGAACCCAGCAGCAGGTGTGCACCTGGCAATACCTGCTCAAGGGCAGCGGGTGCACGATCAGCAGGAAAGACACCAGCTCTGTTGGAAGAGACGAGGGGAGCACTTCCTCCGAAGGAAACTCATCTTGCAGTGATTCCTGGATGTCTCTCAGCTTACACTTCCCAAGGAGAAATGGAAGGTCATGAGCAGAAAATAATGAAGAGCCCTGGGGGTGCCAAGGCTGGCAGCCCAGTGCCCTGGCTGAGCTCTCCTGCACCCGGACACCTCTCCTGATGGAGCAGAGGGCTGGGCTGGGAGCACCCGTGTCCACAGCCTGTCCAGCACCCAAGATAGCCCAGCAGCTGCCCGGGACCTCGGCCAGTCCCTGATTTGGATGTGACCTTTGAGCCTTGTACCACTGCCCAAGGCTGGGGCCACGCTGAGGTTTCCCTGCTGAGGGACCCCCCAATCCAGGCAGCAGCAGGAGCAAGAGGAGGAGAAACAGCCCTGCTCTGCCCTTCCCCAGCTCCTGCTTGTGCCCCAAAGGGAGCAAGGGTGTTTCGAGGGCTTGGGGGTGGGAGCCAGGCATACCCAGTAACCCTTCTGTCTCTGCCGCAGTGAGGCTCCACGACAGCATCTCTGAAGAAGGTCACCACTACCTGATATTTGACCTGTGAGTAATGGTGAAATGAGTCTCTTAATCCACTGCCAGCTGTGCGTTTCCACCCTGCAGTGATGTGCTCTGTACCCTCTCAGGCCCCCATCCCGAGCTTTGCCCCATTCTCTGCTTCACCCAAGACTTTCTTGGGCAGGGTTTTAACTGAGCCTGGGTCTCCCAGGCTGGGCAAAGGGTTCCTGCCCCCTCCCACTGCTTCTCGTACATCAGGGAGGCATTTCAGTGGGTTCCCAGGGCTGAGCATGCTGCAAATCAACCCAACTCCCTTCTACACCACGCTGAGATGCCCAAGCATGATCACCTCATCTTTCCTTGCAGGGTCACCGGCGGGGAGCTTTTTGAGGACATTGTGGCCAGGGAGTATTACAGCGAGGCGGATGCCAGGTGAGCTCGAGCACATGCAGGGACACAGAGGGGATGGAGTTGTCCCCTTCTCCCGTGAGCTGCTCCCTCCTGAGATCCTACGCATCTGGCTTTCTGCAGGATAAGCTCCTTCCGTGCTGGGAGGTGTTTTACAGCCGCTCCACAGTGTGGACTCATAAACCAGATGTGTAGTGTGAAAAAAACCCCAAACCATAGCTTTCTTTAACTCACTCGGCTCCTGTGCCAAGTGTGTGTTCGCAGAGGGCTGCTCCCATTTGTAAGCGTTTCTCTGGCATTTACCACTGGAAAGCACTAAGGAGGAACAGTCAAGACCATCTGAGTGGGAGGATGTGCTGGAGCTCTGTTCCTTCCCATGTTCCCACTGGAACCTCTCAGGTACCCTGCTGCAGAGGCAGAGGGCTGGGGACTGTGTCACCTGTCCCTTTGGTTCTTGCAGCCGTCCAGGGGATGGCGATAGCCTCATTTTCTTTGAGGGGATGTGATTTGGCTCTCTCCAGTCTCCAGATATCACCGCTCCTCTTGGTTTTGCCCCCAGGACAAGCATAGCCAGTACAGATGTCCAAAGGGGTGGTAAACTCTATGCTCCCTCTGTCTGCATGGAAACACCCCTTATTTCTAGGCAGAAGGCAATCTCATTTAATGGACTGCCTGCACTGAATCCACTTAAAACCCATCCTCTTATTAGTGTCATACAAATAAAATAATATACATGTAAATAAAGACCTTCTGCCTTGCACACAACCGTTTTGGAGCAGAAGCAATCATTGCTTCAGTCTTTTCCCCTTCCTTTCTCTCACATGCAGCAGAGCTGGGGTTTAATGAGCTAGATGTAATGTGAGCAGACGCAGCAAGAGCCACCCGCTGTATGGAAGGCCAGGGAAATGGGGCTGAAGCGAAGGAGGAGCACATCTGCTCTGCCTGACTTTGGAGATCAGTTCTGGGTTGGCATCGTGACTCCACCACTGATCTCCAGCTCCATATGGGTGTTGCTTCTCTGGGGACCCTGTGGGCTCTGCCATAGCCCCAATGGTTGGACTCGATGATCCAACGGGTCTCTTCCAACCTGGTGATTCTATGATTCTATGAATGCTCCTTCTTACCAGGGCTGAGTGTCTAGCAGCTCTGGCTGGGTCTTACTGGCTCACAGCAGCTCTCCATGGGTGTGTGGCTTTCAGTGGATGGGGATGATGAGCTGTGCTGCAGAGCTGCTGATGGGAAGCATCATGAGGAGGAAAATGGTGCCGTGAAATGCAACCAAGTAGAAGTGTCTTAAGAGAACTCTGCCTTGATGGACACTTACATGAGCTTTCTCTTCTCTCCCACAGCCACTGCATCCAGCAGATCCTGGAGGCTGTCCTGCACTGCCACCAGATGGGGGTGGTCCACCGGGACCTGAAGGTAGGTGCTGCAAAGGAGGGATCTGGAGGAGGACATGGGGACACCACCTGTGATGCAAAACCTTGTGGAACAATGCCTAGTGCCCTCTAGGGCAGTTGAAACAGCAGGCAGGAATGCCATGTAGGAGGTCTTGGGAAACCACAGAACAAAGATCAGCTCCAGGGCAAAACCACACAAGGGAGAGGGAGTAGAGAGAGTCTTGTAGTCCATAATCCTCTAAGGAACTGCGTAGCAGGACAGAGCAGTTGGGAAGCACATCCAGAGCCCCAGTCCTCCTGCATACTGTGCTGGGAAACCTCCTCGCAACAGCAGAGCCCCCAGAGTGCTTTCACTCCTCTCTAAGCCACATCTCCTCCTGCAGCCTGAGAACCTACTGCTGGCGTCCAAGCTCAAGGGTGCTGCAGTCAAGCTGGCTGATTTCGGCCTTGCCATCGAGGTGGAGGGGGACCAGCAAGCATGGTTTGGTGAGTCAATACTGGCCTGAGGTGGGGCACCCTTCAGCCACCATTGGCATGTTTGGCTAGTGGGGACTTCAGGAGGGACACATGTTCCCCGGAACTGAACCTTGGGTCATGGGAACACCTCAGCAACACAAGCCTAAGAGGCACAGTGGCTGAGGAAGAGCTCAGTGGCTCCAGTTGTGCCATGGGAAGAAGCCTGGTGTTGATCCAGGATACATGCAAACAGCTCTGCAGGGACTTGGTGAGTCACTGAGATGCTGTGGTGAGCTGGACAAGGTGGTGGCAGAAGCAGACCTGGGGGAAGAAAGCCTCTTCCAAGTGCTGAAGGGGCACATCAGAGCACTGGAGCCTGCTGCACCACCCTGGGGCTGGGCTGCTGCTGCTGGCTGTCAGTGTTTGCTCTGCTCTCAGCAGACACTGTGGTTTGTGGAGGGAGAGTGTTTGTCGCGCCAGCTCAACGTGTGCCAGGGCTCTTGGGGCAGCTGGCCAGGCACCCGCTGAGCTGTGTGGGGATGGGGGCTGCCTGGCACCAGTGAGTGATGGCTTGTCTGTCCCAGGTTTTGCTGGCACCCCAGGATACCTCTCCCCTGAGGTGCTCCGGAAGGACCCGTATGGCAAAGCCGTGGATCTGTGGGCTTGCGGTAAGTCAGGCTGGGGCTGAAACACCAGGAGCAGGCTGGGCTGCTTGGGATGAGGCAAGCTGCTGATCCAGCATGTCCGAAGTCGCAGTGACTACAAAACTTCTTGGGGAGGTCAGGGCAGGGGATTTACCCAGGAGGTGGTGTATTATACTCTGTGCTGCCCCCAATGTATCATCCTCCTCCCCAGTCTAGTGGCACCCTCCTTGGAAGGATCAACCCTGGTTTTGCACACCCAAAGGGCCCAAGCGTGGGAAATGCCAGCTCTTTTGCCCTGTAGTGGTGGTGGTTTCAGGCAGTGCCTCCACACAGCTACAGCTGCAGGGGAGCCTTCTTCCACCTGTTTTGGGGAGGAGACATCACCCAGCCCTGATGGGACACCTGGCTTGAGGCTATGCACGGTAGCTGCCAGAGCCACATATCTCCCCAGCTGCTGACCACATCAGTGTAGAGGTGGACCCGGCAGAAAGCCTTTTGCTCTTAATCAGGGAGCAAATCCTTCTGTTTCCTTAACTTCTCAATTTCTCTGCTTGAGTTGGGCTGGTCCCATTCCTCCAGCAATGAACTTTCTCCCACTATTCCCACGTCTCTTCTTCTGGGCAGGTGTCATCCTCTACATCCTGCTGGTTGGGTACCCGCCCTTTTGGGATGAAGACCAGCACCGACTCTACCAGCAGATCAAGGCTGGTGCTTATGATGTGAGTAGGTTTATCCTGTTCTTCTCTTTCACTGTCTCCCCGCTCTCCTGCTCCCCCCACATTGCACTCTGCTGCTTCAGAAGAGCAACCAGGACAGATTCAGACAGACATGAGGAAGTTTCTTTGCTCTGGTCACAGGGGTTTGGCCAAGCTGCTGTGCCCCAGTGCATGCTCCGGCACATGTCAGGTCCACGTTGCGGGACAGATGGTTCTTGTCCTGAGCCTTCCACCTTTCTCCTTCCATCCCTGCTCTCCAGTTTCCCAGCCAGCAGCTCTTTCCAGTTGCAACTGTCTCTCCAACCTGTCCCATGGGCAGGAGCAAAGGGTTGCAGGAGAATCAACCCAAGCGCAAAAGAAACTTCTGCTTTTTCCATTGCTCTTTGCCATGTCTCACCCTGATCTCTTTGCTCTGGCAGTTCCCCTCCCCTGAGTGGGACACGGTCACTCCCGAAGCTAAAGATCTCATCAACAAGATGTTGACCATAAATCCATCCAAACGTATCACTGCAGCGGAGGCTCTGAAGCACCCCTGGATATCGGTGAGTTTGGGAGCACTCAGTGATTGGAGGCAAAGATCTAGAGATATTGGGGTTTGTAGTGGGGGAACATCTCACTGGGGGGCACGTGTTATCAAACATGCTGCCCATCCTTTTCTCCATCCTGGGAAGATGGTTCCCTCACATAGTTCCTCCCAGTGCTGTGAGAGCAGCCTTCCCCTAAAGGCTTTACAGCACAGAAAAACTCAGAGTCTGAATGCAAGCAATGTGTCCCAGGGGAGATGGTGATGGGAGGGACATGCAGGATTATTTCCATTAGCCAATGTGATTTGAGCTGCTTTGGCCAGGGACAGCTCCTGATGGGGTCAAATGTGCCACACGGCACTGGAGGAGCTTTCCCTTGGAGTATGTGGGAACGGTCTTGTGTTTCTCCATCCATCCACCCCAGCAGCAATGCCCTCCTGTCCCTCACTGCACTCCACTGCTCTGGTTGCCAGTTCTCACTCTGAATCAGCTCCTAAAAGCAGGATGAGTCCATGGGCTTAACCCTAGGACCCCATACCATGCGCAAACCCTGAGCACACCACTAAACATGGCTGGTCAGTTGAGGGGTTAACTCAGGGGGCAGCCGGTTCTCCCTGCAACACCCCCCCCACTCCCAACCAGAGCAGATCTGCTGACTCCAGAGCTGTGATCTCCCGCTGCCTATTAAAGTTTCATCTGCTGCTGCAGGCAGCTCTGGCCTGGGCTTTGCCTGCAGAGACCACACACGTGTGTGTGCGTGTGAGAGCAGGGCTGGGGGAGCCCCTTCTCCACCTGGCACCTGCTCTGAGCTGAGTCTCTCTCCTCCCAGCACCGTGCCACCGTGGCGTCATGCATGCACAGGCAAGAGACAGTGGACTGTCTGAAGAAGTTCAATGCCCGGAGGAAGCTGAAGGTAACACTTGTGCTCCCCAAGCTGCAAAATGCACAATAAGGTCAATGCGGGGTGGAAAAGGGCAGGGTGCTGCCTCTGGGTGAGGGGCATGGGGGTGATGGGTGTTTGGGGATCCCCGTTTTGAAGGGGAATGAAGAGCGAATGGGGTGGTGGTTGCATCTGGCTGGGCTTCCCAAGTGCTTAGAAGAAACCATGGTGAAGGAAAGCACTGAGGACTTTGCCACTGTAAGGAAAGCTCCTCTTCAGAGCAGGACATGGATCTGAGAGGCATGGTGAGACCTCTTTGCCTGATGACCAAGCCACGTTGCGGCCAAGGAACAAAGTCACTCATAGACAAGCAAAAAAGCTCTGGCTCACCCACACTAGTGTCACTCCAGGCTTTCCCTGCTTGGATGCTGGTGTGTGCCACAGCCTGTTGCCCCTGTGAAATCACCATCTCCCCAGGCTTCACCAGTGAGCTGGAGCACCTCCTGGCACTGCCCATCTCCGGGGTGCTGCTCAGCTCCAACCAGCAGGAACGGGCTCTGGAAATTACAGTGCCTCTTCCAGAGC
Source organism: Coccyzus lansbergi (assembly GCA_033558105.1). Classification (NCBI taxonomy): domain Eukaryota; kingdom Metazoa; phylum Chordata; class Aves; order Cuculiformes; family Coccyzidae; genus Coccyzus; species Coccyzus lansbergi. The sequence goes on along the minus strand of JAUMJK010001205.1, from coordinate 426,813 downwards.
CGGAGACACAGCTTGGGATGGCGCTGATCTGCACCGCAGTCAGAGCCATCAGTGCTCCAGGCCAGCACGCGAAGGGGCAGAGAGTAGTACAGCTGCAGGCTTCTAACAAGATTATCAAGAGAAAAAGCCTGACTATAAACTATTATTACTTTTCAGTTACATGAGTAATCAAATTAGTTCAGGCATGCACTTCAAAATAGTAATCCATTACTGTAAGCAATTAGTCTAAAGTAATCTCATTACACACTGAGCAACTAGTTAGTAGAGTCAGCTGGAAAAGGGGAGGCATTTTTATGAATGTTATTTTGCAATGATGATATTTGCGTGGCTCCTATGAAAAATCCCCGTCCTGCTGCTCTTAGCTGGCACAGCTTTAATTGCAATTAAATCTGGTTCCGGTCCTGGTGGCTCCCCTAGCTGCCAGCTGCTGTCTCTGGGTCAGTGGAGTCAGGATACATCTAGGGGAGGGCAGAAAGAGACATAAACGTGCCCCAGGGATATTTAATATCCCTTTAATCGGCAATTTCAGAGCATGCAACCCAATGCCCTGATGCTGGGAACACAGGGTTGGGTACCTAGGATTGCTTTTGATGGCAGGAGGAGAATATCACCCCGTGGGCCAGTTTCCTTCCAGCGAGGTGGTCCTAGGGCAGGTGATGAGCAGGGTTTTCCTCCCACGGGGTTGTGGGGAGTGGTAGAGGTCGTGGGGGGCTGGGGCCCAGCACACTCTTTCCTTCTGCCTTCTGTGTCTTTCAGGGAGCCATCCTTACCACCATGCTGGCTACCAGGAACTTCTCCGGTAGGTGCTGTCGCTGGGGCTCATCTCCTTGTCTTACAGGGTGCTCAGCGCAAACACATAGAGTCTCTGGAGAGCTCGGGTGTGGCAGCAGGGCTGAGGTTGCAGCCTGGTGCCTCTGGAGATGCGTGGCATGGGGTGGTGATGGTCCAGCCTGTAACTCCGGGGTGGCTACTCGCTTGAGATACAAAACAAAAGATGTCTGGATGAGGCACAGAAATCCCCAGGGTTATAGGTTTTAGGGGTTTGTATGCAGCAACCATCTGGTTGGACTCGATGATCTGATGGGTCTCTTCCAACCTGGTTGTTCTATGATTCTATGATTGCTGTGCAGGGGCAGCCAGGCTCATGGCAGCTGGCTTTGTGCACTCCTGGTGATGTTTGTGGCTTGGGGAGACCATCCTCTGCACTGGGAAAGTATCAGAAAAGCCCCTGGATGCCACTGCAGGCTCTGTAGTTGGGCAGTAGAGTGCTGATCCTGCAGAGCATCCCACAGGCTGCATAGAGGCACAGGAGCAGGCACAGAGCACAGAAGCCCACTAAATGCACAGACAGAGGTCTTGGTGCAGCCACAAGGCCGTCTGCCCTAGTGCCCTTGCTGAGAGCTATCCCCTTTGGGGACACCCTGGTGCCTGGGGACAAGCCTTGCAGCTGGGATTTCCCAGGCAGGGATCAGCAGATCCCTGTGATTTCCAGGCACGGAACCAAAAGGAAGCCGGGTGACATGCACTTGCTGTCACCTCCAGCACTCTCCGGTGCTGTGGGTGGCCCTGGCAGAGGAGCCACAGTGGGTTGCCTGGCACATTGACTGAGCAGACTGGTGGTGGCTGTTTAATGTTAGATGGGTGTTTTGGGGTGCTTCACCAGGAGTCGGGGGTAGCTTTTGGGCTGGGGGGAGATGGAGGCTGCTGGGGGGGAGAGCCACGGCCAGGATTGGTCTCCACATTTGTTGAGGGGAGATCACGCTGACACATTTAGCACTTGTGGGCAGAGTGCGGCAGCTGGAGAAGTCCAACAGCTGGGGGGATCCGGTGTCAGGCCTCGCGCCGGGAGAGGCGGCGGACATGGAGCATCAAAGGGCAGGAAATTCAAAAGCATCTCTTGTCATGCTGCCCGTCCCACGCACAGCCCAGGCGGTTGCTGGTGGCCTTGCCCTGGAGCGTGGCAGGACTGGCAGGCAATGGGTTCCGTGTGGGGCTGAGCTGCAGCCATCCCACCCTGCTCTGGGGATGCAGGGGGAGCTTGTGCAGCCTGGGGCAGCGGCGGCAGCGGGAGGTGGGCACCAAGGATGGCGCCTGCTTTTCATCATTGTCAAAATGTGGGCTGCAGCTGTCGGGCCGGCGGGCCGGCAGCACATGATCCCGGCAGCATGGGGCTAAAATTAGAGGGCGGCAGGCGGGCAGCCCATTCCACCACGCTGCACGGCCATCGGTCACCAGCACTGTGTGGCTGGAGCCCTCGCTAGCCACCTCTGAGCCACCCCAAGGACCCACTGGGACATTAGGAGACGACAGGTCATGCCCCTGGCTGAGAGCCCCCAGGGTCAGGCGGCACCGTGCTGGCAAGGTTGCCCCTGAGCTCCCAGGGACTGACTGAACCAGGGATCTTTGGAGAGAGGAGAAAACCCAACGGCTGGTCCCGTGGGGTCGTGCTGCTCTGCCACCCGGCACCATGCTGCTGATCCTCACCCTCCTGGTCTTGGTGCCCTGCCTCGCTCTCCTAACCTCCTTCCTCCTCTCTCCAGGAGGCAAAAGTGGTGGCAACAAGAAGAATGACGGCGTGAAGGTAAGTCCCCTCCCTGCTGCTCTCTCCTGCCTGCCCCTCGGCTGTCAGGGCAGCAGCGGGGGTCTCCATGCCCTGCTGGCTTTCCCCGAGACATCCAGTGCTTTGAAGGGCACCTGTTGGCACGGCTGTCCCAGCGTGTCCCCATGCCACCTGCTCAGCTCCTGCCACAGGAGGCTTGGCAGCGTGGTGAGCGAGGGGAGAAGGTTGGCACCGCAGGAGTTTGTGCAGGGAGGGGAGTAATCCACTGCTGTTTCATTGCCTGCAAAATGCACTGCCCCTTGTCGCCCCCAAGGATGGGGAGAGGGGACATGGAAAGGCAGCTTTGCAGCCCACAGCCATGGATTCAGCCTGGGAGCGGCCGTCGAGATGGGCAGCTGCATCTCCTGTTTGCCCTGCATGTGTCCCACTGTGGCTGGTGGGGCTGGGCTCGCCCCACCACCAGCTCCTGTCCAGTCCTGTTCCTAAAGGCTGGTGTGTTGCTGAGTGAAATGTGGGTGCCTTTAACCCTCTTGGCAGCACTACTGGCTCCCTGTGCCCAGTGCAGACAAAGCAGAAGAACTTGGTGATGCTCTAAAAACAAACCACTGCTTGCTGGATCTTGTTTCTTGGGCTACAGAGACCTCAGGTTTGCCTGCTCCTCCGAGATGGGCCCACAGCTCTTCTTCAGGTCAAGGTGGCTCCTGAAAGTAGAAAAACTGTGCTGCTGAGCCACTTCTTTGGATGATATGGATATGTGGTGATTAGCAAACTCTGTCAAATTCCTCCTGCAGGAAGGAATGGTCCATGTGGAGGATCTTCCGTTCTGTGCCTGTTCCTTTCATGAATTAAAGTGATTGCTTAGCAGGGGAGAGGTGGTGTGATCGCATCCCCCATTGCAAAGCAGGGGTGTGTGGTGTCAGGCAGAGCTTTGGAGAGCACAGCTGCTCTCCTTCCTCCAGCCCTTTCACAAGGACCCAGTTGTTGGGCTGTGAGGGGTGCAGAGTTTTGGATGAGCAGAACCTTTATCTGTCTTCTTCTCTCCTTAGTCCAAAATGGAGCCAGAGGTCTGGGGATAGCTTGTATTTCTCCCACTCCTTCCAGACCCAGTGGCTGGGACAGGACATGCCTGCAAGGCTTGAGACCATTCACAACCCTCCAAACCTGGTCTTGGGTCCACAACAGACCATTCTGGCCATGCAGCATTGTTCTGCAACATGAAGCTGATGGTCTGCATTGCTGTGAGAGGACACTGCTTTGGGCTGTGGTGTCAGGATATCACATGGCTTCCAGGACAGGATTGTTGGGTTTGGACAAGAGTGCTGGCACAGAGGAGATAGGTCCCTTGGGAGTCAAGGCAATCCATCTGCCAGCCACTGTTGTCCTCTCTTCTGCTGCTCTGAGGCCCTGGCTGGTTCTGGGAGTCACCTGAGAAGTGACACCATAGGCCAAGCTGACTTGGTATGAGTTGTTGGAGAACAGGTGAGAACAATCAGGAGATACATTTTCAAACTAGAAAAGAAAAGACTGGTGTATGGAGAGTCTTCACAGGTGTGGTCCTGAATCTATTTTTCCAGCAGAAAAGGGAAGATCTTGAATTTCTTCTCTAGCACTGCCAGGATGGTGTGATGGTAGAAAACCATTTGCTAGTCTAATTTGCTAAAGATGGTGCCTCCTGGTCTCCAAAGTAGCTTTGAGGAGAGCCGTTATCCTGGGAAGAGGGGCACTAGCTGTCATAGCGAAAGAGCTCATTTGGATAAACGGTCTTCTGTCCCCTCACTGAAACTCAGTTAGAAGGGTCTGGTTTTAGAGCTGAATCAGAGAGGCTGCTTTGTATCCCAGATCCTCAGCTCTCTGCTGGTGAGCTGGGGACAGTGGGCAAGGCTGAGTCCTGACTGCAGTTTACCAGCCAACACTAGTCTCCAGAGGGTGTACAAGCTCTGGAGAAGGAGTTTTCTTTCTTATTGCTTCCTTTCCAACAAGTGAAGGGGAGACAGCCTGGCTCAATGGCCAGGAAGGCAGAGGAGGAGAAGACAAAGTAGAGGCAAGCTCATTCCCAACCGACTGCTTGTGGTGGCCACCTTCAGTGTTACCATTCCCACCTTGCATTGCCACGCTCAGTCTCAGGGGACTCGCATTGTAACCCACTCATGGGGGCACAGGGATGCTGGGTGCTCTGCATGAAGCTTTCTTGGCCCACCATAGGCAGCTGACAGATGTCAGGGCATCACTGGGAGGTGTGCATTTCTTCCCACTGTGCTAGAAAATTGAGGCAGGACCCTGGAAACCTGCCTCGGGCAGGTGGGAAGGGAATGATCCTGCCTGCTCAGAGCCAGGCTCTAAGTCAGGCCACATGGTACAGTTCGTTGTCAGAAGAATTGAGTCCCCATTTTGAGAAATTTGCTACACTGACCATCCCCATGAGCAGCCACCCCTGCTGTTTTTACTCAGAGCAATGCAGGTGGGCGATAGGTACTGGTGCTGTGCTCCAGCCTGCACGGTCCCCCAGCCCTGGGGCAGTGCTAGCCCAGGCTCAAAGGGCACAAAACTCACCCTCCCAAGGATGTTCCTCCCCTACTAAAAGTATTCATGGGACCAAAAATCCCTCTCAAGCCCTCTTCTGGGTCTGTCAGAGGTCTTCAGGTCCCAGCAGCGATGATACCTTCACTGCCCTGTGTAGTGTCACATCTAGTCATATCGTAAACTAATGAAATCACTGCCTCATGTTGCATCCTGTCCCGTCCTAAATTAATGAGCTCACTGCCCCGTGTTGCATCCTGTTACTGTATGTCCAGACTCGATGCAGTCACTGCTTTGTGTTGCATTCTGTTGCGTCTAAATTTTCTGCAGTTTACTGCCCCGTTTCATGTTCTTGGGTAGCAGAAGCTGTCCAGCCCTTTTCTGCAGACAGTCCAGCTCTGGTGGCTCTGTTTCCCATGAAGTTCCTTCTGTGAAATACCGCAGCTCACTGCCCTTTAGGACATCTGTTTAGTGAAGGAGGGGCGAGGATTAACGTAGGACCTAGCGAGGAAGGGGAGAGCTGCACTGGCAGAGAGGGAAACGCAGTGACTGTACTGGTGGGAGCCAGTTAGGATTTGAAAGGAGCAATGAGGGGAATGGATATCAGCCATTTTTGACACTGCAGTCCACCCGTGCACTCTAATGGGTCTCTCTTCCAAGAGTTTGGCACAGTGTGTGTTGTTTTTCCCCAGGCAGGGCGGGCAGAGCTGGTGCCTCATTAAAGATGCTGGTAAAAGGCTTGTTATTGGCACCGTAGCTTCTGAGTCCTGCACACTGATGTTTCCCATTGCCTGCTGTGATTCATGCCCTGGGAGATGGAGATGAAGAAAGAGCACAAGGCCAGCATGTCCATGCCCCTGTCTCCTGGCTAAATTCAAAATGGAGACAGGAAGCAGAGCACAGAATTAGTTCAGGATTGCAAGCAGAAACATGGCTATGAGGTCATCCAACCTAGACGTCTTCAAGCCTAGTGGTAGCTGTGAAGGACAGAGATAAATATGTGCATGTGTGAAATGTTCTCTTTGGAAGAGACTTCCCACATGGTGCGCCTGCCTTGCAGGGTTGAGTAGCAATAGCCATGCTGGCTTTAAACCAGCCAGCTCAGTACTGGTCCCGGTCCAAAGCTAATTGAGTGCCTCCACACTAGTCAGCAGCTTGGGCAGATGCACCCAGAACAGCTCCAGAGTCTGTAAATGTCAGGATGGCATTCACACCGGCCACAGGGCTTTGCAGATGGTGGAGCTGCCTTAGCTTGTCAGCGTCCCACTCCTGTTCCTGTGAGCTTGCTGGCCTGGTCACAAGGCCACCAGGGTAGTCATTGACTCCCAGGGGACTCCCTTTTGGAATAGGCAGGTCCTTAGGCTGAACAAGACCAGAGATTGTGGCAGGTCAGGAGAGAAAGCATGGGGAGGGAGCTGGCATGGCGCTATCAGCACCGCAGCAAGTGGCACATCCCTACAGGAGCACCAGATTGTCCTCTGCCCTGTGCCTTTCATTTGCCCCTCCATGAGGACCATGAAGAGTGGCTCAGGAGCTGCTGCCTCTCATGTGCTGCTCTCTGCCTTTCTCACTCTGTGTCTCTTCCTGTTCCATCTCTTCTCCTTGTTTTTCCAGAAAAGAAAGTCCAGTTCCAGCGTTCAGTTAATGGTGAGTGTCCTTCGTCTTCCTCAATGCCAATATTGCTGGGCCTCTCCATGAGTTCCAGCTTCCCCCATTTTTGGAAGTTACCTCGGGGTAGGGAAGAAGGGACAGCGGGGTTGGAGGGAACATCCTCAAAGCTGTATCACCCACAAACCCCCATTAACAGGGTTGGTGCAGGCACTTGCTGGCCACCAGCTGGTGGGAAGCCAGCCCTTGTTCTTGCTGATGGGTTCTCATGCCGTTTCTCCCAGTTCTCCTGACTCAGGTCTGCAGGCTGCATCGGTCCAAGGAGCCTTGGAGAAACACCTTCCATGCCTCTGCGGGGACTGTATGGTCATGGGACACCTTGCCAACCTACATCGGGGTATTATGGGTAATACATAAGCAAGGCTCTGCTGGGAAGAGCTAGCAGAGCCATTGCTCTAGCTCCGCTAGCAGAGTCTCCTTGATGGGGCTCCTGGAGAGAGACAGGGGGTCAGTACCCCCTACCCCCACAAATCTGTGTAGTGCTCAGCTGTTTCTTGAAAGAGCTGTGTCTCAGCCTTTGGTGGTCCATGTGGGTCTTGGAAGCACTCTGTTTTATTGTACGTTTCTCTCCCTACTCTGCGGTCAGTGTGGTCTCTCTCACTCCTGCACAGTCCCCTCTTTCTCATCCCAGCTCCTCTTCGCTGTTAATTTGTACATCTCTCTCTTTATCGTACAGTCAACATGGTGTCTTCCACCCCTGCACAGCCCCTCTCCCTGCCCCTCTGGCAGCGCTTCTAGGAACCCACCAACCTGCCCCAGATTGGCCTCCATCTCTGTCCCCACAGGCATCGGTAGGGAAGGCAGCACTGTTCCTATGAGACCCTCCGTAGCCCAGCTCTTGTGCCCTTGGCTACAAGAAGTGGAGGTCAGGGAGGGCTCTGCCAGTGCTGCCCCAGAGCTGTAGTTGAGGACGGGTTGGACTTGCTGGTGTTTCACTTGATTTCTGACCGTTGGCACAGTCGAAGCTGTGGGTTCGGACTCGGGGGGCTGTCAAACACTCAAGCCCCATCTGGCGTGGGGAGAAGACGCCTCTCACCATCCCATCTCTCCTTTCTGTTCTTTGCTCAGGAATCGTCGGAGAGCACAAACACCACCATCGAGGACGAAGACACCAAAGGTATCAGTGGGGAGCACATAAGGATGTGGGCAGGATGTTTCAGAGGGGTGCCCCAGGGTCCTTAGTCTAACCACCCCTAATGAGCTATTGGCTGTGACAAAACCCACCACTGACAAGCTGTTTCGGGGCTGTTCAGAAGTAGCTTTGGTTCCTAAGGGGTGAAATGCCAGCAGGGACGTGGCCAGTGCAGGTGCTTTCAATACCAGGTTGTCACCACAAGTGGTGGGGACACTTCTAGCAAGGACATGGGGCTCCCAAAAGCAGGGATGTTCCCTGAGAGCAGGCATGGAAATAGTAGGAACTGCAGCCTGGCCACCCGCTCCTCTAAAATAAATGGCCCTTTGAGAAAAGCCTCTAGGGGAAATCCCTGCCTCCCGCCTACCAGAGCCAGCTTTCTAAGAATAACCCAAGGAATAATTTATTGGTGATAATTTGTAAAGTCTTTCGAAGAAGTGATCTCAGCACAAAGCAAGATGGACTTTGGACTGACATGAAAGTTAATGGGACATTTGTCCTGCTGGGGAGCAGCTCCCTGAGCATGGATGCAGAGGGAAGTGGTGCTTAGGAAAGAGATGAAGGTCCCTGTCGTCCATTCTGAGTGACTCTCAGGAACGCACTCCCTCTCTTTTCATTAGCCACAGTACAAAGTAAAATTAAGTCAGGCATGACACTGATTTGCATTTGAAGCAGAGCCTTGTTAATAAGCTGGGGATACTTCTGAGAGCCCCTCCACAGCCCTGGGAGCTCAACCTGCTTTTGCAACCCAGCCCCTTCTCAGCTGAGCTGGCAGTGCCCAGGGTCCCTAGCAGAAGCTGCACAGTGCCGTGTCCTTCATGGGGTCTCTCACTGTGTATCTCAAGGTGGATGGTCACATCACCTACCTGTCCTCCCCTCAAGCTGAGACCCTCTCCTCCCATCTCAGAGGGAGGAGAGAGCATCCTTGGTCCAGCTTGCTCTGACTTCATGGAGTAGAAAGTCCTGGCTTGGGAGCCAAGACCAGTTTTTGCCACCTTTTTGGCCTGAGGGCGGCTCACCACTTGGTGATTAACCCTTTTACTCTTTAGGAAAATCTAGGAGGGTGGTTCAGTTTTGCCATGACTTTGTAGGCCTTTCCTCTCTGGGAATAAAGAGCCTTTCTCCTCCTTTTCCTCTGGATCGTTTCTGATGGCGCCTAATGTCCCACCATCTGTTTCTCATGAGAAAAATCCCTCAGTGATATTGCAATGTCAGCACTTTTGGTTCATTTTCTCCTTTTATTTCCTTTTTCTCTTTAAACTGACAGTACGGAAGCAAGAAATCATTAAAGTCACAGAGCAGCTGATCGAAGCAATAAGCAATGGAGACTTTGAGTCCTACACGTGAGTGTGCCCAGCAGGTGTTTGGGTTGGGGCTGGGGCTCAGTCCCCAGAGCAGGTTCTCTCACTGTGACAACAGAGCCCTGGAGGTTTTACTGCTGCCCAAGGCAGGACGACCTGGTTGATGTGGTGGTGGGGCATGGAGACCACTTAAGAGAAACAGGGGGGCATAGTTTTCCAAACCTGTTGTTTCTCCCACCCTAATCTGATCACATCTCTCTGCTCTTGATATCATGGACGGGCCCACTTTCTGGCTTGCAGAAAGATTGATAACTGTGAACATGATTTATGGTGGAAGAAGGAACACTGCATCTGTGGTATCTGTTATATCCAGATCGCCCCAGGCTGCTTGGAAGAGTAACTGCTCTCTACTCACTGAGCTGATGCTCCTCAGAGTACACTTCTGTGTCCAAGGCCTATTTAATTAGTGATTTCTGAGCAAGTGCAGGTCTTCATCCCTGCCTCAGAGAATTGCAGCAGGGATGTTTTGATACAGAGCAGAGAATATGAGATTTCCCCCACTGTTTTTCTTTATTACAAAGAATAAGGCAGTGTTCAGGGTGGTTTAGTTGGCAATGGTGAATGATGGGGAATTAACCCTGCCTCGCTCTCCTGGCTACAGTCAGATGGCTGAAGGTGAGGTGGGGTGGACTTCATGCAGAGTGCAGGTTGAGGTCAGACTTCTGCTTAAATTATTCACTGATGCAGAGTCTTCTTGGTCTCAGGCTGAGGGAGAGTTATCCTGAGCACGAGCTGTTTGGATTTTGTAGGCTCTCATGTCAGAAGCAGCAATGTAACCTCATGCTTTTCTGTTCCTTTCCTGCCTTCCCAGGAAGATGTGTGACCCTGGAATGACTGCCTTTGAGCCTGAGGCTCTGGGCAACCTTGTGGAAGGCCTGGATTTTCACCGTTTCTACTTTGAAAACCGTAAGCAGCCCCCTTGCCTCCCAAGGGACCCTTCCCACCTCCTGTGGGCTCAGCTGTGTCCTGATTTCCATTAGCTTACTGGAGAGAGGAGGGCAAGGGTGGCTTTGGGAACATCTCTGGCTGATGTGGAAGATCTCAGCAGGAGATGAATCGAGTCTGTTAGGCCAGCTAGGGCCAGTCTATATGCAGAGGACTTGTGTGGTTAGCTGTTCTCTATATAGTCCCATTCTGAACCCACCCACGTGGCATTTACTCAGCCCTTTGAAGCAGATAGCTTAACCCAAGCATCTCCCCTTCCCATGCTGCTGCTTCCTGGGCAAGAGCCACCCAAACTCCTTCCCCTGCCCAACACTGTCTGTACTCATCCCCTTTCCAGTGTGGTCCCGGAACAGCAAGCCCGTGCACACAACAATCTTGAATCCCCACATCCACCTGATGGGAGACGAGTCTGCCTGCATTGCCTACATCCGCATCACACAGTACGTGGATGCAGGAGGGATACCCCGCACTGCCCAGTCCGAGGAAACGCGTATCTGGCACCGTCGGGATGGCAAATGGCAAATCGTCCACTTCCACAGATCCGGCGCACCCTCTGTCCTACCGCAGTAAGCCCTGTGAGGCTCCGGGGATGGGGCAAAGGGGGATGAAGTGGATGGTGTGGGCTCCTTGTGGCATAGAGGCTGCAAGGCAGGTGGGATCTGATGGGGAGAGGGATGCTCTGCCAAAAGGACGATTGAAGCAAACTCACTCTCTGCCTGGTTTGTGTTTTGCAGCTGAAGCGCGGTCCTGCCCATGTGGGGTTTGTCACTGACTATCAAGGGGAAACCTCCTCCAACATCTTTACCTATGGGACTTTGGCTGTTGACTCTGCTGCTTGGTTCCTGCTGGAATAACCCCCCGCTTCTCACCGCACACACGCAACAGCTCTGCCAGCGCTGCGCAAGCATCTCATTGAACCCTCCCGCCTCACCGGGGCCAGACACGTATTCTGTGTGGCCCTTCCTCTGCATGAACCATGGAAATAGAAACCATGAATCTAAACCCGAGCGTCTGTCCAGCGAGATGATGTGTGCCAGGATCAAGGCCTTCATCCCCATCTGCATGGAGTTACTGTGACCTTCCACTGCCTGGCACGTCTCCTGAATTGGGCTTGGACTCATCACCCACTTTCATCTCAACCGCTGCTGGGAGGCCCCTGAGGAAGAGGAGGCAAGGGGGCAGTTTTGAACCACTGTGTGCTGCACCCTCCCTGGGCACCGGTGGATTTTGCTTTGCTGCTATTGAGGCCCCCATGTGCCACCGTGGCTCCCACTTGCTCCTGACCCAAGCTCTCCCACATCCCAGCAGCCTTGGCCAGGGAACCACAGTTTATACCCTTTGCAAAGTCCAGCTTCTGTGTGCCCCTGGAAGTGGAGGGAAGTGTCCAGATGGGTGAGTAAAGGCGATCTTTATTTAACCTTCACCGGAGCTCAGGCTGGCTCCTTCCCAGAAGGGTGAATAGGTTTGTGCCCTGGCTCCTAGTGGCTGTCATGTCAAGAGGAATGCTCTCCATCTTTCCTCCCTTCTCCCCTTGGAGCAGGGACCAGCAAAGCTGGGAGAAGAGAGGAGGAGAAAGGAGACTGCTTCCTGGCACCACATTGGCAGGGCTGGGAGCAGGGGCTCTCCCAGTTGTGCTGTGGTGGTAGCGCTGCTCCTGCACCCTCCTCCTCCAGCCTGGATCTTTTATCCCAGCACCTAGCCCTGCTCCTCGCATGCAGCACCCGGCACTCCTCCATGTCCGACTCCCAGGCTGGGACAGGGGGCAGCTGAGCTGGCCGCCAGCTCGGGGCGCCAACCTCCATCGCCCACATGACTCCTTCCAGCGATGACGAGGAATGCAAGCTTTATAAAGTATAATAACAAAACTCTGCAGAATCTGATCGTGCTTCAAAGAAAACAACCAAGCCTTTAGCTGTCTTCTACTTTGAGCGCATGCGTTTTTATAGGGAAAAGAAAACAACCTACAGTGTATTTCGTAACTTGATTTTGAGTATTTGCTGAAATGGATCTTTATGTAATAACTAGAAACATTCAACTGTTTAGGGAAAGGGGGAAGTCTTGGCCGTTGCTGATTTTTGTTGCGTTTACATTTGGAGAGGGGTTGTGCTGCCACGATGCCCCTGCCAGGGGGAGTATGGCTGCTGGCCCCCACCTCGTCCCGCAGCACTGGGTGGGTGAAGGCACACACTTGCTTGGGGCACCCACCTCTAGGGGCACCTCTCTCCCCAGGGCACCTTCCTGCACCCTATGGGTCTTCCTCCAGGGCAAACCCCAGCAGTGGCTCTTGGGGAGCCCCTGGGACATGGCTTTCAGAACAGAAGATGTGTCCGGGAAGGGGAATTTTGGTCTCACCTCTTTGCTATCAGGTAGAGGTCCAAGGGTGGGTGTTTTCCTGGTAGTTCTTCCGTTTCTTGTACTCTTTTTTTCCTACTGGAACCTCTGCTTGTTGATGTGAGACTCCTGAAGCGCTGCTGCCCTGGGGGACTTTCTAGCTGCACTCTCTTCATCTGCATGGCATTTAACTTTCTAGACAGTGCGTGTGTTGAAAAACAAAGGAAAAAAACCCCCTTGCTTTGGACATAAAACAGAAAAAAAAAAAAAAAAAAAGGAAATGTTTTCTCCATGTAAATTCTGAGTGTGTATTTTGCCTTTTCTGTGGTTTTGAATGCTTTGCTCACTGTCAAGGCAGGGATGGCTGCCACGCAAAATGCAGCCGCATCCTTGCAGACTGCAAAAATATTTTCCCACTGGATCGAGGGGTAGAAATCCAAACCATTGGGGCATGAACAGGCCCTGAGAGGTGTTCCAGTGTGTCCTGCTGTGCCGGCAGTGCAATGGTTGCTGGAAATGTGTGTAAGAGATGCCTTTTGGGGGGCAAATCACGGGTTTTCCACAGGCGTAGATGGGCATTCCTGTGCCCTTGGTGGACCTACGCTGTTTGACTGTGGAGCTACATTGGCCCACAAGAGATGGTCCCCAAAGCAGGGAAATCCATGCAGGGAGAGGATTAGCTTTTAAAGTAGAGTCTGGGTGTTTTTACAGATCTGTTTTACTTCCTGTAGTCATGTAGTGCTGAAGTGTTTTTTACTTTTTAAAGGAAGGACTCAGCTCTTTCGTGGTTCTCTCTCTGCCTCTCCAGAGCTGTGTCTGAAATGTGTCATCCACCTCCTGATGGGTCTCTGGGTGTCAGGAGTATTTCTGGGGATCTGTATAAGATGGACGAGGAAGGAGGAGGTCAGAGCATGGCTCTGCGTGGGGGCTGTAAGGCAGATGTGGTATCAGCCTGGTTCTGGAGCTGCTGATAGTGTGGACCTCAGGTGGGATGCGAGGGTGAAGCTGCTCCAGCAGCTGTTGCTGGAGAAAGGTCTGGGACAGAGGGTGCAGTGTGGTTTTCTGGGGATGATAGATGAGATGCTGGGGTAGACAAAATCTCCTTTCATAGAGAGCATGCTTTGAGCAATCGCTGCTAGGAAGGAACATCTTGGTTTCCAGGGAGGCTTTGAGTTGTCTTCTTGGAGGTGGTTTGTTCCCTACAGCCATCTCCCCAAGGACAGGTTCCTCTGGAGGCAGCTGGATATCCTTGCAACACCTAAAATGCTTCTGATCCTTTCCAAGGGAAGCAGAGTCTGGGGTTTCAACTCCTTTCTAGTCTTCCTGTCAAGCTGAAGCCTGACCAAGGAAGACCCAACTTCCCGACCTGCCCACTCCGGCAGCATTAAGCACCTGCACTTTAGGGGTCTGTTCTGCCTGGTTTCTCTTCCCCAACTTTCACTCCTTCTCCAGAGCGGGTGCCTGGATCTCCAGAGCATCTCTGAGCAAGCACTGATACATCACCACCCTTTCATTCAGTCTTCCTTCACATTTCCTGATTTCTCCTAAACCTGCAGAAAACTAAACAAATAATCAACTGCCACCATCGCTCTTGTGCTCACAGAGCCAGGGATGCTCACGTTATGTCTGTACCTTTAAGATATTGGTACCTTCCCTGGCATGTGTTCACTGGTATCACCCCAACAATTCCACCGTGGTTCTGGGGATGACAGGGTCCTAGTTAGGATGGAGTTTACCACCACAGCCTTCCTGTCCTCATTGGCCTCAAGGCTGGAGATCAGGCTGCAGCACGTTTCATTTTGGATACAGACAGAGCCTGTCTTATCTGGTCACCTCACCATCTGGGTCAAACCAAGTTCAGAAGTCCTCTAGCCTGATCATCTCTCTCACCTCTCGCAGACCACAGGAGATAATCTGAGTGGAAGCACTTTCTGTGGTGGTCCTGGGCTCCCAGTTCCACAAGTGGACTTGGGAGTCGCGTGTTTTTCCTTTCTGGCTGCCAGGGTCTGGCTGCAACATCATAATTTCTCAGGTCTTGCTGACGCATCCATTCTGGAAGAAGAGGGCACTCCTGTGCCTCTGCTTTTGCTGGAGAAGCAGGCATTCTGCTCCTTATCCCAGCCAGGCATGGCCAGAAGAGCTGTCTTTCACCGCCACCTTGAGTAAATGCCCCTTCTGCCAGGCACTGAAGCCCCATCTGACCCCAAACCTGCCTCCCCTCCCTTTGTCCTCCACGAGTTGATCTCCCCATGGAGCCCCAGAGGTTGGAGCAGGTAGAAGAACCCATCTGCTTCCTCTTTTTTCTCACGGTCTGCTTTGCACCCATGGCTTGGTTGCTGGAGAGGACGAGCAAACAGTAGTACTGTGTTTAAGAGGGCAGCCACATAGCCCCAAGGACCAAGAGGTTTCTGTCAGCAAAAGATCCCATAACCATCTCCTCTGATCATCCCAGGGGCTGGGTTAACCCTTCTTCCCCACTGCAGGGCACATCTCATGGTGTACACCATCCTCTTGATGCAACAACTGTCCTCCTCTTACCATTTCCAATGGTACAGGTCCCAGCCCACCCATACCAGACAGGGAAACCTAGATGTGAACAGGCTGTGGGAACATCAGAGGAGGGGCTAGTGTCGCTCTGCCATCTTTCCCCTGAAGATGACCCACTGGCTCCCTTCCCTTTGGCTGAATGTCTGTCCCACCTGCAGATTGACAAGGAGTGAAAGAAGGGGTGGTGGAGGGGTCTGTATTGAGCGGCTCTTTCCTTCTTTGGGTTGTTGTCCTTTTTTCTAACTGTTGCACAATTTTAGGGCTTTTGTAACATTTTATGGACAAGCAGGGAAAATAACAGTGGTTTAAGAAAAAAAAAATGAGATATCTCTCTCTCTCTTATATATTATATATATAAAAATATATACTTACAGGAAATCTCTATGGAAATATTTATTTAAGATGATTGCAAAAAATATATTATAATTAAGAGTATACCAAGCTTTGTCACGTAACAAAACAATCAGGCCCCGGGGAGGGGTAACTGCCTGTCCCCTCGTGTCTGTCAGTCCGTACGGTTGCAGCTGAAGCCTTTCTCTTATCTTTTTGTACGTACGTGCACTCGAACTGTCGAGCAGTGTGACCGTGTTGGATTCAGCGGGAGCTTGATGTGGGGGGAGGGATTGATTTTGTTTCCTTTTCCTTTGTTTCTTCGGAACCTGTGGCTGTGAACAGAATGATCACTGCTCAAATCGGATGCTCTGTTTGGGGAGGGTGGGGGGGTGCGGGAGGGAGGGCGAGTGTCTGTTTTATTCTTGGTGTTCAAGTGCAATAAATAGCTACCAACTTCTGAGCATGGAAACGGATGATTCTCTGTCACTATAGTGACTCAGACTGTCTGCCACCACCTTGTCCCTCCATCACCACACTCCTGTCCTCGAAAGCATCAAGGCTGGGATTAAGCCTTGGGCAGCCTGAGGGATGCTGGTACCCTGGGCACTGCCTGCTCCTCACTGCAGCATCACTGGAGATGTGGGAGAGCCTGGGGCTTGATGTCACCCCCCCGACCTGGCTCACCCCAACCTGGTCCTCTCCTCAGAGAGAGGGATCTGGGTCTGTAGGTGTCTGGGGGCTGGCTGAGAGATGGAAGCCAAGCTGTCACCCTTGCTCGAAGGAGAGTTTTTTGGGAGTTCATGCTGCAGAGTGCAGGACACACAAACCCTCAGCCAAGCCCAGGGTGGGTTTGAGAGGCTCTTGTGAGCACCTGCTGGTCTTTGCCTATGTAGACAGGCTGGTTCCCTGAGCGGGGGCTGCCACAGTCCCAGCTGTGGTTCCTTTGCTCAGCGGCTGTCCCCAGGTTGAGTCACTGCCCTCCTCCCTGCCATACTGTGCTCGGTTTTGGGTCCCTCACTGCAAGAAGGACATTGAGGTGCCAGAGAGTGTCCAGAGAAGGGGAGTGAGGCTAGGGAAGGGACTGAGAAATAAGGAGGAATTTCTTCACAATGAATCATAGAATCATAGAATCATAGAACAACCAGGTTGGAAGAGACCCATCGGATCGAGTCCAACCATTCCTATCAAACACTAAACCAAGTCCCTCAGGACCTCATCCACCCGTGCCTTAAACACCTCCAGGGAAGGTGAATCAACCACCTCCCTGGGAAGCCTCTGCCAGTGCCCAATGACCCTTTCCGTGAAAAACTTCCTCCTAATCTCTAGCCTAAATCTCCCCTGGTGGAGCTTGAGGCCATTCCCTCTTGTCCTGTCCCCTGTCCCTTGGGAGAAGAGCCCAGCTCCCTCCCCTCCACAACCTCCTTTCAGGTAGTTGTAGAGAGCAATGAGGTCTCCTCTCAGCCTCCTCTTCTCCAGCTCTCTCAGCCGCTCCTCATAGGGCCTGTTCTCCAGTCCCTTCACCAGCTTCTTTGCTCTTCTCTGGACATGCTCCAGAGCCTCAACATCCTTCTTGTGCTGAGGGGCCCAGAACTGAACACAGTATTCAAGGAGCGGCCTCACCAGTGCTGAGTCCAGAGGGAGAATCACCTCCCTGGCCCTGCTGGTCACACCATTTCTGATCCAAGCCAGGATGCCATTGACCTTCTTGGTCACCTGGGCACACTGCTGGCTCATGTTCAGTCGGCTGTCGACCAACACCCCCAGGTCCCTCTCCTCCTGGCAGTTTTCCAGCCAGGCTTCTCCCAGTCTGTAGCTCTGCATAGGGTTGTTGTGCCCCATGTGCAGGACCCGGCATTTGGCCGTGTTAAATCTCATGCCATTGGACTCTGCCCAGAGCTCCAGCCTGAAGGTGCTGAGGCCCTGGCCCAGGTCGCCCAGGGAAGCTGTGGCTGTCCCATCCCTGGAGGAAGGTGCCCCGAGTCGCCAGCAGGGGGCAGCACCGCCCCGCCCGGCACGGAGCTCGGAGAGCGGCCTGAGCATCCCTGAGGGCGCAGGGAGGGGGCGGAGTGTCCGTCTCGGGGGGTTCGGGGAGGATGGCATCGCACCCCAGCACGTAGAATTATGGAATGTCCTGGAGCTGGAAGGGAGCAGAGATCGTCGAGTCCAGCTCCTGATGTTGAGGCCCTGGAGCGAGTCCAGAGAAAAGTGACTAAGCTGGTGAAGGGGCTGGAAAAGAAGAGGAGCTGCTGAGGGAGCTGAGGGCGTTTATCCTGGAGAAGAGGAGGCTGAGGGGAGACCTCATTGCTCTCTACAACTACCTGAAAGGAGGTTGCGGAGAGGAGGGAGCTGGGCTCTTCTCCCAAGGGACAGGGGACAGGACAAGAGGGAATGGCCTCAAGCTTCACCAGGGGAGGTTTAGGCTGCACATCAGGAAAAAATATTTCATGGAAAGGGTCATTGGGCACTGGAACAGGCTGCCCAGGTAGGTGGTTGAGTCACCTTCCCTGGAAGGGTTTAAAAGACGGTGAATGAGGTGCTGATGGGCATGGTTTAGTGATTGATAGGAATGGTTGGACTCGATGATCCAGTGGGTCCTTTCCAACCTAGTAGTTCTGTGATTTTATGATTCTGTCCCTGCATAGGACAGCCTAACACACACATTGTGTGTCTGAGGGTGTTTTCCGAATGCTTCTGGAGTACTGTCAGGCTTGGCACTGTGACTGCTTCCTTGCTGTTCCAGTGCTCCATCACCCTCTGGGTGAAGAACCTTCTCCTAGTCCTAGAGCCATAGAGTCACAGAATCACCAAGTTGGAAAAGACCTCTTAGATCACTGAGTCCAACCATTCCTACCTGCCACTAAACCATGTCCTTGAGTACCTTTTCTATCCATCTTTTAAATACCTCCAGGGACGGTGACTCAACCACCTCCCTGGGCAGCTTCTGCCAGTGCCTGATGACCTTTCCGGTGAATTTTTTTTTTTAATACCCAACTTAACCCTCCCTTGGCACATCTTCCCAATGGTCTGAGGCCACATTGAGGGATATGGATGCACCACCATTCCTGGGAGCAGGGTGTGCTGCCACGAGCGAGTCCCACACCTCCCTGAGCACAAGGACATGTCCTCTGGTTGTGCTGCTGCCCTGGTGCCTTTTGCCCTCAGTTTTCCCTTCCCACCAATAGCTTTGCTCCCCACCACATTCTCAGCATAGTCTCTGCTTTGTCCTTCCCATCACTCTGCAACGTAACCCTGACCGATAGTTGCTGTCAAGGAAGAGACTAGAGGATCCTGAGATTTCAGAGGTGGTGGAAGGAATGTGTCACGACCTCACACAGGTAGGAGACACACAGAAACCTGAGCAGCTTGCTCAGCACAGGGCACCTCCATCTCCATCCTGCTGAGAGGCTGTCAGGCTCTCCTTGTTGCTCCAGCACATTGTGGCTGGCAGCGACATCGCAAAATGCCCAAGCCAATCATCTGCTCCATCACACCCTTCAGATCCACAGTTTCCCTCACCAGAGACCAACCCAACCTGGGGTCCCCACTCAGCACCCACCGCGATGGCTGGTCAACACCATGACCTCCCGAGGCCTCCCACTCAGTAAATAGTGTCAAGGTTAGAGCGAGGGATTCATTGGGGTCATAAATGTTTATGGCAGGCCCTCCCCGCTCCCCAGCCGCCACAGCCTGAACTTTCCATCAGCGACACTTTTATGGCTGCTCTCTAATGATTAACCTGGGGGATGGCGGTGGAAGGTGCTTTACAGCACAGTCGTGCTGCCAGAGCCCCATGCACCCAGAGAAGCTAGGGCTGGGGTCCCCCCATCACCCCAGCCATGGCAGGATATGGTAAGGGGGACAGGGAAAGCCATTGGTGGTCCTGCAGGGGAAAGAAAGGGCAGAGCAAGATAGGAAGGAAGCCCAGCATCCTTGAGTGGGGGGAGGTGGGTGGGCAGGAAGAGGAGGCATCGAAGCAGCCCTATGGTCTCAGAGAGGCAGGCAGGAATTAAATCTCCCCCCTCAAAGGGAAGGGCTGTTAAAGAAAACCCACAGCGTCGTGCCAGGATTCACCCTGGAGGTCCAGCCCACAGCACTGGACTCAGGGCCGCATGCATAGTCCCAAAATAAACCCTAATTTTTCCATCTATCCTGAGGTTTTGGCTTTTATACAACCAAAGCAGAGAGTTGCAGGACAAAGCCCAGAGGGCTGCTGTCGCCCCCTCATCCCTGGAAGCCCCCTTGGATAGGTCCTTCTTGTATGTTATTTAGCTGAGCTCCCCTCACCAGGCAGGACACTCTCTGGGGGACTCTGTGCTTGCTTGCTGAGGGTTTCCCCCCAAAAAACACATGCAAACATTGTGTCACACACTGCTTTTTAATGGTGAGCAAAGGACACGAGGGAAGAGGCATACACCACCAGAGTGATGGGGATGGGTAGTGTTGGGTCTGATCAACCCCATCCAGGAGCTCCTGGACACCACCCAGCAGTGGTGGCAGGAGTTGAGGTTGCTGGGGCAGGGGCACGGGCACTGGGCTGAGCTACCCCAAAATCACACACAGGCCCTGAAACCCTGCCTGATGACTTCCCCTGGGAAAAAACAGTGCCCAGGGCTGGGAACAGCCTTTGGGTCTCCCCTGGAGGAACAGACACGCTTCCTCCTTTAGCACCGGCTCCATCTGAGACCTGTCCCTGACCTCCTGCACACATGGGGAACGTGTGCTCCTGCACCCAGCCTTTTCCCTTCCTCCCCCTTGCCCCAGCTCCTTCCCTTCCTTCCACTCACCCCCACCCTGCCAGGCACCAGGGGGCCCTGAGCCACGGAGGTTCCTGGGGGACCTACAGGCTTGGAAAGACGCAAGCTGGTTTGTTTACAAAACATTTTTCCCCTTCTTATTGTTTTTGACAGCTCGTTTGTGAGGTCAGTTTTCTTTAGCAGGACACTGATTTGAGCTGGTTGTGCTGAAGTACCTCCATGTGAGCAAAGCACAGCAGCACATGCTGTCCTCTGACCTTTCTCACATGTATTTTTGGGTTATTGGAGTTAAATACACAACTAGCAAAGAACAAACCAACTCAGAGGACTCCCTCCTCCCACCTGTCTCCTGCAGCCCTAGCATCCCTGCAGCCTGAGCGTCCCTACACAGGGGAGGCAGGGCTGGGGCTGAGGGTGGGAGTGGGGCAGCCCAGACACTTGCACCAGACACTGTCACACAAACACACAGACTTGTCACACAGCTTGCCAACGCTGAACAGAAACAGCCTAGGGGTACGGGGATGGGCAGCAGCTCCATGGTGGGGGGGTTGGGGAAGTGGCAAGGAGGGCAGATACTCCCCAAAATGACCCCCTTCCCCAAGCCATCCTGAAGTGCTGAGGTGCAACCTGTGCAAATTGAGTGCTGAGCCCCCTCTCCAGCCTGCAGGGTGCTGGGTTCCCTCACATCATGGACTCCTCCTCCTCTATCTCCCGGTCCACCTCAATGGCTGTGTTCTCGAAGCTGGTGATGCCCCCGTATTTCCGCATGTGGACCATCAGTGGCTTAGGGGACTGACTGCCAGCCAGGCTTGCCACGTACATGCCGGTCCTGTTCTCCTCCAGCGACGGGCCCCAGTCCATGGTGGGTCTGCTGGCCTGCTGGACTCGCTACAACGAGAAAGGTGGAGGGAGCACAGCCACCTTGCCCCAGCATCCACTCCACTCCCCAGTCTGCACCCACACCTAGCCTCTCACCCACCCATCCTGGAAACAGTCTGCTGTGACTGCCCCAGAGGGCTGGAAGAGCCCCCAGTGAGGATAGGATGAGACCAAAAGCCTGTCCTGAAGCTTTTTAGGAAGGCAGCTCTGTACAAAGGCTCTGCTGTTGCCTAGGGATGCACTATGGTCTGTGGGTGCTGGTTCCTGGTTGTGCCACTGTGCCCACAGCTGCATCAAATCCGATGGTATCCGGCCTGTTCACTGCCTGGGGAGTGCAGCAAGCTCTACTGCTTCTGCTTTTAACAGCCCAGGAAGAACAGCAAAACACAGCCGGGTCTGGGAGGGCTGCCTTAGGGAGCTGGTGAGCAAAGCCTTTCAGCAGTGGGGTCCTGCCCATGCTGCCTGGCAGCTGACTTCCTCACTCTGCCATTGCTCCTGCAAAAGGCGTGAAAGGTCCCACATGTCCATGCCCACTCTGTGCTAGGACTAATGTGTTTCCCACAGAACACGGCATGGCAGGCTCAGGTTGGAGGGGGGATGCTCACAGAGAAGCACTGTGACTCAGCGCCTGCCTGGCATCACGGGCTGGAAATGCCCTGGGATGCACCGTCTCTCACACACTATGTATAGCAAGAAGGGGTTGGTGAGACAGAACTCCAGGAGAGAGGGTGTGTGAGGATACAGGCTCAGCAGGGGCTCGTGGTCCCCCCTGCACATTTCTGAAGTGTTCCTCAGCAATGCCAGGCCCCAACACCTCCTACCTCCCACAGTGTCCCCTCTTCTTGGAGTACAGCCACCACCATGCCCAAGGGAATCATCAGGCAGGAAAGGACTCCCATGAGGATGCCCAAGACCTCAGCCCAGGTGGGGAAGCGGTAGCTGCCATACTCAGAAGGTTGGTACTTGACGATGTTGTAAATCAGCAGAGCCTACAGGATGGGAAGAAAGCAAAGTCAGTCCAGAGCCCTCTGAAGGTCCTATTATGCGCAAAAAAAAGGTCTAGAGACCTTAAGCAGAGTCAGAATGGTCCCTGGGACAGAAGATGCCATCAGAGCAACTTGTCACCAGGGGGGGATCATCTAGGGATGCTGGCGCCACTGCAGCTCTCCAGCACCATCCAGTACCTCAAGATGAGCAATTACCATCATTGTGGCTGGTGACAGGACCGTCCAGCAGGTTCTGAAGTAGGGCCCTGGTTTGAAGCCCAGCATCATGTGGATGTCTCGGCAGAACCTCTTCATGCCTGGAGGAGGTAGAGTGACTCAGAAGCCGTGACCCCTTCTCCAGAGCCAGGTAGCTGTACTAGGTTGCCTTACACCAACCAAAAGCGGAGTTTTACTCTACAGCAAAGAAGTGTCTCCCCTCCCAACTGGGATACGTAGGAAGGGGGCCCAGCTGATGCTGTCTGATGGACCAGGCTCAGCACCCCATGTGTATCTGTAGAAGTGAATCCAGTCATGGCCAACTAGAAACAAGAGCTTGAAACAAAGGCTTTTCATGCTCCATTTTGAGGCTGATGGCTCCCCTACTGCTCCCTCTAAATCTTTGTCTTCATACAGACAGCCCACTCCTCCTTGTGCCCCTGTGGGGACAGACACGCTTACCATAGACACGTGTCACCACAAGGCAGGTAGTGATCACCACGACCATGAGACCAAAGCCAGCACTGTAGTCATCCAGGAGGACAAGCCAGTACATCCCACCCTGTGGAGGCAAAGGGCAGTGGCCAGCATCCCAATAAACCTCTACCCATGTCCTCCCACTTCTAGGGACACCTCCCTCTAGTCCCTTTTGGGGGCAATGGGGAAGGCAGCAGTCAGGCACCCACAGGAGACACAACTGTCCTTCTGGGACTGGTGCAGGGACAGGAATAATGCTTTATAACTCCTCTTGGACCACACATCCCAAAGAAGCTCAAACTCATCAATCACCTCTCTTCTACCTCATTAGCTGCCATGAATACACGTGTCACAGCTTCAGTCCCTACCTGAAGGTCTCCATAAAATGAGGTCCTAGCTGGTCCCTGTGATTCATCCAGCTCCACACACGTACCTCTGTTGTGAGGATGAGACCCATCAGAAAGAGGGCAACGCAGATGACAGCTGAGAAAGAAGCTTTTTTTGGACGCAGATAGTAGGGAAATTCATCTGTCACTGCTGTAACAATGGTCTCCATAAAGGCAAACTACACAAAATGGAGAAAAGGGTCTTCTGAGCACCCCTGGGCTGCCTGGGCACCACGGCAGCCTTGGTGGGCTCCATCCTTACCTGGCTGTCCAGGCCCAAGGTTAACAGCATGAAGAAGAACAGAAAAGACCAGAATGGAGAAAGAGGAAGCATAGTCATGGCCTGAGGGTACACCACAAAAGCCAGTCCAGGACCTAGGGAAGTCAAAGGACATCAGGGTGAGGGGAAGGGAAGCCTAGCAGAGAAGCACTGTGGACCTGCTGGGTCTCTTGCAAGTTGGGCAGCAGGGGTCCCCACAGCAGAGGGTGGAGAGGTGCAGGAGAACAAGCCTGCACCCTTCTCTGGCCTTTCTTAAATGTTACTTAATGCTGCTCAAGGTTTGCATGGCAGGAACAAATCTCCCCTCTTCCCTCCCCATACATGACATGCTGACACCCTTGAATGTCATCCTGGAAGGGATGATCCTCGATGCACCCAGGCAGAGAGTGAAGGAGAAAGACTCTTTGTTTGGACTCACCTGCTTTTGCCACCTGGTTAACTGGGACCCCAAGCTCCTGGGACATGTATCCTAAAACGGAGAAGATCGCAAACCCTGCCAGGATGCTGGTGATGGCATTGCCCAGAGTCACTATGAAGGTGTCCCTACAGTGAAGAAAGAAGATTCTCTGAACATGCCCACTCCTTCCCACCCCACTACACAGTGGGGTGGCATTGCCACAGGTGTCACAGTAAGGAGACTCAGTATGATTTTCCTCCAGGGCTTTGCTTGGCATGTGCTTTCCAGGATCAAAAATGATATGGGCCATTTTGTGGGGTTGCTCCCAAGCTTGCTTTCCCCAGTGGACAGGATCCACACAAAAGTCCTACACCCAGACTCTCCTTTCTGCTAGTGACCTAGGGACAGGACAAACATGCAAAATTAGTCTCAAATACCCTCAGCCTTCAGCACCTGCACCCCAAGACTTCTAGGCCAGGCACTGTGTCTTGATGCTTAGAAGAATTTTCTTCCACAGATCCCTCTGTTCCTCTCAAGCCTGTGAGATCTGTCAGGTATATGTAAGGTGCTTGGACAAGGAGAAGCACTGGGTGATCATGTGCTGCCCCACATGCTTCTGCTGCATTTGAACCCACCGGCTGAGATATTCCTGGCTCCCCTCAACCCATTATTTTTCTGAGACAGCAGCTGGCTCCCACCTGTAGATATTCTGATGGAAGGTGTTGTATGAGGCGAAGGTGAGGAGGCCCCCAAAGCCTACCCCAAGGGAGTAGAATATCTGCAGAGCTGCCTCGATCCATACCTGTGAGAAGGAAGCAGGTCTGAAGAGAATAGGGGTTTGGAAACTTCCTCCCAAGGAAAAGGGAGTTGTAAACATGGTTCCACAGAGCCCCAGCAAGTCTTCCCCAGCCCTCCAGGCACACAAAGCCCATGGAGTCCTTTGCCTTTTCTTGCTACCAGTGAGTCAGCTGGGTAGTGGAAAGGTCAATGTAAGGGAGCTGCCTCTGTCGCATGCTGGAGGTAGCAGAAGAAGGTTCATTTTTGTGTCTTGAACAAACTGCACAAAATCCTGCTCACCTTGGAAGACAACAAGTGATCAAACTGGGGTGTGAGGTAAAACTGGATCCCCTTCCAGGCCCCCTCCAGAGTCACACCACGAATGAGCAGCATCACCAAGATGAGGTATGGGAAGGTGGCGGTGAAGTAC
Organism: Coccyzus lansbergi; assembly: GCA_033558105.1. Lineage (NCBI taxonomy): Eukaryota > Metazoa > Chordata > Aves > Cuculiformes > Coccyzidae > Coccyzus > Coccyzus lansbergi. Next base: position 401,837 of record JAUMJK010001205.1, on the reverse strand, counting down.
ACTACCTGCAGGAGGGCAGAACCAGCTAGGAGAGCTAGGTATGAAAGCATGGCCATCCCCCACAGCCCTGACTCCAGGACAGGACACTCAGCATCACCCTGTGAAGCTGCAGTCCTGGGGATGCTGCATGGCCAGTGGTGTTAGCCCTGCTGGTGCCTGGGTGTGAAGCCATCCCCAAAGTGACCCGTGTCCTGCTGATGTTCTTTATGGGTCTCACTTTCCCAGATGTGCAGAAATTTGCAGGCTCTAGTGGGCACTTCTGTAGGTCCCCCAAAAGAGACCATCCAGCCCTTACCTTGCCAGAGGATTTGACTCCCTTTAGGATGCACAGGTAGACAATAGTCCACGAAAGGAGCAGGCACAGACACAGGTTCCATCGGATGCTCCCAGGATCTCCAATCCCAGAGCTCCCTTGAATGTGCAGGACGTACCGGCTAGGGTGAAAGGAGAAGTGCAACACAGGAACAATCCCACACCCCTGTCCTCCAGAGACCCTCTTTGAACATAGCAAGGCCTCTCCTGCCAAAAATAACCTTGTCAAAAATCCCAGCAATGAGAGAGCAACAGTGCACTGACAGATATTTGCCAGGGGAAAGGCAATTGATGTGATTTCTACACCGTGCTTTAAAAAGCCCAAGGGGCAAACCTCCAGCCAGTCCAGGCATGGGATGCATTCAAGACTAATGTATCTTCAGGCCAGCAAAGCAGCACTAGATCATGGACATCTCCCACATCTCAGAGACAATCCCCATGCTCAACAGAAATATCGTCCACAGCTGACCACGAGAGCCCATCACAGCATCCACAATGTCCACCACAAATGCCCACCATGCCCTGAGATGTGCAGCACAGACCTTCAGCCTTCATCCCATTCCTATCCTCTCTTTGGCTGGATGCTAACCATGTCCCAACCACGTCAACCAAGTCAGGCTGACCTCTTTACCTCCAGTACTCCTCACTAGGGCTGACGGTGTTGGTGATGTTGACAGGAAGGGTGGTGTTCCCTGACTTGATGACGTGGTGGTCTAGGCACAGGTCAGTGTTCCACCAGTTGCCACAGTGCTGCCAGGGCAAGTCGCTTGTGAGGGATGCAAAGAGGTAGAAGAGAACGTAAGCAATGATCATATTGTAGTAAATGGCCACCAGGGAGACGATGAGGATTGTGCCCATGCCAACGCCTGGAGGGAGGAGAGTGTAAAGAACAAGTGAGCCATCTCTCTGAGTGGAGCACATCCAAACCCAGGGTCAGATACTGGATCTTAGCAGCCAAACGTTTAAACAGTCAGGAGTTCACCTGGCAGAGGGAGCCCCTAATTACCATTGTACCCTCCGGACATGCCTTCTCTGAACTGGTGATCTATTGCATCATACAGATGATTTTACTCCAGCTTAATGTTAAGATCAAAAGTAATTGATGTCACCTTTTTTTTTTTTTAAAAAAAAAAAAAACCATTTTATTCTTGCCTTAGACAGCCCTAGCTTTGATGCTATATTTTGTACTTTAGCAGGCTTAATGATTTTCACACAACATCCAGAGCCTCTGAAGACTTACAGATCTCAGATATATCTTGCAGTTACAAAAGCAGCTAACCCAGAAGCCCAGCCTGCTCCACCTTTCCCCAGCATTTAACCTTTGATTCTAACAAGAATTTTAAGGGTCATGGGATGATGATGCTGATTCATGTCCTGGTCAAACAGTTCTTCCTGAGCTGCCACAGAAACTCTGAACTTCACTCACGCACCTTTAAAGAGAGGGCTTATCTTCCAAACAGCAAGTGGCCCCAAGCTGGAGAACTGGCCAAGCGACAGCTCCATGAAGAAGATAGGGATCCCGCAGATGGCCAGCATGATGAAGTAAGGAACCAGAAAAGCTCCTGCAAGAAGCAAGGAAAACACTGTAAAATAACATAGACCAAACACCTCAAGCCCATCTATGACAGGGAATAAAGTTTATTCAATATCTGTGGCCCTGAGGGATCTACACCAACGTTTACGAGACAGCAAGGGGCAGCAGCTCACCACTGGCACAGGAGAAATGCCCTGGCATTGATCCTATGCTGTGCTTCCCCCTCCTCCCTCACCCTCAACTCTCTTTTCTCCTTGAATCTTCTGCAAACACCCTGAAATTCTCCAGTCGTTATTGTGTGTGACAAGCAGTTACTCTAGGAGCAGTTGAACAAGCTGGGCTCTTGCCTTGCAAAAGGTTTGCACCCCTCCTTCAACACCCGGGAAGCATTTGCTGGTCCTGACGAGTCTTGGAGGACACTAGAGCAAGAAGCTATTGAAAACCAAGGGGGTTGCTCAGGTGGTCCAGCATGCAGGTGGGGATGTCTGCAAGGCCATGAGTGCAGAGATGGGCTGGCGAGTCCCTTCTACACATGAGTACAGGTTGTTAATGTCCTACAGCAAGAATGGGGGACAGGAGGAGGCTTCACCCCATGACAACACTACTTCCTGGCTTTGAGAAGGGGAATCTCTCATAAAAACATCTCACCAGCCCAGCTCAAGGAAAGGGGAGATATGGTCACTCCAAAGGATGACTAAGTACCTCCTCCGTTGGTGTAAGCCCTGTAGGGGAACCTCCAGACATTTCCAAGGCCCACACAGTATCCAATGCAGGAGAGAAGGAAATCCAGCCGCCCCGTCCAGTTCCCTCTGTCTTCTGGGCACTCAGAACCCAGGTCCCCATCCTGGCTGCTGGGGCTCACCAGGAGCTCTGGTGTTGCTGGCTGAGAGAGCAGGAGAAAGAGGAATGCAGAAGGGGGAGAGGAAGGAATAAAAACAGAAGGTAAGAAAAGGAGAGAGGGAAGGAAAGCTGAGAAGAACTTGGGTGTGAATATGTGACCCCCCCCCAAGTATTTGTTCCTTGGTGATACCTTGTCCCATCATTTCTCCAAGCACCCCTCAAGCCAACATCTTGCTAAGCAAGGAAAGGAGATAAATGTGATCCCACATGACCATCGGTCCTCTGGGAAAGCCACAACAGCCCAGGTTCACCCTGGGAGACCAGGGCCCATCTTGCAATCCCAGTTTCCCAAGAAATCGTTGAACGGGGTGACGATAAGCTTTCCTGATCTCCTGCAGAGCACAGGCATGAGGACAGTAGGTGAAGGAGCATCACCAGCTTGCCAGGGAGCATGATGACCCCAGCTCCTGTTGTGCCAAGCTACCATTAAATGCTCCATGTGTTTTTCACACTTTTCCAACTGCCAAAAGCCTATACTGTGGAGATTTCGTGATGTGTTCCCAGTTGTCCCTGCTGAGCAAGCTCCTTCCAGCTTTTCTAATCTGTCCTGGATCAGTGAGGCACAGGCAGCTACTAAGCAGGCAGATTAACCCATTCCCTTCCTCCTCAGCTCAGCAAGAGTTAGGTGCGAGTCCTGTAACACAGGGTTGCAGAGTTGGGGTGATGCACCATGAGGGCTCCTTGGTGTTTGTGAATCTGTACATCCTGTGTTCAACAAAACATTTGGTCTACCCCAGCCTTCTCAATCTGGGAGAGCATACACACCAGCCTCCATCCACTGGCAATCACCAAAGCTGAAAGGCTCAGCCTGAAGCTGCTGGATGAGATCCCATCACAGGTACGTCCTCAGCAAGACCAGACAGAAAAAAGGGGTAGGATCAGGCTCCTTCCCTGTGCCACTGCACGTTGCTGTGACTCAGTCTGGGAGTTTATTCAGTCCAGCTGATACTAAGGCACAGAGACAGAAGGATGCTGGGAACCCTGCCAACTGGGCACCAGGAGCCTACGTAGGAACTTTCCCTTCTTGTTGGACTACCAAAAGATAAAAGCATCAACCTCCACATCCCTGAGTGCATACAATCATAGGGAATGAGCCCATAGGATGTGGCTGAGGAAAAGAGGCTTGGATTTGGAGGGATCAGCCACAAAGGGTTGTGGATCCCGCTGCCCCAGAATACACAAGTGCTCAGAGGCTGTTACAAACATCTACACCCCCAGGAGATTGGAGCAAGTTTGCAAGCAGAGCCCAGTGCTGCATCTCCTGGGGAAGGTGGCAGCTCTCTACCCTCCTCCCCCTCTTCGTCTCTAGCTGGACCTTAGGATGCTCCTGCTAACGGTTCCCATGGAGACAAGGAGCTACATTGCCGATGACATCGGCTGCAGGCTCCCACTCTTCACAGGGTGCACCCCACTTCTCCAGCTGCCAGCATCACACACAGTTTGCTTGCAGCTCAAAGGCACCAAATGTGGTTACAAACCTATCCTCACCTGGTGTCCAAACCTCTTGAGGAACAGATGAGCTGGGACCAACTCTTCCTAAAGGCGACCTGAATTGCACAGCTTGAGTAAAAGCATTACACTAAAACCTACCTTTAAAAGCCCATCCCCGCTGGATCACAAGTCAAAGGCGAGAAGAAAAGCTTCAGACACACAGGCTGAGAAGTCAAAATGTGACCAAAATATAATACCATTGCTCTAAAACCATTGCTACCTGGCAGCCCTCCTACGGCTTTTTAACACAGCTCTTTGGCTTAGCAGCTTCTCCAAACCATGGCCATGCCTGCTAATTAACCCAGCACACACAGTGGACACAACCCTCAGCAGCCTGTGCCTGCAGACAACGAACAGACTGCTCTGCAACATCCCTCCCAAAAGCATCAGCAGTAACACCTGTATTCACTGAAGTCTCTGCCAAGAGGGGACAGGAGCTATGAGGTCAGCACAGTTTGGTCTCTCCACCAAAAAAACCCAAACTTCCTAGACCCTTACACAGCCTGGGAAAGCTCTTACAATCCAGGTTCACATCACAGAAAAACAGCAAGAAGGGATGCTGGGAGATCATTAAATCTTCTCACCTAATTCCTGCACCTCTGCCTGAATCCTAAACAGCTGCAAGAGGTTACAGGTGGAGCTGTGTGACCTGATTAAGCGCAGGTAACATCAGTAATAACATGGAAATCAACATAAAAGCAACAAAAAAAGAAAGGGACCAGCAGGATTTTTCCCAGACTATCCACAGCCTGGTTCCTATCTCAGTCTCATCTTTTAGGGGCCATGGGATGTAGTTTGTCACCTGTGCCTCAATGATGACTTCCTCCTGCCCTTAATATCTTTAGCAGGAGCTGTTCGGTTTTTAAATTTGGGACCCCAGGGCAGAAAGCAGAGGCTGCTCAGGAGTCAGATAGGCCCAAGGACAGGGATATTGCAGCCCCCACGGGGGACACTTTGGCCAGGGGTGCTGCTGAGAAACACACGGATGCTGCTCCATGACTGTAGTGCACAGAAATGCCCCAAATTACAGCCTTTCCATAGAACTCACAGAAAACCTGGCCTATTTGCCTGAATTGAATTGTAAAATGTGATATTTAAGGATTCCAGCCCATCTTTGTCTCAAATAGTGGACAGATATGTACCTTTCCACTTCAGGATGGTAGAAATCTCACACAACTGTTTGATTCCAGTTCTTCTTTTTTAGGATGAATGCTCCCTTTCAGCCTTTGTCATAAATTTTCATTTTCAGCAGCAGCTGAAGTGCTCTAGTTCTCCAATATCACTCTATTTCTTTCCATCCTCAACTGCTACCTTTCAAACCAGGCTCCTCTCTCACCCTTATAAACACACAGGGCCTAACAACTCCCTTAGCAACAACGTCCGCTTTGAACACAGCATCACTTTCCATTATTCACCAGAAGATGATCCCAAAGAAGTCAGCAAAGCAAAGGTCACTGAGAAGAAAAAGCACCTTAGTCTCTGCCAAGATAAAAGCTGGCTGCCATAAGGAAATTGTCCCGTGCTAATTATTTTCTGTAAACCAATTTACTTAAACCAGATCAAAACCCAGCTGTATCCACGAAAAGCCAGCCCCATTAAAGTTACTTCTTTAATCATATTTTGTCTCCATTCAAACTGGCTTTGTGGGGTTATTTTGTTAGCATTCTATGCGTGGATTTTGACTGGGAGAAATGCCACCCAGCACCAGATTTCCGCGGATCCAAGCCGTATGCGAGCACAGTGTGTCTGTAAAGTGTGAGTCACTTCAGATTAGTTTGAATTGCTTGTTAATCTCTTCGAGAAAAAAGGAAAAACAACCTAAAAATTAATTCAGATGTAATATCACTTAGCAAGTGGATTAAATAAGGCATCTCTATGGTGCGAAAGAGCCCCGAGAAGGGCTAAGCAAAACCTACTTCCCCCCAGCACAAGCCAGGAGAGGGAGCAAGCAATGCCAGAGCCAGCACAAGGGGTTTGGGGACTGGAGGTTGCTGAGGATGAAGCAAACTCATTACAGAGATGTCCAGAGCGCAAGGAGCAGGCAGAGTTGCAAATGTTTATTGCTTTTCATCAGAAAACCCTGGGGAAGGAGTGGGGTAGGTGTGGTGCAGTTTGTGGTAGACAGAGGAGGGCAGCAGCTCAGGCAGGAGCAGCCTGGTTGGTACAGGAAGAGGTAGCCCAAATCCTGGCTCCCATCATTGTCCTCCACGAGCTTTAGCCAGTTTCTGTCAAATAACCCCCCAAAGCAAATGAATAAAAACTATCTGCCCAGCTCTTCTGGAAACATTCTTATGCAAAATCCAACCTGAAATCCTCGGAGACTCGGAAAGATCTTCTCTATTAAAGAGGAATTTCCGTATGTCTAAAATGTCTGGAGGGAGGGATTAAAAACTCCTGGCTCACCTATGGGAAGGGGATCACAATGAAAGCAAGAGGAGGTTGTTGGGGTCCTGGGGCAGGTGCTGCAGGCAGAGTTGTGCAAATTCTTCCATTGCCGCTGGGCAAGCTTGATGCCAGCATTGCATATGGTGGTCCCAAGGTGCCAGGTGGGTGTGAGCACCAGGTTCTCCATCTGGGGCTCGGCAAGAGTACTTTTTGGGTGATGGAAGGCAGTAGGGCCTGATTAGCACTAGGAATGGGGAAAATAACTCTGGAGGCATCTGCTTTCCATTCCAGCTGATTTACTGTGAGACTGAATGAATTCCTGAGTAAATGTTAAACAGGATCAACAGCAGCAGAGGAATCCAAGTATCTTAGAAAGCCTTTGGAAGGGACAAAGACAACTTTTAATGGAACTTGCAGTCTCGAAGTCATGTGGAAAAGCAATTTGTAGGCAAGAAGCAGGAGGAGGAAGAGTCAGACTATGCCTCAGAACAACAGCAGAGAAAGGTAGGCAGCCCCAAGGATGCGAGGGCCATCAGGTAGCTGCTGGCTTTCACCAGGCCACTGATGTCTTCCTTACATCATGTCCCAATATCCTAGGAACTTCTTGACAAGGATGAAACTCTGCCAGGTTTTCATTCATCTGAAGGTTGGAGTGACCCTGCCCTGGTGCTCGGGGCTATGGTTTGGCGGAGAGCAGAGTCCCAGGGACTCACAGCACTGGGTCACTGCCTAGAATACTCTGGGAAGAGCTGACCCACCACCAGCAGCAACATATCTTCAGGAGGGGCATGTGGCTGCCAGGCTTTGCCACCCCACACCACCATGAGTCCATGTGGGACCTGCAGAAGGGGCTTGATCCCCAACACTGCTGGAGATGGGGACCCAGAGAGAAAAAAGTGGCAGTGGAGGGGAGCCTAGGACAGGAAAGCCTGAAAGCTGGGCTTTAGAAAGGTTTCCAGCAGAATATAAAAGCATTTCCAGCTCTACCAAATGCCAAAGATCACGAGGGGAGTTCAGGGTCTTGCATTACCCAGACCTCTTCATATCCCATGAAGGAGAAGGCAATCCCAGCTGTAGGTGGGAAACTCGCTGCCCAGCTCCCCGTCCCTGTCCCAGCAAGGGGGGAACACCTCACCACCTCCCGAGACAGGGCAGTGCCTGGGGGGAGCAGCACTGCCAGGGAGTCACGCTGTGGGGAGCCAGCTCTGCCCCTGGGTGCCCACCCACAGCCGCCCGACCAGACCCAACATGAATCATTTGTGGCAGCACCTGCTCTCAGCGGAGGGGTGGGAGAGAGCAGGCAGGCAGCCCAAGTGGGCAGCAGGCAGCTCTGCCCGCACCATTGGGCCTCTGTGCTCCGCTAATTGTAGCCAGGCAGTCGTTATGAAAAGCCCCCCATCCCTCTCCCCCCCATCCCACTTTGTCCCCCACACACACACTACGCCTGTTTGCAAAGGGAAAGTCTGCACACGTAGTGTCCCCGAGCAGGGATCGGGGAGTGGGAGTGATGGGCATGCCTGGTCCCCCTTCCCCACCTCCCAGCCCTGAGGGGCAACCCCACTTCCCGGCTCTCACCTCCCGAAGATGCTGCTGCCGAATCTTCTTCATCCCAGAATCCTGTTGCTATGCGCTCCCTGCTCTGACACTTTTTTCCTCTCGCTTTCTCCAGCAATAGGGAGGAAGACGGGGGAGCGGGAGAAGCGACAACAGGCAAGGAGGGGGGACACTTCCCTGCCGGCTGGGCTGTTGGGGTGCAGGAAGGAATTGGGGCACAGGGGTAGAGGGACTGAAGGAAAGGTTTGCCTGGAGTTGTGGATGGCTGCGTGCTGAGCAGAGGGGGAGGAGGGGATGGCTCTCGGCAGGCTGGAGAAGGGCTGTCTGTCAAATGCACCCCTACTGGGGCGGGGTGGGGGGTCCAGGACCTCAGCCCCCCCACCGGGACAGTGAGGAGGAACAGCTGCTGCCTTACATATGCCACAAATGCACGAGGTCTCTCTAGGGATGGAACTGAATTAGCAGGCAACCTGCCACTGGGATCCCATGTGCCCCTAGCAGCGGTGGCAGCAGTGCAAGTGCAGATGCCAGAAGCTCCCGACATCTTTCTGTCTGTCTCTGAGCTGATTTTCCTATGGTAGGACATGGCTGGAGGTGTGACTTCTCATGCTGCCTCAGCCCAGTCCCCAGCCCAGGGGAGGGGGATCATAGAATCATAGAATCATAGAACAACCAGGTTGGAAGAGACCCATCGGATCTTCTAGTCCAACCATTCCTATCAAACACTAAATCAAGTCCCTCAGGACCTCATCCACCCGTGTCTTAAACACCTCCAGGGAAGGGGAATCAACCACCTCCCTGGGCAGCCTATTCCAATGCCCAATGACCCTTTCTGTGAAAAACTTCCTCCTAATCTCCAGCCTAAATCTCCCCTGGTGGAGCTTGAGCCCATTCCCTCTTGTCCTGTCCCCTGTCCCTTGGGAGAAGAGGCCAACTCCCTCCTCTCTACAACCTCCTTTCAGGTACTTGTAGAGAGTAATGAGGTCTCCTCTCAGCCTCCTCTTCTCCAGGCTAAACAACCCCAGCTCTCTCAGCCGCTCCTCATAGATTCTGTTCTCCAGCCCCTTCACCAGCCTTGTTGCTCTTCTCTGGACTTGCTCCAGAGCCTCAACATCCTTCTTGTGGTGAGGGGCCCAGAACTGGACACAGGATTCAAGGAGCGGCCTCACCAGTGCCGAATACAGAGGGAGAATCACCTCCCTGGACCTGCTGGTCACACCATTTCTGATACAAGCCAGGATGCCATTGGCCTTCTTGGCCACCTGGGCACACTGCTGGCTCATGTTCAGTCGGCTGTCGACCAACACCCCCAGGTCCCTCTCCTCCTGGCAGTTTTCCAGTCAGGCTTCTCCCAGTCTGGAGATGCTCAACAGCCATCAGTCCTCTTGGTAGGATGAGCACATCCCACCACGCTGGGGGAAAAAACCAATCCTCAGACAGGCCCCACAGTGAACAGCTGAGTCCAGCATATTGTGCTACCTATGCTGGAGCACAGGTCACACTCCAGGGTTCAGGTGTCCTTGTGGAGTTAGCAGTGGGATCCTACATCCCCAAAGCCCACCAGGATTTTCCCTGTCACACTCAGTCAAATCCTCAGTGAGGTGGAAGAGAGCTCATCTATGGCTCTTCTCTCCCTTTCATTCTAGGAAATGTCCCTGCAGAGCCCTAAGTGGGGACAACCCCACATGGCCCAGGGCAACGTGGTACCAGGAGACGTGCTCTCTGCCTCAGAACCCACAATACTACCTCTTTCCCCTGATAACATCCATTTATCCTCCCCTTTCTCCCTGGTCTGTGCCCAGTCCATCAGGAGGTGTGTGTCACTTCTCCTTGCAAATGCCCTGTGATGTTCCAGCCTGCCCCAGACCTGTCCCCAGCTGCTTTGCTCAGGTTTAAGGCTGAACTGGCAGCACTGGAGATGTGGAGCACAATGACAGGGTTGGGACTGAGAGGACACAGCCTGCCTGGTATAAGAGGAAATCTCCCTGATATCCAGTGGCAGTCATGCTCCTCCAGTCCTCCAAGCACTTTCGAAAGTTTTCCCCAAAAGGAAATGGATCTCGAGCATAAACACATATTTCTGTAGAATTCAACATGATAAGGCGGCTCAGCATTTGTACACTGGCTCTTTCAGAGCTAACATTTACCTGGATTTCCAAGTGGAAAGGAGGAAGGAGCAAACTGTATAACCCAACAAACATCTTTTTCACACAACCACAGCTTCCTCGAAAGATGTGTTTCCTCCACAAACCACCCAGCCTTTTCTGGGTGATTTTCAAGCTTCCATCTTCTTGTCTTCAGGGCAGTATTTACCAACAGAGACATCCGTAGCTGACACTACCTTGAAATATCCATGTTGGTACCACTGCCAGTGGAGTGTTCTGTGTCTGGAGCTCTGGTTTGACTGGTGCTGCTTGGATACAACCATCAGCTCTTCATCGCCTGGTACCACCTAGGAGTAAACATTCCACCTTGGGCACGTGGGGTGCTCCAGCATCTAATAGCGGAGCTTCCTCTAGAGGTGAAAAGAGACCCATCTCATGGAACAGCACCCAGCAGATGCAGTAGAAGCATGAGGGTTGTCCCCGTGAGGAGCAGTGCAGTCCAGGGATCCCAGAAAACTCCGGAGAGCTCAGGTGAAGGACAGCAGTGTTGCACAGTTGTCCCTGTGCCCTGCTCTCCAGGGGCCCAGCACTAGGGAGAAAACACACGGCTTGCAAGCATTTACTACCAAGTTTTGCCTTCCCTCATCTCACCTCTAAGGCATCCTTGGGACATCAAGTAAACCTTTTCCGTGGGCCAAAGCATGGGCGCAATGGAGTGACAAGGCTGCAGGAAAGCAAACATGCATCTCTCCATCCATCCCAATGCAGCACATGGCAGGCGTTGGCACTGCCTGTTTTGCCTGCCAGCAGTGGGAAGAGAGAGGGCAGCACACAGCCTGGGGAAACACCCTTCTCCAACCTGCAGCCCACTCACGTCCCAGTGGCAGCCACCTGGGAAGATGCGAGAAGGTGGCAGTAGGATGGGACCATGCCCAGATCTGCTCCATGAGACATAAGTAAGGCAACAGCGGCAGCAACACTTCGATTAGTCACTGCTGGGAAGAGCGCCACGCCGGAGGCTGCTGGCAGGCCGGCAGCATTTTTGACCACCTGGTGTGTGTGCCCTTATTTTGATGATATTTCAAGATTTCTCTAAGGAGGGGTTGCAACCTGGCAGCCGGAGCTGGTGGGAAGCGCTGAGGAATAAATGGGAAGAAACCTTGGGGACTTGTTGTGGAGAGTCCCCAGGGTCCCGTGACCTTGGGGCCAGGCTGTTCCCATCAGCACAAGTCTACATGCGAGTCCATGTGACTTGGAAACCAGCTGCTGCAGGTGCTAAAACTGGGTGTCTGTCACCTGCTGGGGGTGCAACCATCAAGGCGACACATATCCAGGAGGTTTGGATCAAAGGTCTCTAAGCTGGTGGGGACACGTTGTCCACCAGCCCCTTTCCTGGCACAGGGAGGACGGTCTCTGCCCAAGTGATGACTGAGGGAGGCAGGGGAGGACACGGGAACAGGGACACAGCAGATGCATTTCATCACCCGGCCAAGGGAGGTGCGTGTGTTGGGGGAAGGGGTGGCCGGGCATGTGGGTGCATTTATTGCCTCTTCCCGCCTGCGCTGGCTCCCTGTGCACACACAGGCGGCAGGGACCCAAGGGCACAGCCCACAGCTCCCTGGACTTTTACCCTGCTGTGCAAACAGGCAGGCACCAGATTAGGGTATCAGTTGGAATTTCATCCTGTCAACGGCACTCGCAGCCTCTCCAGGAGGGTGGCGGAACATCTTCCCTCCAGCCCGACCCCTCAACCACCCATCACCACTCCAACACAGCAAGAGAATTTGGGAGGTGCATGTTGCTTTTCCCCACCCCTGGACACTCTTTCCCTTCAAGCTTCCCCCTCGACTAAGACTTCACAGGTACTGGTGATGCCTGGGGCTGAGTTGCCACCACCCCATCCCCTGCCAGGGCAGGATCCCTCCAGCCAATGCCCGTGTAGTAATAACAAAATTGGATGCCAAAGGCAGAGGAAGCCTGGGAGGGAGGAGGGTGCATGGGGAGGAGCCAGCCCCTAGCATGGGGACCACTCTGGAACCTCCATGTAGAACTGGACCCCAGTTGCCCCAGTCCAACCCAGCTCTTTGGGTGGCTCCCAAACCTTTTTCAATACAGCACTGGCTCCATTTACTTTGCCCTCCCCAGCCTGTTTTAACTCCTGGTGCCCCACATCCCCTGGCAGGGGGCAGGGAGGTGGTGGTCCCATGCCATGGGCAGCCCAGGCATGGTGCTGGGGAGTGTGGGGTCACCCGGGTGCAGCAGTAGGTGCAGCAGTAGGTGCAACCACTATTGCAAGATCAGGAAAAAACCCTTTGCTCTCCCTCTCTCTGCAATGCCACCTCATCCTGTCCCTGTTCCTCCATCTCCTCCACCCATGAGGACTTTGTCCTGAGTCCCTCCACAGCACCTACCCTGCCCGGGCACCTCATCTCTTGTGTCCCTGCCTCTTTCCAGGAAACACTTAGCACATTTTGTGGGCTGCAGGAGCCATGTGGGGCAGGGATTTGAGGCTAGTCCCTTGATCACTGTCCTGTAGGGACTGTGGGAACCTGGCTTGGATGGAGAGAGGAGTGTGTCAGGCAGTGGTGCCAGCTGTCCCAGGCACTATCTCACATCCTCATTCTCTGTTTGCTCTTCTTGGACAAGGAGGATATTCAGCCCGTCAACAGCCATAAAACAAGATTAGAGGCCAGGAGGCACCAATGGGATGTGGCCACGTCTGTGGGCAGCTGGCCTTGTTCTTTGGCCTCCGCCAGCCCAAACTCAACCTCACCCTTTGCCCAACTGCCCCCAGGGATGTGAGTTTGCAGCCGTTGGGTCACCTGGCACAGCCAGACTTCTTCTCTTGATGGCAAAGGCCATGCCAACCCCAGCAATGCCCCTGCAGGATGGGCACACTGCATGCTCCAGGGGCAAAGCTGCTGCATTGAGGCATCCATGCACAGCAGTTTGGTGAGGAAGGACCCCTCACTCCCAACCCTGGCTGCACTTGGGGGCATCCGCACTGGTGCTACTCCCGGAGCCTCATCCCTCATCTGCTGCAGCGCTGCAGGCTGGGAGGAGAGGGCAATAAACCGGTGGTGCACAGGATTCCTTCTCACTTTTATTTTCACTGATCCTAAAAAATAAAAACAAACCCCAATTCTGCCTTATTTACACAAAAAACTGAGCCAAAGTCCCAAGCCAATGTGAACATTCATCCCTGCCATGGGACCACAGATGGCAGCAGTGGCCAAGGGCGGTGTCAGTGGCCCTGTGGGAGGGAGACCAAAATCCTGTGAGAGCTGGAGTGGGGCAGCAGGTACTGTGCAGCAGGCACAATGCAATGACAGGGACACAGCTTCAGCACACCTGGGCACCTTGTTTTTTGCACCAGGAGGGGCTGGGAGCAGTGTGAAGGTGGTGGTAGACAGGGTAGCCAAGGGACACAATGCACAGTGTAGGTACAATGTGAGGGCTTGGTCAGAACTCAGTAGGTAGCACGGGACTTTTCTGCTGCTCCACCTTTCTGGAGCTCAGAGAAATGATACTGGGAAAGGCTGTGTGAGCTCCCGTGTGAGGCCCATGCACCCTCATCTCTCTCTTGGTCTTGGGAAGCAGCTGGTGCAGCCCCTGGCAGGAGCTGCAGAGCCTCCTGTGTTCCAGCTGGGCCACTCTGGCTTTTAGGGCATTGGAAACCCAGAGCAATACAGTGTTGGTGATTCAGCAAGGGGAAGGGATGTTTCAGCTGCAGTTCACTCACAGAAGAAGAGGGGTGTCTGTTCCCGGCCTAGGGCACATGGCGGGTTAGAGGTAATGCAGTGCATGGAGGAGGGAGAGACAGAGAACAGAATCTGGTGTCCTTTGGGTTTTGAATAAAATAGGAAAAATCCACTTCTCTGCCTTTCTGGACAATACCTCTCCACCACCAAACACTACGGTACATGCCAGCCCTTCCTCTGTCTGAGATGCCCTTGTCCACACCAGCAGCAGCTCCCAGTGCCCATGGCAGCCGCTTCCCCTTGGAGCAGCACCACAAAGCTCTCACAGCACCAGCATTTCTGGACATCTTGGGGCTGTTTCTTGCTTCCCCTCATGATGGATGTTGTCTCCCCCTTCCCATTGGCAATGGTCTCAGGGCTTAGCACGGTGGTCCAGCTCCAGTGCACCTGTGCCTGTCTGTCTCTTTTCTTCTCCGTGTGCCCCAGGTAGATGATGGCTGCAGTGCCACGTTGCCATGACACGGCTTGGGGCACAGGGGCTGCCAGACACATCACTGCATGGCTCCTTGTGGCTGCAGGGGAGGCTGGGGGTGCAGAATGGGCACTGTTGGGTATGTGGGTAGGGGTGTGCAGAGGATTCTCCCCAAGGACAAGCTCTAGCTTGCCACCATCAGTGTGATTTGAAGAAGTCCACCCTTGTGCCCCATGGCTGAGGGTCTAGCTCAGCTCCTGCCATTCAACTTGCTCTGCCTTTGGCAGTCCCCAGTATGGCAGTTCCAGGAGAGCAGCTCAGCAGAGGTTTGTTTTGCCTTGAGCCCAGCCAGGTCTTTTTGCTAGTTCAGTCTTGTTCACACTGCCCCAGAAGCACCAGACAGCTACGTCTCCAGGAGGATTGTGAAGGAAGTGTCCTACCAGATCTGCCTGAAGCACCATAGGAAAGCCGTCCTCCATCACCACCCCACAGAGTCACAGAATGGGAGGGACTGGAAGGGACCTCTGGAGATCATCCCCTTGCTTCTGCTGACATTAGGATCTTGCTTTGGGCTCCAAATACCCAAATTTCCTACAGGTGAACAATATTACCTAACCTATGTGTTGTATGTAGGAAAGAGCCCACCAGCCCCTTGGGAAGGTCCACCTTGCCCAGCCTTGCTTGCTACCCCATTGGTTCAGCCAGGACCATCGTATCTTTGGAAAAGGACTGTTACTCTTCAGAGCACACGAACCCGCTGGGCTCTGCTGCATAGTGCTTATCTCTTGATGTCTGTAGCTGGTGAAGGTTGTTAAGGCATGAATTCCTCCTTGATTGTCAGCGGAGATGAGGAGACAAGGTTTGGGGCACTGCTACTGCACAGGCCTCCGATGGGTCCTGGGGTGCCGACGGTCGGTGGAGTCGGTGTGGTTGTGCTGGTGGGTTGGCTTTGCTGCTGCATCTTCTTTTTGTTCACCTTCCTCTCCTTTGCCCTCCGATTTTGAAACCAGATTTTCACCTGCAAAAAAAAAGGCAAAGACAGCGATGAAGAGACAGGGATGGATGCAGCCAAGGGTGACAATCCTGAGGGTCCCCAAGGGCAGGGGAGCCATCCTAGGGTTTGGAAGAGAAGGAATATCCACAGGGCAAGGTAGGACCACTGCTGTCAGCTTATGCTGCAGCCCTTTCTCTCCCAAACCCTATCTCCACCCAGAGTGTGGGTTTTCCCAGGACTCCACAGCACTGACCTGCCGTTCAGTGAGCCCAAGGGCCGCGGC
This sequence comes from Coccyzus lansbergi, assembly GCA_033558105.1. Taxonomy (NCBI): domain Eukaryota; kingdom Metazoa; phylum Chordata; class Aves; order Cuculiformes; family Coccyzidae; genus Coccyzus; species Coccyzus lansbergi. The sequence goes on along the minus strand of JAUMJK010001205.1, from coordinate 386,106 downwards.
CAGCTCAGCCTTACGGCGGATGGTGATGTAGCGGCTGTAGTGAAATTCCTTCTCCAGCTCCAGGCGCTGGTGGTCCGTGTACACCACTCGGTACTTGTCTTTTGTCCTGGTCTTGCCTGGCAGAGAGAGCAGAGGTGATCTTAGATGGGGCTGAAGGAAGGGGTAGTATCATCACTAAGGACATGCAGGAGCTACACAGCCACCTGTGAAGAGCTCAGGACAAACATGGCAATGCCCTGGGGGTCAGAGGAGAAGAGGGTTTAATGCCCATCCTGGGTAGCACCAGGGTGATTCTCCATGTCAGAAAGCAGCTGGGTTTTGGGGAAATCACTTGGTGGAAAGAGCAGAAGGGATTTAGAGGTGTACTAAGATAGATGGATAGATTCCACATAGGAATAGATTCCACATTCCATGACACATGGTCCTGGAGAGGAGCAGAAACACAAGCTCTGTGGTGGGCTGAGGACAAGCTGCCAATGAAAACACAGCCTGAGGGAAGCCCAGCTCTTTGCCAGGAAACCCAGATCCAAGATGTCATCAGTGGAAGGCTCTTGAATCAGGACAGGTGAAAGAGGAAACCAGGGATGACAGCATTTCTGTGCCCCCCGTGGGGGTTATTTTCCTCTTCCTGATAACATGCTCAGATTGGGGGCAGCAGCTTATTTGTTTTGTGCAGTCTTTAAAGATGCACTGAAGAAACCCACACGGTGCCCAAGCACCTCCAGAGACTGGATCCTGGGCCAGATAGGTTTGATTGAAGCCAGCTAAATCTCACCTTAAGACACAGAGCTCGGGGCCATCGAGCACAACATCTCTGCGCACAAGGCAGCACCTGCCACTTTCTACAAGGAAGATACAGAAAAGAGTAGCCCAACTACCTTCTCCGTTAGCTCCTTTATTCGATCACATGCATGGAGGGCAAGCTGCAGAGCAAGAGCGACAGCTTGAACTCTGCCTGGGCTGGGGCTACGGAGAGGCGGGTGACGCTTTGAGGAAGGGTGCCCATGCCCAGCAGTTTGCCAATAAGTCCCTGGTGCTTTCCTCTGCAGAAGAGCCCATGGGCAGGGAATAAACACAGCTGTGAATATTTGCTTCTCCACCCAAAATAACAAAATCCTGTTCCAGGGCATCAGGAGGGACAGAACCGTGCCTTCAGCTGAGCAGCCACTGCCCTCCCAACTGGGAACCTGGCCATTTGTTTGCCTGGCAGATACGTTTATCTATCTTCTCCCGAATTCCTGCTGCTGAGAGCAGTACTGCCATAGGAAGGTGCAGGAGCAAGCCCAGAACTACTCTGCTGGTTTCCCTGGGGCTTCCCTGGGTATTCCAGTGTGGGGAATGTACAGCCCATCATTGCTGTAGAAGTGCTGGGAGGGATTTCTAGTGACCCAGAGACCTGCATAACCTTCCTTTGCAGCATCCTTTGCCCAGGAAAGGGGTTTTTGGCTGTCATCCTCTTTATCCTTTCCCTATAACGACTCCTTGGCACATGGGTCAGTTTGGGCTAAATCTGATGGACACCTAGACATGTCAGCAATACTATTAGGTTCTAACCTGGAAGAAGAAGTCAGTGCAGAGAAAAAACTGTGCTTCAAAGACTCCCAAATGGACTTAAACATCAGAGAACATCTGCATGACAACACCACACCAGCCCCACGAGGCTGCAAATTGGTTTCTCAACCAACCCAGTTTTATTTTTAAGGGTATCTGTCCCCTCCCTCCCCATTTTAAGGACATGGGAACCTTTCTAAGCCACTTCTTATGCTGAAAGGTAAATGTAAAAGGATGTCAGAGACAGGACAACCCATGGCCGCAGTATGCTCCGATGGGGAGAGGGGGGTCCCTTGAGGTCATTTCCATTGCAGTATCCCATGGGATGGAAAAAGGCAACCGTATTTCTACTAAATAAGCAAGAGCCAGCAAAGGTGCAGCTCCTGACACTGAGCACCTACCAAACCATGTGTTGGTAGTGCGTGAGTGTGTGCACCCTGGCTGCATGTGGGAGTCACAGTGGGCACAGGACCTGTTTTGCCTTGCTGGGACTTGGCCCTGGCTCTCCCAGGCACAAGTGCACCAGCCCTGCAATCAAGTTAGTGCTCAGTTACAATAACTGTGTGTCTGTGTCCTCCTGCTCTTGCGTCTTGAAGTAGATGCTGACATGGGCTCAGTGCAACATGAGTGGGGTAATGCCAGCAGTCACCCAGGGTGGCCAAGGGTTCCAATGTGGTCCCCAAGCCCCACCAAAGCTCTCCAGCAATCCATGGAGGACAGTAGGAGCGTGGCAAGGGAACAGAAACCAAACCTCCCAGCACGAGGAGTGGGCTTTAGCCATTAACTCATATTTGAGGAATGTGATGAATTCAGTCATTGCTTTAGAAAGCAGGGAGGACAGCTCATCCTGGGGCTGTTTGGAAGTGAACACCTAATCCCTCCTCACCAATGCCAAGAGCAAACCTGCCTCTGGCCACACAGAGTGACCCTGCAGGTAAAAGCAGGTAAAAAGGGTAATTCAGTTGAGCAAGATGTGTATGGAGATCTCTACAGACATGCAGCTGAAATGCAGCCATTTAATGTGTGAAGGGTGCATGGCAGCATTGCTGGGTGTTTGTCTCCTCTCCCCATGTTCTCCTCTCCCACAGGACCCCTGCCCTTCCCAGGGGGTCGCTCCTGCCTCTCACTGCCCTACAGGGGGAAGGTTTGTGGGTGTGAGAAGGACTGATGCTGCTCAGCCTAGGAGGGATCTTTGCTGAATTGGCAAACACAGGGATTCCCAGGGAGTTACAGAAAAAAACAGACTCACTGGAGGATATTTATGAGGGGTTTAGCAGATCCATGAGAAACCAGGCTCCTTCTGTCTCTGCTTCAGGCTCAGGGACTCCTAGAAGTCTCATATATATTTATCTTTTTTTTTTTTAAATTTGAAAGCAAAAACCTTTCTGAAGAGATAATGACTTTAGAATTATCTTATTTGCAAGATTACTATTTGAATACCACTGCTTGGAGAAAAAACAGCTGGAAAGCAAAGGAACTGACAGATAAAGCAAAAAAAATTAATTAAAGAATAAGGAAATAAGGCGGTTTCTGAATACCACATATGCCATGAAATTCAGCAGGAATTATTATTTCCTGCTGCAGCTGTAAACAGATCCATCACAGTTTGTTCTTTGTTATTCCTTCTACACCGTTCATCCTCGATGAAGCCCCTGCTTTGCCTTAGGTCAGTCAGGTACCAGTCGTGTCACAAAATTGTCACCGCGTGAGATGGGCACCAGTCCCTCTCTGCCCAGTATCAGGTAGCAGAAACTCAAAGTAAAAGGCTCGCAACTGAGCCAGAGATGGAAAGTTATTCATCTCAACTAATTGCTGGTTTCAGTGATGTTTGCTGAATTCGGGAACCTATTGTGGGTGATTCATGAAGAAAAGAAAAGGACTCAAAAGAAATACTATTGACAATGAATAATTCAGCTACCTTGAATATGAATGCTGGGTTACACTTAATTCTCTCCTGGAGACTTTTTATGGCTCTGTGAAAGGAAAAAGGAAATTTGGAATGAGCTAGCCTGGCTCCTTATGGGGAGCCCTCGTACCTCTGGGTGCAGCCTGGTGCCACAGCGGGGAGCACAGTCGAGCAGAGGGATGGAGCTAGCTCCGCAGTTCCAAGGGAGCCCATCAAGGTTGGACTGGGCTGTCCCACAGCCAGGATATCTCGGAGCTGCTACACCAGTAGGGAGCATGGGGGTGTACAGAATGCAAAAGGGGTGCTGGTAATGCTTCCTGGCACTGTAGCAAGCCCCTTCCAGCCCTGCCATGCATTTCAAGTCCCTTCTGCTTGTCCCCAAGAGACCAGGCAAAGGAACTGCTTGGGCAGCCAAATGGAGCCATTCACAGGGCCGGTGGGAATGGTTTTGGCTTTGGTATCAAGGCAGGGCCAGTGGTTGTGTGGGAAGAGGGTATCATTACCACTGTTAATGTATAACCCTAATAGCACTCACCTGAGCCATGATTAGATAAGGGAATAGCTTTAATGTGCTGTGCAAACCCCAAAGGACACGCTCCCGAGTGTACCCGCACACGCACTCGTACATACATGGGGAGACAGGGTCCTGACCCCCAGCCCTGCCCCTGGGATGAGAAAATCAAACCAGATCCCTGCACCCTCCTTCCCAGGCTCTGTGCCCTCATGGCCACAGAAGATGCTGCCAGTGAGGTGGTGATTCATACTCTCCAGCCCTGGTGTGCCCAAAGGGGGCTTTCTATAACCAACAGCCCCTCAACACCCAAACAGACAGGCAGTATAGCATGTTATGAGGCTGCTCTAAGAAGAGTTGGGAAGAGGCTTGTTCATATCAGTGAGAAAAGAGGCTTCAGGGAAGCAATGGCAGAAAGTAGTAAATGGTAGCAATGGTAGAAAGTAGTAAAGGAGCAAGAGCTTGTGTACATTTTCTGAAGCTTGTCATTTCCCCAATCTCGTAGAACAAAGGACCCAGCCCAGTGTGTCCAGTGTACCCAGTGTAGCTAAGAGGGGGTCAGGTCAGCTCCAAGCAGGGGATCTCTATCCACAGGACACAGCAGGAGCAACACGGTTGCCAGCAGCAAGAAGCATAAACCTGCACAGTTTTCTAAAGGTCTCTATTTCACAGGTCAGAGCAGCTCAAAATTGGAGCGTCTGCAAACCCTGGCTCCACAGGAAGCTGCTTTGCAGCCATCAGGGTTTTGATCAGGCCAGCAGCTCCCTGGAGCAGCTGAGACAGGAGCCCTCTGTGGTGCTGGCTGTTGCGCCCCACTGCAGAGGTCCCTGAAGCCTGGGGACACGGGTGTGCTGCACAGTACTTTGCGCTGGAGGTGCTGGCATGACAGATGGAGGTGTTGCTGCCAGACCCACTGGCCCTGTGGTCACCCAGAGGCTCTGCACGCCCCACTGCGTGGCAGCTCCTCGCATGACTGGCATGAAAAGTGTGGGCAATGCGCTCCCAGGGCTGCCCTGCCTGGTCTCACCTTCCTGGCGAAGTTCTGGTCATGCATCAGCTCCATCTGTCTGTACTGGGTGCCTGGTTCCACACTATCTGATGGCACCACAACATTTCAATGCTGAATAATGTCAGGGGAGAAAGTCCCTTCACCAGTGAGCATGAACAGAAGAACTCATCCACACTGAAGTTGAAGTCCAGCAAGATGGGGTGCAAGGCTGTTCCCTGTGGGAGAGGTGTTTTCTCTCCATGATAAAGCTGCTTCATTCTGAATGAGCAGCACCTACTTGCAATGAGGATTAAGAACTTTCCATCACAGAAGAACTGGTGCTCCATCAGAATTTGCCATTCCTCCTCAGGGTAAGCATTAAGCAAAACTTGCCCCGACCCCACCATAGCCAGCAGAGCAGTGCCCCATGACAGAGACCCCAGGCCCAGGAGAGGGTTGGAGTCAGCTCTGAATGCTCAGGAGCCTCTAGGCTGGCTGGCGTCACCCACATCTGGCAGCCAGATGTGTTCCAGCTGTCGCTGTACAGAGGGGTTGATGCTCCCTCTGCTGAGCAGAGACGATGGCAGCCACGCTGCGCAGCAGCGATGCTGATGCCTGGGACAGAGAGCCCAGCTCATTTCACTGTGCCTGAATCTACTGGAAATGGGAATTTTGAAGTCTACTCCAATAGCAGTAGGGACTGAGCCCCCCCAGCATCCTCCCTCTGCTCCCAGCCCCATACTCATTTGCTGCCCTTCCTCCTCCGGCTCAAACACCCACGCTCCTCTGTGGCCAAGCGTGGGGGATAAACCCGAGCTCTCCACCCTCCCTGTGTGCTGGGAACCATCAGGTCAGGATTTTCACAAGCCTTCCCATGCATGTTTCAATACCTTCAGCTTTTTTTCAGCTCCACTGCAGGAAGCAGAGGGGTGATGGATGAGAAATACCGACACGAGGCAAAGGAGCAGAGCCATGTGGCTTGGTTTATCACCACCAGTGAGAAGGGAGCCCCTCTGCAGGGCAATCCCTCACAAGATCCCTCTATGAGATCATTCATCTGCTAAAGGGCGTTGGATTTAGATAACTGCTTGGTGTCAAAATCGCATGAGAGGAACCACCCCACCTCCTACATACTTAATGTCTCTGCACTGTGGAGGGAGTGGGTGCTGGATGAACCCTCACCCAACGGACCCTGCCAAGGTTTCCCCAGCTCTGCTTTGCGATGGAGAAACGGACATTTCAGAACTGCTGGGCTGAAGGCAGGATTCATCTGTGCCCACAGGCACTGGGGGACCCTTTGAGGAGCCCAGCAACCCTCCTGCCCCCAGGTGAATGTGGCTGTTCACCTGACAATGACCCAGCCTGGGGACTTTTTGCTGGTGCCAAGGGCTTCAGAGCAAACAGCAAAGCTCCCATGGTCAGATTCTTTTTGATAACCTGTGCACTGGAAATGTTTCACTTAGAAAGCCATGCCACTTGCCCTGACAGCTTTATAGTCTCCTGCACAGAGAGGATTGAGCTCTGTGCTTCTGAAAAAGCCCCAGGCTATAAGTAAGTGTGCATGGCTGGGAGTTGCTTATCTGGGTGTTATGAGACTGGCAGAGCTGGCAGCAGCCTGGTTGCTGGAAAAGGAATAGACAGGGAAGAGCTGAATCAGGAGAGCATAGAGGTGCACAGGAGCATAGATCTGGCTGGGATGTGTGCTCCCAGCAGAGTGGGACAGAGTCAGCTCTGTCCCCATATATGTGGGGCAAAAGCACCCCTCTCCCAGAAGATGCAAACCCCACAGGAATAAGGAGCAGGTTGCCAGGGCTTTCAGCAAGCTGTCAGTTTTCCCTCACAGTCTTGTGTTCTTGGACATGGAGCAACACAACAGGAGATGCTTCAGCCCCATGGGCATCAGCCTGAGACAAGAGTCTTCCAGCCCTGTAGTGAGTCAACCCTTTATTTTGGCAACTGGCAGATTCCTTCAGTTGCTCCCATGGTTTTATGATCACCAAGCCAAGTGCTGCCAGCCAGTCCCAGGTCGAAGACCACACCAGTGCAGGAGGGCAAGGAGTGCCAGGGTGCCACACAGGCTGGAAACAGCCTGTCTCAGAGCATCAGGGGTTGTTTAGCCTGGAGAAGAGGAGGCTGAGAGGAGACCTTATTACTCTCTACAACTACCTGAAAGGAGGTTGTAGAGAGGAGGGAGCTGGGCTCTTCTCCCAAGTGACAGGGGACAGGACAAGAGGGAATGACCTCAAGCTCCACCAGGGGAGATTTAGGCTAGAGATTAGGAGGAAGTTTTTCACAGAAAGGGTCATTGGGCATTGGAATAGGCTGCCCAGGGAGGTGGTTGATTCCCCTTCCCTGGAGGTGTTTAAGGGACGGGTGGATGAGGTCTTGAGGGACTTGGTTTAGTGTTAGATCGGAATGGTTGGACTAGAAGATCCGGTGGGTCCCTTCCAACCTGGTTGTTCTATGATTCTATGATCACCTTCGCACCAGCCCCTTGGTAATGAGCCTTAATCCAGCTTGTCTGGATTGGCTGGGTGGGTTTGGCCATGGCTGGAGGAGGACAGCAGAGGTGATATTGGCTGGGCACGAAGACCCCTCTCCCCCTTCACAACTCCATAGGGCAAAATCAGCCCTTACTGCTGGGCAGCACGGGAAAGGATGAGGCTCCTTATCCAGGCAATCACAAAGCTAACAGGACTGGAGTGGGCGTCCTTGAGAGGTCCCATTGGCCAGGGGTTTAAAGTGTCCCTCTGCTAATCCCGGGGTATTAGCCAGCCAAGCCCATCATGTAGGTATGGCCAGCGTTCCAGGGAAGTCCTTTTTTTGTTCAAGAAAAGTAAATTCTAGGAAAGTTTGAAAGGTCTGTACCTTGGCCAGCAGGCTAAGTGATCAACAAATCCCAGCAGGGGCCAGGAGTAGGTTGTGAGTTAATAATTCAAAGGGAGAAGTCCAATGGGGCCCAATGCATGCACACAGAGTGACTCAGGGGAGAAAAGGGTCTCATGGGGAGCAACCATGCTCTAAATAGGGGTTCCCCAAGGAGGGACTGTCTGGGGTAATGCACCATATTAGAATCATAGAATCATAGAACAACCAGGTCGGAAGGGACCCATCGGATCATCGAGTCCAACCATTCCTATCAAAGACTAAACCAAGTCCCTCAAGACCTCATCCACCCGTGCCTTAAACACCTCCAGGGAAGGTGAATCAACCACCTCCCTGGGCAGCCTATTCCAATGCCCAATGACCCTCTGTGTGAAAAAATTCCTCCTAATCTCCAGCCTAAATCTAGCCACCACCATCATCCCAAAATCTCCCGTGCATGGCCAAAATAAAGGATTTAAAAGACAGGTAGATGACGTGCTCAGGGATCTGGTTTAGTAGTGGACAGGTATGGCTGGACTTGGTAATCTCAAAGGTTTTTTCCAGCCAAATGGTCCTATGTTTCTATGAACCCCGCCTGTCCATGGAAAATGCTTCTCATTAACAGGCTTTTTACTCTTTTCTCCAGCTTTCATGGACCTCACTAGGGCTGAACAAATAGAGCTGGAAAACGGAGATCATAGAATCATAGAACAACCAGGTTGGAACCATCGGATCTTCTAGTCCAACCATTCCTATCAAACATTAAACCAAGTCCCTCAAGACCTCATCCACCTGTGCCTTAAACACCTCCAGGGAAGGGCAATCAACCACCTCCCTGGGCAACCTGTTCCAATGCCCAATGACCTTCTGTGTGAAAAACTTCCTCCTAATCTCCAGCCTAAATCTCCCCTGGTGGAGCTTGAGGCCATTCCCTCTTGTCCTGTCCCCTGATGAATATAATGAATACTGAGATGGAAAACTGCACATCCATCGAATCAGCGCTCACCCATGCTTGGAGCATCACTGTTCATTCTCCATCACCCCCAAAACTGCTAAGGCACCATGGGCACTGCTACCACACAAAGTCCTGAGCATATCCCCCTCCTGGAGGGTTGCCCCAGTGGCACTTTCACTTGCAATATTTAGCACTGTGGCCCTGGCTCAATTAGTGACCTAAAAGCCAGACCTGAGGCAGTATCTGAGGATTTACATAACTAACGAGCAGAGGGTGAATTTCAAAGTTCATCCAGCCACCGTTTCCAGCCGCCTTCCTGAGCTTTTTATAGAGCAGGGGTGCAATTCACAGGGAAGTTTGCAAATAATTGTGAATAAGGAGGAAGCATGAGGCTCTGACACTGCTGCTCGTGAAGATTTTATGAGCAGAAAAAGAGGTGACATTGGGGAGAGAAATGAGGCCTGGGAACGCCTTCCAGTTTGGATCCCTTTAACTCCCAATTTCATAGAATCATAGAACAACCAGGTTGGAAGAGGCCCATCAGATCTTCTAGTCCAACCATTCCTATCAAACACTAAACCAGCAACCAGCCCTCCAGCATCGCAGTCCCTTCTGCTGTGAGTTATCTTGGCTCAGCTGGGTAAAGCACACGTGTATTTAGCAACAGGTATATAAAATCATCCCCCTGTAAAGCCTGACTCTGCAGTGAGTCACTGGGAGATCTCTCATTGATTTTTCTCAGGCTCTGGATCACATTTGCAGAAGCCCCCAGCACACTTCTATTCCCTGTATAACATTTTCTCTCACCGCCGCGCAGCTCTTACCCAAAAGCTTTCAAGCTGCTGCCAAGAGCTGTTTATACAAGGCAAGACAGAGAGGGAACCTTAATTTACAACCCTCTGAAGTATTATGATTTATAGCGTTTGCAATGAAACTGTTGATATTTGTAGCGAGAAAGTCCGCGCGTTCATTTCCTACTCCCACTGCCGTGAGATGGGTAGTTAATCAGTCCAGACTGATTAAAGTCTAGTTTATTGATTTCAATAAAACGATTCATCCAAGAATTTCACTCTTATCTATGTCAAACCCATCTCTGCCCTGCTCTCTTTCAAACTTAATGGAGAAAGGCTTTTTTTTTTTAATTTAAAGGGCATCTCTGGAAAACACATGCTTCATCCCAGCATCTCCCAGCACACACTCTCAAATCCTGCAGACGCTTGGTACCAACAGTGCTGGGCTTGGACTCAGCAGAGGAACAAGGACTGCTCCCTAATCTGCAAGTTTTTTGAAAAGGGACCTTGCTGGTCATCCAAGCTGGGGAAGCACCCACAAGAAAGGGGCTTTCACCCCAGCACCCGTCCCTCATTGCTTGGGCTGGGCTCAGGCAGCTCCTTCTCCATGTAAAAGGGGAAAAAAGGCTGATTTATTTGTCCCTTTGTTTGTATTTAATCTAAGAGATACAAACTAAGAAACTAACGATCTTTTTCCAGAATTCAATCAACTCAATTGTCATCTAACTCAATCAGAGGCACTTTCAAGCCCCTGCTTTATCTTGGCCCCACTGCTGGGTGTAAAACTGTGCCCTTGATCCGGAGCAAAGTTATGCTGATGTCTTTCTCCCCTTGTTAATTTTCCATCCCACCTCTCCCCTCAGAAGAAACTGAGACGTTATGAAACCTGCAGAAATCATAGAATCATAGAACAACCAGGTTGGAAGGGATCCATCGGATCATCTAGTCCAACCATTCCTATCAAGGAATATCATCAAATGGCGATGTCCCTGCTGCCTGGGGTGGCTGCAGGATGACACCTAGTTCCAACCCAGAGCAGAGGGAAGCACTCAGCCCTGACACTCGTATAGTCTCCATCATTGCCTAGAGGGTGAGGCATTTTTCTGAAATACATATATTCAGTGCTAAAAATGCAACGGGAAATACCAGCCTGCCTTTCTCCTCTTCTCTCCAGCCCAGAGATGGGGTTTTTTTTTTCCATTTATTGGGATGTTCTGACTGCTCTACAACAGCAACTGGTCCAATGGGACAGCCCCATCCCTGCCACAGAGGTCTGACGAACACAAGGAGCTATTTTCCATGCTGGAACGCCCCAAGCCCCTCAGCATGTGCCCCTTGCATGAGGGTCTCTACACGTGGCTTGGCCAGCCCCACACAAGCCCAGTGGGGAGCCAGGAACAAGTCTCTCACACCAGGGAATGTTTAGATTGGATATTAGAAAAAAATTCTTTACTGAAAGAGTGGTCAAGCAGGGACATGGTGGAGCCACCATCCCTGGAGGATTTAAAAAAATGTGCAGATGTGGCACTTCATGACATGGTTAAGTTGGTATGGTGGCATTGGGCTGACGGTTGGACTAGATAAACTTAGAAGACTTTTCCAACATTAATGATTCAAAGATTCTAAAATTGGAGACACTTTTCAAACAGAGAGCCCTGGCCCTGATGCTGGGGATATGGGGCAGAGGTAGTCAAAATAAAAGGCACACTGAGAGGTGTCCAGAGCCACTTTTGTAGTGAGTTTGGCCCCAACTGTGCTCTGCAGAGATCATGGCCAGGGTGGGTGGTGAATCTGGTCGAGTCCAGGGTGCAGAGGGTCATGATGTGGGTAGGACAGGCTGGGTTGGCAAGGACAATCTCAGCCTGGGGGAGGAAGATGAAAGGGTGCGGGCAGGGCAGGACAAAGGGCCCAGCACCTCACCTCTCCACCAAAGGAGCCGGCCACCATCTCCATCACAAAGCAAACCCCTTGTCAATTTGGACTGACCCCTAGGGAGGATCTGCCCACAGCCTTTGATGTGGGCAGGGGGCTGGGGTCGCCCAGACACTTCCCTCCTGTCCCCCCAGGTCAGGAGTTCAGTGGGGACAGGACCCCAGGGGCAGGGGGACGGGACCCTGGAGGCAGCACAACCACCAGGAGCTAGGGCACCCATGCTGGGTGCTGCACCCAGAGCTCTCACATGCCCCCTCCACGTGGCACCGTCCCCCAACACACCCCAATTTGGACACACACCGTGTGTGCACTCACACTGCACCTTGCACATGCAGCACCTTGCACACACACACATCATGCACACACACACACACGCTGCACCTCACACACACACCACACCTTGCACTCAGCACACAGCCCTTTGCATGCACACACGGAGTATATGGCATCCCCCCTACTCGCTCACTGGCACTGCCTATAGAACAAGGCACGAATTCTGCTCAGGGGACCTTGCACGTATGCACGGAGCCTGCAGCACCTCGTGTGCGTTGCACACACCTTGCATGCATGCACACAGCACACGCTGCACCTTCCCTCCGCGTGTATGCATGTGGTACCTTCCCTGCGTGTGTAGACACACACACTCCACCAGCACGTGGCACAAGGCATCTTGCACACGCAGAATCATAGAATCACCAGGTTGGAAAAGACCCATTGGATCATCGAGTCCAACCATAAACAGTATCACCCGAACAGACACTCTCATGCTCAGCTGCACACCAGTTCCCAGCTGTGAGCACACCTTGTGCCCATCATGTGCTCACCCTTGCACACACAGGACACCGAGTCCAACAGCCCCTCAGGGCTGGCAGAACCCTCAGATCCCAAGGGGTTCTGGCTCTGCTTTTCCTACCCAGCAGCAGTAGGCATGGGCAGGGGGGCAGGGGCAGAGACTGGCTGGGTAAAAGGGTTTTCCAGCCATTTAACCGCAGCTGCTGGCAGTGCCAGTACCCTCTCTGCTCATCCTTGGCCCCTGCCACCTTGGCCAGGGGCTCCCCTTGCTCTTTCGAGAGCAGACACCACGCTGAGGACAGGCCAAGAGCGCTGTCCCTCACAGCAATCCCCTTGCCAGGAGAGTCACAGAGCAGAATCCAGCCCTGTAGGACTTCAAGCCCAGGATCCCTCTGCACGGGTGAAGGCCCAGGGGTGCAGAGCTGGAGTTTTCCTTACCGTTACTGCTGGTGCTGGGGATGCTGCGTCTCATCCATTCATACGGGGTGCGTCTCTGCGCATTAGGGGAGAGCTGGGGGACCGAGCTGCTGATGGGCGGAGGCAGGAGTCCAGACCCCGGGGGCTGCATGGGGTTAAAATCTGGGGGGTTGAATCCAAACTGCCCTGGGCTGGCAGTGGAAGGCGCCACGGCGGTCCCATAGGAATGCCAGTCCTCCTTGGCTGGAGTGTACGGAGAACCCCAAGGGGCTGCAGGCTGCCCGTGGTGGGGGTCGTTGTTAATTCCTGGCACATGGTGGTAGCTGGCGAAGTCCGAGTACTGAGGTGGGCCCGGCACATAATTCTGTGGGTTGAGGTTGAGACTGGGATGCCGGACGGGGCTGGGATACATGTTGGTGTCCTTATCCAAAAGATAGCCTACATACATCTTCGCCGGCCGTCTCGGTGCACATGCTGTGCCGCTGTGCCACCGGCTGTGGCCGGGCTTGGTTTGGTGGGGAGGCAGCCGCCCCTCCTTCGCCGCTGCTCACCTGGGCGCCTTGGGGAGCTGTGTCCTGGGCCAGGCACCTCCCTGCCTACAGGCTTTTATTGGGCCCAACCTCTCGCAGCATTTGCATTGAAAGGCAGGCTTGCATTTCAAAGAGCAGGAACCCCCTGGCTGGAGAGGGGGCGAATTCAAGCCTCCCACCCCGGCTGTAGGGAGGCCAAGGCAGTGGGTGACTCCAGACCCCACATCCCCTCCACCATCACCACCCTACAGCTGTCCTCATGCCACCAGCCCTGGTCTCCTTGTAGCAGTCGGCTTCAGGGACTCTAGGGTGTCACTAAGGATGCCCCAAGGGAGCCCACCCCACCTTTGCAGTCATCCATACCCCAGCAGCAGGGTAGCTTGGGTTGAGCCTTCATGTTAAAGCCCAGCTGCGGGCAGGTACAAGGCTGCTTTCAGGCCTGTCCCCACGCTGGGGGACGCCAGACCCTCAATCTGGGGTGGTTCTTCCCCACACCCCATGCCAGCATCCACCTGAGTCAGGAAGAGGAGGATGGTGGGGAGGGAAGGCTCTGGGTAGCTCTGCACTTTCTTCATCCTGGTGTAAACCCACTCCTCCAAACACAATAGCAAAAGCTCAGCCTGGCTCCACAGAGCAGGACAGACAGACAGAGCCAGCTGTGAGCAGGGGGAATGCCCTCACCCAGGACCAGCGGGAAGTCCCTGGACTCCGATATGGCTCCAAAGGACTCACAGCCCTGTGACAGGAGGAGCGTCCACCTGTTTTCTATCTTCAAGAAGCAAAAAGATCCCTGTATGTTTTCTGATAGGGAAAAGCAAGCAGAAACAGGACCCTCGTGAAGCCGTGTCTGCCTGCATGGCCAGGAACACCCTGCAGCAGACATCACCCACTCACCACCCACCAGGCCAGCAATATCTTTACTCTGGAGGGGGAATAGGTGCCAAGGAACAGCTCCATGACTTCCACGCCTTCCACTCTAAAACCCCCAAACCATCAGCAGCTGAGAACCTCCTCCCTACCAGAGTCACATTCTGGTGTCACTGGCCACTATTGTATCAGAACAGTTATTATTTGATGTCCAATTACAGGAAGGCGTGCTGCCACCTCCCCAGGGCCACCTCTGCCCTTTTCTCTGCACCAGCTCCTTCTCCTGCTGGAAACATGAGCAAGACAACGGCTGGTTGTTCTTCACCCTCCTAGGACAGAAACAACCTGGAATTTGACAACAACAAACAGGAAAAAATAGGCGAGGGGAGAGGAGGGGGAGAGCAGGGAAAAAGGAGATTTAGAATAAAATTGAGAGGAGAGGATACAAGAGTCTTCCAGAGCTTTTTCCTGATATGAACATCAGTCATGGATACCTCTTCCCATTGCTCCAACACCCAATTTTGCCTGAAACAGGGTGAAAATATTACACAGTTGGAGACCTTCGTGCCTTATCCACTCCCTGCAAGGAGAGGGAACCAGGATGAGATCAAAGGGGGAATGTGAGAGCTGAAGGATCTGGCTTGCAAGGCAAGAGCGGAGTAAAACCCCAGCAATGGGAAATCACCCTCTGAACTGACATCACCCAGGCTCTGCCTCCCAAGACGTGGCACAGCCAGAAGTACCGAGAGAGGTGAGCAATCTGCCACAGCCTTCTGTCCCCTCCCTGTGCCCTGCAGTGTCCCCTGCCCCTTGCCCAGTCTCGTCCCAGCTCCCTCCCTTGTGACAAAGGTGACCATCCCACCCAGTGATGATCCCAGCTCACACCACAGCACAGACTGATTGGTGTGTCGTATAACCCCAGATATCCTAGGCTTTTTTTTTCCCAAGGTCTCAGCACAGCCATGGCTTTGTTTAAACAAGAGATCCAAGGCCTTCTTCCTCCTCCTCCTGCCAGCAAAGAGATGCAGGCTCAGGAACCAGGAAAAACAGAAGAAAAACACCCTCCCTGAGTGGATGGTGGGAGTTTCAGAAGAACACAGGTGGCTGCTGTGTCCCACTCCAGGGGTTTCACTGTTTCAGGGATGGGGGGTGCTGGGGTTGTCCCTGCTGCTGGCTGGTTCCAGCAGGCACTGCCACCCAGCCCAGGTCTCCCTTTCCCTTTTTCCAGCTGCTGGAGCCATGGCCAAGGGCTCAGGCAGCTGCTGGGGACTGGGAAGTCCAAGGGTTCAGGAGCAGCAACCCACACCTGCATCGTCCCCACAGCAGGTGAAGGGCTCGGTGGGGCACAGCATCACCAGGTGTCCACTGACAGCTGCACTGTGAGCTCCATTGGCACAGGGCAGAGAGGGCAGAGGAAGATAATTAGGCCATAAATATCCACTGACAATGAGTTCCCTCGTTTCCTTTTCTCTGGCCTGTTTATTGTTGGTGGGATTGTGCTTGGCAAAGTTTATAGTGGGTAACAGCCAGGTGAGGAGCCCTCCATGGGGTCCCCTCCATGGGCTTCCCGAGGAGCATTCCAGCTGCTAGACTGGGCCTGAAGAGTCCTGCGGGGAGCTTTCAGTTCCCTAGGACATCATCCACACTGGGTTCCATTCCCATGGGTGAGCAGGCTAGGGGCTGCCAGAGACCTCAGGGGTCCCCAGCTGGATGAGAGGTGGTGGCAGTACCTTCTCCATCCACTCCAGAGATAGCCAGCACCAAACCAGCCTGGGGAGCTCCTTCTAGTCCTCTGGAAATGAGATCCCTGGCAGAAACCAGGCAGATGCAGTGGAAAGGGAGAGCAGTCAGGGTTCCCCAGCCTCTCCCTGGGGCTTGGTGCTGCTATCCGTGATCGAGTGATGCCATCTCCTGGAAGCAGGAGGGCTGGGGAAGATAGGGCTGGGAGGTCCCCAGGGCCAGGCTTCAAGCAGCCATCACAGGTGGAACAGGTTTGCAGAGGAGATTCTCTTCCCACCACATCCTCCTCCCAAGGAGAAGGCACTCACTCCAGGAAACCAAGCCCTTCCCTATCCCCCGGGTTGGTCTGAACCCCAACCACAGTTTCAGCAGGACAGTGAGGGGCCTGCAGAGGGTTGAGTAGATGCCTCCCCCAAGAGCATCCCCTCCTTTCTGAAAACAGGGACATCAGTGCAACCCTCTTGCAGAGAGCAACCCACTGCCCCAGTTCTATCAACCCCACTGCAGACTCCCCTTTGGCTTTTCCCAGTTGTGTCTTTTTTCTGAACTGTGTCTCTCCTGGCACTTGTGTCCCCATACTACCCAGGGCTCTGCAGAGCTGGTCCCCAGAGAGACATGAACTGGACTCAGGTAGCCAAAACTGCTGTACAGCCAGCACTGCTGTACAGCCCCACTCTCCCCTCCCCAGGGCACAATGTTGCTCTTCGGGATTGGGATCAACTTTCCTGGCAAAATTGAAAATGCCACATATCTTGGGAGCAGCCTCAAGAGGGCACTGGGGACAGGGACACACAGGGTGCCTACTTTCATCTGGTTGGTGGCACGATTGCCCTGATAAAGATATCTGATAAAGAGATCTCCCCAGCTTTCCCGTAGGCATCCCCACTAGTAAGGGAGTCCTTCATTTTTGTTTTTAGGATTAATTTCCCTAAGGAGAAGGAGTAGATCAGTAATGATGCATTTGAGAGCTCTGTGTATGTCTGCCCACACACAGACACACACACACAGAGTTTTGTTCTCAATCCCAGTGGCAACGAGACCTCAGCACATGCTGTTTGTAGGAGAGAAGTTAAGGAAGAAGAATGGAGCTGGCAGAACAAACCCAAAACTTAATGTAGTGAAATGTTAATGGAGGCTGAGCATGTGCTGCCAGTTTTCTTTCCTAGACGCCATCTCTGTGACTTGCTGGTCAAAGCATGGCTCTTGGTTTAAGTTCCTTGTCCATACTTGGGCCATGAGTGGCTCAGTTTTCCATCAGCACAGAGGTAGGTGCTTGCCGTGCAGCGATAGGCACTCAGTGCCACTCTCCCACCCAGCCTGCAATGGGAGACACAACCCTGAAAGTGTCCAGGGTCCAGCATGGAGCATCATGACCATGCTTTGCCCCTTCACCGCGTTTCAGGCACTGCAGGAGCGTAAGAAGGTTAACAATTCCCACATTAAGTGGCTGCAGATGTGTGGGAAAGTCTGGGGCGACCGGACGGCGTCACTATTAGTATTCACCCAGGAGCACACCACTGCCTCCTGGGGCTCTGCCGAGTGCATTTAATACTGAGGTTCATCGTGGGGGTTAGGAAGAGTGCGTGGGATGAGGGCAGAATGGCCTCAAGGTGGGGAAAGGAGAGTGGGTTAGCAACCTCCACCACTGGCTAGTGCCTCCTCCAAGCACCCAGACCTTGGGAAGTAAGGGATGGGCCAACAGCACCGTATGGCATACGGCTCAGTGCTGCCTCCTGACAATACCATGGCCCTGCAATGCCCCTGACTGGCATTCACGGTGCTGCAGGATGCTCCTCGGTGTGTTGTGCTTGGCTATATGGTCACTCTTGGATGGAGACCAGCACATTCTGCCTTCACTTCCTCCCTAGGCAGTAGTCACCCATCATCCTGGCAATGCAAAACAACGTACAGGGTACTGGTTCTTTGAGAGGCCAGGGCACAGCTCTAGAAGGGGTGAGATGAAGCCTCCATTCAGATTTCCCCAGGGCCCAAGAGCTGGATCCAGTAGTGCTGGCAGCTGCCGTGCTGGATGAGTTACCCAGATGTAGTGCCGTGCTCCCTGGCACCCGCCTCTCCCCTCTTGTGGTCTGCGGCTCGGCACCACATCAGAGCAAAGCTGAAATTCCTGGGCTGACTTAGAGCTGATAGAGGCTCAGAGGAACCAAACCCATTGGCAAACGTGACCCTCGTTAAACCTTCGGAGAAATGGGAAATGCCAGCATTTGCTTCTTTCCTACCTGCCTCACCTGGCACACAATACCTATTGCTGACCCTAACACAATCATTCCCACCATCATGTGTGGTCACCTGGCTCTTGGTGCCTCTTCTCCTCATTAGGTGCAGAATATGGGCTTTTCCCTGTGGCCCCACATCTGTCTGGGATTGGTCAGGGGGCTGGAACACTATTTTGATCCAGGTGATAACAGAATGGCACAAGTGCCTTGGAGCATCCTTGTCTGAGTGTCCACTGTCCCCACCAGAAAGGCTGCACTACATGACCCCAAGTGCCTGCTAGCACCTGGTGATGCTTATTGAGGCTGGAAATCTCAACTGAGAGTGGCTCTGACAGCCCACACTGCAGCTGTCCCAGCCCTGGGGGAATCACAAAGTCCTGCAAGCGCCACAAATGGGGGGTGCAGGCACCAAAAATAGAGGTGAGCAACGAAGAGGGGATGAGGCAGAAGTAGCTGAGCTGCTCCCCTCCGCCCACGCACTCGCACAAGTGAATCCCTCTGGCTTTAGTGCTTCCTTTGAGCTGGCCTTTCCCAGGAGCTGTTGTAACCCCTACGTGCTGTTCCTAAACAAAGTGCACAGCCCTGGATGCTCCCTGGGGGCATACAGCACAGGCCGCAATGTGCTTGTCGAGAGGCTGTAACCTCTTCAGGGTTCTCTCAGCATCTCAAAAAATTAAACCCTGGCCTTTGCAGACTTCTTCTGCAAGAGGGGTTTGTTTGCCTAGGTTGTTCCTGCTCCCAGTCTGGGACTGTGTATCAGTGTCATCCGTTTGGAGTGAGGAGGCAGGGGGAAGGGAATATGTCCCACTTCAGGATGAGGATGCTCTGCTCTCCAGTATGGTCTGTGCCAGATTTTTCACCCCTGCTCACTGAAGGATGCCTGGCACTGGTCTCCCAGTTGATCCTCCACTCAGAACCTGTTTGTGGGGTTGGATACCCAGCATGGCCATGGGCATCCAAGGGTGGCATGCTGGCAGTTCTGGGGCTTGGGAGAGCGTTGGCACCCAGGAACCTGTCCCTTGATCAATTTGCCCAGCAGGACTGCACTAGTGAGTTTCTCTCTCTCCTGTTCTTTTGGGAGCAGTGATGCTGTCCTGGAGGCTGGGTGGGGGAAGGAATACTGCCGGGAAATGGCTCTGCTGACCTATTCCCAGCAGCTTGTATGTCCCCACACAGGGATCTTTCAGACACATTTTTATCCCTTGGGAAGCATTGGGAAGAGCCATGTGCACAGCACATCCCCTCTGCCTCCTGTCCCCCATATGAACTGCTGTCATGCTCACCAGCGCCTCTTCTGCACAATGGACCATTTCAGCTCTGGGGGAGATGCCAGGGGGCCCTAATATGTGGCCACCACCACATCTGGAATCAGGGATCCCGGACAGCCAAGCACAGAGGAGCAGTGGGGTCTCCCCCAGCTGTCACAGCCCAATAGGAGAGCCCCTCTAGCTCCTGGGGGGCTGCTGCTCCAGAATCCTTCCTTTCCCCAGCTTCTTTCTCCTGCCTGGGCTCAGTCAAGCCCACATCTCCCCTGTGTCTGTACCTGCCCACTGCCAGACCCTGCCGCACACAGAGCTGACACGATGCTGTGGAGAACCAGGGTTGCCACAGTCCATCTCTCCTTGCCCTCTGCAGCTGTGGTTGCACAGAATGAAGACTTTTCCCTTTGGGTTTTCACTGGTGGAAAGAAAACGTCAAGATAATGGTGATAAGCAGCAATCTCCTGGGCTCATCCAGACAGGGAATCATTACCCATGCCCATTGTACAGGCGTTCATAGCAAGGTGATGAGTCTGCCTTGCAAACAAGCCTGGAACACAGATTTCAGTGGTGTTGTCTTTATGGGAAGGGCTGTTTCATTCTTGAAAAATTAAGAAAGAAATACAGAAAGATATCTTGCCAGAATCATAGAATCATAGAACAACCAGGTTGGAAGGGACCCATCGGATCATCTAGTCCAACCATTCCTATCAAACACTAAACCAAGTCCCTCAAGACCTCATCCACCCGTCCCTTAAACACCTCCAGGGAAGGTGAATCAACCACCTCCCTGAGCAGCCTGTTCCAATGCCCAGTGACCCTCTGTGTGAAGAACTTCCTCCTAATCTCTAGCCTAAATCTCCCCTGGTGGAGCTTGAGGCCATTCCCTCTTGTCTTGTCCCCTGTCCCTTGGGAGAAGAGCCCAGCTACCTCCTCTCTACAATCTCCTTTCAGGTAATTGTAGTAATGAGGTCTCCTCTCAGCCTCCTCTTCTCCAGCCAGGGCAGCCTCCTTTTTTTTTCAGGATAGCCAGTGGGTTTTTGCAGTTTATCTTGTTTACATCAGACAAAAGCACATCTTCAAGATGGAAAGGGTGACGAGAACTGATGGGTCAAAAGGAAGTTTTGATCCAAAGAGCTTCCACACCTTGTTGAAGTGCCAAAACAAACTGCAAAAAAAATCCCCTTATGGACAAACAATAATGTTTTGCCCATTGAGAGTTTCTCAGAAACTTCACTTGAACTCATGAAGGTGTGACAAGGATTTAAAGCAGATCCATGAACTAGATTCCACCCCACAGGGCAGAGGGTTGTGGGGCATCTGAGATGATGGCATGGACAAGATGGAAGGTTGTAGAGGGAGGTTGTGTAGAGGAGGGAGCTGGCCTCTTCTCCCAAAT
The DNA here is from genome assembly GCA_033558105.1 of Coccyzus lansbergi. NCBI lineage: Eukaryota > Metazoa > Chordata > Aves > Cuculiformes > Coccyzidae > Coccyzus > Coccyzus lansbergi. The sequence goes on along the minus strand of JAUMJK010001205.1, from coordinate 365,369 downwards.
TACAGGGGACAGGACAAGAGGGAATGGCCTCAAGCTCCGCCAGGGGAGATTTAGGCTGGAGATTAGGAGGAAGTTCTTCACACAGAGGGTCATTGGGCATTGGAACAGGCTGCCCAGGGAGGTGGTTGATTCACCTTCCCTGGAGGTGTTTGAGGCACGGGTGGATGAGGTCTTGAGGGACTTGGTTTAGTGTTCGATAGGAATGGTTGGACTAGAAGATCTGATGGGTCCCTTCCAACCTGGTTGTTCTATGATTCTATGATTCTATGAAATGGGAGTCCCAGCTGCCTCTCCCAGCTTCCATCACCCTCAACAGCTCAAACAGCCCCGAGTCCCCAAATAAACCCACCCTCTGACGCAGCATCCCAGTTGTACAAGAGCTTTTATTCCCCTTTGCAAAAAGAAAAGGTCCGGGAGGGCGCGTTGGCGGTCCCTGAGCGGCCACGGGTCAACGGGGCGGGAGGCGCAGTGCTCGTTCGGCATTGCCCAGGGAGGCGTCCAGGGGGAATACACGGAGTCAGCCCAGTACAGGCCCTTTTTAATAAAAACATGAGTCAGCTGCTGGCGTGGGCAGTGGATTTTCTAAACATCCCCTCATATCCTGAGAAAGAGAAAAAAAAAATAAAAAAGAAAGAAAACGGGAGGGGTGGGGGGGCTTGAGAGGAAAAAGGAAAAAAAGAAAAGAAAAAGAAAACAGGGAGAAAAGGCCCGAATTGAAAGCAGACACAGGGAGAGAGCAGCTCCTTCCCTCTGGTTTAAGGAGGCGAAAGCTGGGTTGATCCAGACCCCTTTTGTTTTCCGTTAGCAGGGCCCTGGCTGCTCCCCTGCAGAAAAACTCTCCTCTCCTTGCAGCCACTTTGGTTTCTCCTCCTCGTTTTGATTCTTTTTTTTCCTGTCACACTCATCTACCAGGCTTTAATCGCAAGTTTTGCTCTGCAAAGGGTCCCCGCAGAGGGTGGAGGGAGGAAGTCGGAGGGATTCCGCTGCTCATTGGCGAAGCGGCCTCCCCCCCTTCTCCTCCTCCCGAGGTCTCTTTTATTTATACACGCACACACATGCATGCACATCCCTCAGCACGGGGCTTTGCTCCAAGCTGGGGTCTGAGGTGGCCAGACCCCCTCCCAGGTGGGCTGGGGGCTGCCGAGCGCTGCTGAGATGCAGTAGATTTGCAGAGCGAGGGCTTGGCTGCAGCCCAGCCCTGGCACAGCTTCGCCTCTCCTTTTGATTAGATTTGATTTTTTTTTCCCCTCCTCCCCTACACTTCATTTCTTCCCTACCCTTTCTTTCTCCTTTAAGTGGAAAAGCTTTGCCAGCTGGGGAAGGCTGGGAGGGCAGGGAGAGCCTCTGCAGGCAGCAGATAAAGAGTGCAGAGGAGGAGAAGAAGGAATTTCAGGGCAGCCAGCGCTTGTGGGACATACGGCTCAGGCATTCCTTGGTGGGACCCTGCCCAAGGTAAGCTCTTGCGTTGCCCATCTGGGTGCCGGCTCACTCTGCTCCTGCTCTCTGGCCAGGAAACCTTGCGCTGGAGGTGGTGGAGACCCCAGTGCTCCTCAGTTGCCATTGAGTAGTTGGTTGAAGGGTCATTTTCCCCTCGACCTTCTGCAGGACAATCCCATGCTCTCTGGAGAAGGGCATATTTCATTCCAACAACCAGAGCCTGTGTCAAAAGACGCAGCTCTGCCCATCAGAGGGCACGTGTAGACCTGGCTTAGAGGGGAGATACCAGATAACTGCCCCATTGGCAGCTACCCCAAGGCATGGTCTGATGTGAGGATTGAAATCAGTCCTTGACATTGATGCCATCCAGGTTCAGGTGTGCTGTGAACCCAGTGGTAGTTGCCAACCCCAAACAACGTCCCTGGGTCCAGGAAACACTCCTGAGTCAGTCAGTGCATCAAGAGGGGTCAGTGTTTTGGAGAACATCAAGTCACAGCAACCCATCTGCAGAAGGCAAAGGGTGGATTTGTTTCCCTAAAACTGTCTGTCCCTTCATCAGCATGGAGGGTCCTCAGTGAAGGTGTAAGAAACAGCACTGCAGCTGCCTAATTATCCACCCTAAGCTTATGTACTGCATCCCCACACAGGGCTAGGGGTTCAGGGTGCTCCTGGTCACAGTGGGGAGCACAGTCTGAACACGAGCACAGGCAGCTGCAGTGCTGCAGTTAGAGACAACTTAGCCATAGCTGTCTATCCAAAGATCTAGCGGGGTCCTGCAGGGCTCTGGCCTGGACTTGGTCTTTTGAACTCTCTACATCTGCCTGGGTAACAGATAAATGCACATACTAGACTCTGGGCTGGCACCAAGCCGGGTGGGCAGCTGGTGTGTGGGCAGATTGGAGCACAGGAGGATCCCACGGGCTCCAGGAGGAGTCCGGTGTCAACTGGGCAACAGCAAGCTGCGACACGTGCTTTAGGAAAGAAATAGTACATGACTATGCAGGATCTTGGGAACCAACAGGGCAGGCAGCTTGTATGGTGGGAAAGGATCCTGGGGGGCTACAAAGGACACAAACCAGATTGCAGTGTGGTGTGGGTACACCCGCAGCTCTTCCCGTGGGATGTGCTGGAGACAGACTGGGTACACGGTGTGGAAGGAGTAGTTCCTCCCCAGTGAGCAGTTCTGAGCACATCAACAGGGATGAACATGGAATGGAAAGAATTGGGATGAGCACAGGTGGCAATCAGAAGCCCAGAAGGGGCTGCAGAGGACTGGGAGAGGTGCTGTTTGGGCTAGTTGGTCACTGAGTGTTGGGGAGAGGTAGCACTCATTCTTCGTGCACAGGAAATGTCACTTAAGAGAGGAGGAAAAAAGCCTTTTAAGGAAAACATCTGTAGAATTCAAGCCTCCAGCCCTGCCAGTTTCAAAGGACATGTTGGACAAACATCTGGCTGGGGAGACGTGGGCACCGCAGCAGGGCAATGAACCCCATGATCTCTTTCAGCCTCATTTTTGATAGGTCTGTGACTGGATCCCTAACAAGTTCAGAACAACGCTGTTGGGAAGAGGAGAGCACTGAGACCTTCTCCCAGACTTGGGCGAGATGAAATTGTCTTGGTGAGCAGCAGAGGCTGAGGTCAGGAAAAGCTTTCTAGCTGTGAGAGCAATGCAGTGCAAGGAGAGACCATGGCGTCTGGCCATGGCATCACCCAAATGATGGATAGATGTGACTAGCTCTGCTAGAAGTTCTAGGTAGGGACTTCTGCACCCAGCCCCATGTTGGACCAGGTTCCTCTGGCTCTTGTGACTTATCCCATGCTAAAGTTGAAGGAGATCATGATTGTGTTCATAGGGTCAGACCATGGTGAATTGTCTTCCTGGGATGCAGAAGCAAAGGGCAGGGAGCAGAGGAGCTGCGGTGGCCGAATCCCACGGGAGGGTAGCCGTCAGTGCTGGCAGCGAGGGCTGCCTTTGGCCTAGAGCTGGAGAGAGCTGCATGGGCTGGGGGCTGGCTGGGCACAACCTGTCGCTGGGAGGGAGGATCCGGGACGAACACTTCGTGGAGTTTGTTTGTTTGTACTTTAACCAAGGGGAAGAAATCCCCTGGAGAGGAGCTGTGAGGGGAGGGTATAGACTGGGTATTGTTTCCCGAGTGGCTGGAGTGGCTCCAGGAGGCTCCTTCCGCTCCACCAGGCAGATTGGACGAAACAAGGCTTGTTTTAGGGGTGGCTGTTTCCCCTCCTTCTCTCCCTGGTTGCCTAATTAGGCTCCCCAAGCCAAGTACACCTCTGCCCTGCCTCGCTCCTGCTGGAATGCCTCTTCCTGGAAATGCGGCACTTTCCTGAGGGACACAGAACAGACCTGGCCAGGACAGGGACACATGCCAGGGATGTACAGAGGGGTACTGGGATGGGTCGTGTGCTGAGCGAAGTGGTCCCACAGGTCCATCACCCTCCCAGGCTGGTAGCAGGTGTACAGAGATGCTCCTGGATTTTCATCGTCCCTGGGTGCACACCTGGGACACAGGCTGGGGCACGACCTGGTCTGCATTTGTACCTTTCTCCTGCAACCACTAACCTGCAGGGCCAGGAGAGTGTACTGTGGAGGACCCGTGCAGAGAGCATCTCCCAAAAGCTCCCACGGAAAGGTTACTGTCAGAAGAACCAGTTTGGTGTAGTGCAAATGGTGTATGTCCTGCAGACAAGGGAGGATGTGTCCTCCTCAAGGCATGCCTGCTGGGCACCTCCTCTGTCCAGATACCTGCTAGCAACCATCCTACACTCTGCAATGGGCTCAGCAAGAGCTGGTGTGCAGGAACAGGAGCAGGAAAGGGTTGGAGGGTGTGGGAATATAACCAGGGCACGGTGCTGGTTATGAGACCTCATGCTGCAAACCAGGAGAGAGATGGAGTAGGAGGGGATCTTTTTTTATGCCACAGAAAGGGACTTCTCAGCACATCAATATGGGCAGCACCAGGGCTGCTCAGGCACAAGGCTCCCAACGCAGGCAGGACATGGCTGGGCTGTCAAGCTGGCCCCTCAGTGCGAGGCCCCATCCTGCTGGTCCCTCTGCCTTCCCACTTCTGGCCCATCTACCATGTGCAAGAGTCTGTGACTGAAATCTTAATGCTACCGAGACACAGCAATTGGCACCAATTAAATTGCTACATTCATGTTTGAATTGCTTTAACTGGCGAGACACACTGTCTTATTTATACAAAAAATATGTTTGCTTGTGGGTTTGTCTGAACCGGGGCCAGCAGAAAATACACCATTTCGAGCCCCACTCTCTGAGAGCGCATTCTCCACTTGCACACTGGAAGTCACCTCGGTTTCAGCCTTCGCCGAGCAAATGGTTGCAGAACAGAACCCCTGCTTTCTCGGGGCCGAGCGCTGCCAGCATCGTGAGAAGGGTCCCCTCCTCTCGCCCTGCAGGCAGCTGCCAAGTTTCCCTCTCCAGCCTGGAAGCTGGTTGGGAGAATATGGTCTGATTCAAGGAGGCAAATTCCTGATGCAGGGAGCAGGACTCAGTGTCCATTTTAAAGCTGCACTCAGGCAAGGGCAGGGGATGCTGGCAGTGCCAAGTCCTCCTTCAGCTTCTTCTCTGGAGGATTTGTGGGGCTTAGGGGCTCTTTGCAGAGCATGAATGCAGAGGGAAGCTGGATTCTATTCCGTGACGGAGAGAAGAGGCAACACTGGAGTTTATAAAGAACCCCCCATGCAGGATGGCAGGCATGGTTCATGCTTCTTGGCCAGAGCATGTAGGAAGAGGTTATCCAAGAGGAAAGCATTCCTTGTGCGACCTGCCATGCACAGGCAAGGTGTTGGCTTTCTGCACCCCCCACTGCAAGTCCTGCTGTTAGAAGGAGATGGGGGCCAGACCCCCATCGTGTGGGATCACCTGCTGGGGGTCTGACCCCAGCTTGCCAGCAGAGAGAAGGGGGGGAATGGGGTGAGGGTAGCTGTTTTCAGCCCTGCAATTCGTCTGGCATTGGGTGCCACCACCCTCGTCCTCCTGTCCCACAGGTGGGCTTACAGAGGACAAGGCAGGATCAGCCCCCAGAACCAAGAAGGGGCACAAGCAGCTGAGGTTTGCTGCCTCTCAGAAGCAGCAGGGCCAAATCACACACAGCCCCCCCTGAAAGCAGCCTCTGCCCTTCACATCCCAGCACTGCCTGTCCTTGTCCTCTCCCACCCTGCCCACAGTGCCAGGTTTCTCTCTTGGTCCCACAGATGGGGAAAATGATGCCCTGACCACAAAGCTGGTGAGCACCTAATCCCAGCCACGAGAGCCTAAAGCCCCAGAACAAAGCAATTAAGCTCGGATCCTGGCAGGCAGCAGAGAAGAGAAGAACCAATGCATCCACACATATTATCTCCTCCTCCCCAGCACATGTGTGCCTTAGGATCGGGTTGCCCATCCTTTGCTGGGACGTGGAGCTGGAGACCCCACGACACTGATTGCTCCCACTTCTTTGCAAAACCCCTGCATCCTGCTAGGGTAAAAAGGAAAGGGCGACGGCTCTATTCCTCCTCCTGCCTCTGTCATCCTCCCTTTGCAGCTGATGATTAGTGGTTAATTACAACCATCTGGGACCTTTGGCCCTAGCCCCGACCCCTCCATAGCAGCCACCCTGGAAGAGGGACCGTGAGAGGGTAATGAAGATGCCAGCGTGCTTGAGACTGTTTTCCTTCTTGTGCATACCTTAGCGGAGTTCTTCCCTTCAATCTCTGTGGGAAGGCACTCACAGCTCTCTGGCAGCCATGGCGCAAGAGCCAGGAAAGTCCCGGGGGTCCCAGGGAATGGAATAAGTAGCCAGTGTGGTGCCCAACCCTTGCTGCCACATCTCCTTCCCCTCTCCACTCTGCTGACGGTGGGGAAGAGCATCAAGCAAGCACATGGGCTCTGCTCAGAGAGGTAAGCCCCATCCAGCTCCACATGCTTGGGAGCTGGAGCTCCAAGATATTCCAGTTTGCAGGTGGAGCAGCCAGAGAGTTCTTTGAGCCCTGAGGCTTTGCATTTGAAGCTGCCTTTTCCTAGGGCCAGTGATGAAGTGCTGCAGGGAGCTGCGTGGGTCCTGGCTATGGTCTGGGTGTCCAGCAGCTGTGTTTATAACTCCCATTGTTCATAACTCCCATTGATCATGTGCTTGTGAAGCAATGTGGTGTGTTCTCCCTACAGTGTCTTTGCTGTTGGGGCAATGGAGAAACTGAGGGGCATTGGTGGCCCTGTCTGAGCTCTGTGGCACCTCTTAGAGCATCCTGCAGGAGAAGGGCGCTGGGAAAGGGCAAAACACTCCCAAGGGGCACATTTGTACCCCCTTGGGGGTCATGGCACTGAGGGGTAAGCCCCAAAGCTGAGCAGATGATTTCTGTGCCTTGTGTAAGAGACCAGCTGGAGACCAGGGTCTGGAGTCCTGGGCAGGGGATCTGGTCATGTCAGCCCCGCTTTCTGCAGCAGAGGCAGACGGGAGAGCTGTCCTTACGTGTGGGCATAGGGTCATAGAATGGTTTGAGTTGGAAAGGACCTTAAAGTCCCAGCATCATCATGTCCTTGGCACCCACTGGCTGCCCTAGAGAGGTCAAAGGGGATGGAATTTGGCTTGAGTGAGGAGCAGGGTGTGCAGCAAGAGACAGCCAGAGCCTGCAGCCACCTTGCCCGGCATGTGGCAGCCATTCCTCCCAACGTCCCTATCACTCCTTCCTCAGCCTTAAGTGAGCCCTGATCCTCGCCCAGGGTTTTCCCACAGCCCAGGCCAAGCTCGCGGGCTCTGGGGAGCAGCCCTGTCACCCCCGGGACCCGACCTTCCCTCCGAAAGCGGATGCGGGGGAGCATGCGCAGCCGCGAGGGCCTCGAATACCAACACTTGGGGCTGGGGGATTATTTATAACGCTGGCACCTCTCCAAACAGATGTTTCGTTTTATTTTGAACTTGCACTAAATAGGTCACTCGCTTCCTCTGTCTCCCATGGGCTTAGAACAGAGCGGGACAGCGGAATTAGGAGTGAGAGAGCAGGGCTTGCCGTGGTCCCACGTCCCCTCATACCAGCTCCTAGCAGCGATGCATTGCAGACAGCCTGTGGCTGGATGTTTGCTGGGTGCGTGGCGGTTGCGGCGTGTTGATGTGCTCGCAGAGGGAGGATGGCTGCAGCCAAAACAGGGCTGCGTCCGGCTCGCCTTCCCACCCCATTCCTCACATGGCTGACCCCAGGGCTGCTGAATCACACCGCTGGGGCTCAGCATGAACTCGTCATCCTCCTTAGCAGCCTCCCTCTCCTGCTTTGGAGTCACGGTCCTCGTCTTCGGCTTTTTAGCAGATGCTCTCAAAGCCCTTGATAGCCTGTGGCTGGCTGTGCCACTTATGTCCTGTCATCCGCTGTGGGATCAGCATCGCTACACCCACACAACCGCCTTCTTCAGGGGCCACCAAAGCTGGAGACCACAGTCTGCAGTTCTGGGCAGGAGGTCTGGTCATGCCAGCCCTGCTTTCTGCAGCAGAGGCAGGCAGGAGAGCTGCCCTCATGTGTGGGCATAGAATCATAGAATGGTTTCAGTTGGAAAGGACCTTAAAGTTCATCTAGATCCAATCCCTGTGCCATGGGCAGGGATGCCTCCCTCTGGATCAGGATGCCCTGTTCAGGCCTTGAACACCTCCAGGGATGGGGCAGCCACAGCTTCCCTGGGCAACTTGTTCCAGAGCCTCACCACCCTCATTGTGAAGAAATTCCTCCTTGTGTCTACTCTAGATCTTCCTGTCTCCAATTTAAAACCATTCCCCCTCACTACATGCCTTTGTATAAAGTACCTCCCCAGCTTTCTTGTGAACATGGTAGCTCTAGTGGCTCCAGGGATGGCATCTACTCTGCTTTAACCATCTCCTAGAGAGCTTGGTCCACACCAGGGATCAGTCACTGTTTTATCACCTAATCACAGACCAAGGAACTCGGGCAAAACTGCTGAAAAGCCTCAGGCATCTGCAACACTGCCTCTGAGTGCTTGTGAAATCTCACCTCTGTGTGACTAAAAACCCAAACCCAAGCACGTTGCAAAAGTGCATCCAGGGCTCTTGGCATCCCTTGGTCTCACCAGTGCCTGGGTAAATCCTCAGGACCCCCTTGGTGCTGCAGGCAGCAGGGCAAGGACGGTTTCACCCCCAGGCATTCATCCCTGGGGCAGTGATGGACTGTGGGACCCTGGGGATTCCCTAGCCCCTCTGCTTCTCGGCCTGGTTTCAGATTTCCTACCTCTGTGTTTTATCAGCAGCTCTTTATGGGCCTTGGGAGGACAGGCTCACCATGTGTGTGCCCTGCCTAATTCTAGCCATGTGCTGGGAAAAAGAAAAAGGGTTCTGTGATGATAATCTGGCCTGTGAGTAAACGCGGTGTCATGGGAGCTGAGGGACCCCAGAGGAGAGATGTTGCAATTCCAAATGGTTCCAGCCAAGGGAAAAAAAAAAAACAAACCCACTCAGTTTTATTTAGATTAAAGGGTGGGAAAGAAGCAGTCACAGAGGCCAGGGGGAGGATGGCAGAGGAAAACAGGACAAGCCAAGGAGTTTCACTGCCGAAGAAGCAAGGCTTAGGTTTCAGGAATTGCCAACATTTGCTTGGGGAGGTCCTTGCCTTCAAAAGCAGGGGACAGTTCCCCCCACTCCAACCAGAAGCAGCCCTCGCTCCATGGCTGCCAGTGGCACTGATCATGGGATGCATACAGGGCTTCTTTTCTTGCATACGGGCACCCATGATCTCACTTAATGACTCAGATGCGCTCAGACAAAGAAGAAATAAAGTATATTTTACTTCCCACTAATCTGCACCAGATGTCCCTCGCCTGCTTGGCAGGACAGTGGGGCCGGCAAGCATTGTGGGAGCGCCTGGAAGCACAGCCCAGCAAGAAAAGGGGCTAGAAATAGAAAGCCAAAGGAAGAGAAAGGACTGGCAGCTGTGTGAGAAGCCTGGCTTCGCTCCTCTGCTCCTTCCTTTGCCGCGGCTGTGCTGCTGCCAGCCAAGATGCCTTTGGCCAGCACCTCTGCCCAGCATCACCTGAGCAGGGAGGCTTGGGCAAGGGGGAACTCAGGGCAATGGACGCGTGAATTGCCCCTGGAAATGCAAATGGGATCTGCTGAAATGGGGGCTGTGCATCCCCATTTCCAGCAGACAGCACATCTCCTTGCTGACAATTGATGGTCTGGAGGGAACTGACTTTCCTCGAAGGTGGCTACCAGGGCAACCATGGCTGCTCTCCCCCTCCCTGACTGTTGAGCCATCCTCTTCCCTGTGCAGCTTTACAGGATGGTTCCCAGCTCCCACAGCTTTCAGGGTGCTTGTGAGACCCTCATAATTGTTATCCACAAGTCATGAATTGTTGTAGAGGAGAGGTGAGAAACATGCTGTAGGTATGCTTAGGGTTGGGAGCGTCTCCTTGGCATAGATGTCTATCAGTGTAGCCCTTTTCTGGTTTAAGACACTTGCAGGGCTGCAAATGGCCCCATTCCACAGGATCTGTGCTTGGTGATGGACAGTGCCATGTGATGCTTCTGCCAGCAGTGGCCTCCATGTGTGCTGAGATGCTCTAGATCCTCTAGCTGGGGAGCACTGCACCATGCAAAGTAAAGAGAGGAGAGAGCTCAGAGATGTGGCAGGACACGCCAAGCAAATCTGAAGGAAATTCTTGCCTCGTTACCCAAGAATAATCAAGGCTGAGTCCACACAACTTATTTTGGGCACTAGCAAGGGTGTCTTTGGCTTACTAGCATCTTTAAACAACAGCTAGGTCTGGAATCCAGGAACAGTAATAAATCAATAAGATCTGGTGATGCTTGAGCTCTTAGCAAGATGCTGTGAGGTGAGAGGAGTGGCAGAGATGGCTTAAGTAATGGTCTTCCCTAAATAAATGTGGGCCCATCCTCAGCAGAGGCTGGATACGGCTCTTCCTCATATCCAAAACCCTGGGCGTAGCCCTGCTCCTGCTGCAGAAACTCCTGTCCAAGCTCATCAGCCACAGAGGATTGGACCCCAGCTGCTGCTCATAGCAGCAAGTAAGGGAGTAGGAAAGGAGGCAGAGGAGAAAGCTCAGCTGTCATCAGATTTGGGATGCAGGACAAATGGGAGCAGGCTGTTCTGGAGAAGCTGTGGAATCATGAGGTGGGGAATCATGAGACTTGAATCCCGGTCCTGGCGCAGCGATGGTCTTTCTGTGTGGCCTTGGCCATGGCATTTGACTTCTTTGCTCTGGCCCTCTCAGCTATGTCCTGTCTGGAAGTGCACAGCTCTGTGGGCTGACAGATACTAAGGTCTGCTCTGCTCAACACTGCTGCTGCTCAGGGACCCCAGAGGACCCTTGTAGATCTCATTGTCCCGTGCAACATGCTGCAAAAGTATGAGTCTCAGAGAGATGCTCTAACAGGCCTTCAGTAGGCAACCTGCCAACCCCAATGGTGCCTGGCTATGGGATGTTTTCCTTTCAGGAGTGGGCTGGGAAACTGGAAAGCCCCACGGCTGGGGCACTCGACAGCCCTGGAGCTGGGATGGCTCTCCCTTGTCTCGCCTGCAAATGCTCCACACCACTCTTGGCATCTGGAGGAGGAGCAGCCACTGGGAGCATTCCTGCGGCCACGCGTGCAGCACACTGGCCAAGCTGATGTGATTACAGAGGAGAGATAAGGACAGACAATGTGGCTGTGTCACTGGACGGGGGCAGTCGCTTGGGTCTGTGTCTTGTTTGGACTCAAAACCGTCCCAAACGTTCTCAATCCCTCAGTGCTCAGCTGCCAGCTGTGCTGGGGAGCAGGGCAGAGGTGCCAAGTGCAGGCTGGCAGGGAGCCGTCCTCCCCTGCTGTGCTCAGCAGGGCTCCAGCATGGCCCCAGGGACCCCAGCCCCCTGGGACGATGGAGCCACCCCATAGGCATGTGGGGCTGAACATGGGGCTGAGCATCACTCAACCAGCCTGGCCTCCCAGTCGGCCAGCTGACCTCCCATCTCCTCTCCCAGCCAAATTCCTCTTTTAGAATAATAAACAGTGCAGCTCCAGAGAAAACCTCCCTGCCCCTGCAAGCCAGGGACTTTTTTCCCTTCATCACAGAGCTGGAGTGAGAGGGAAGGGCTGTACCCGCACTGGTGGGGAGGAGAGGATGGTGAAGGGTAGGAAGTGGGGATGGAGAGCTAGGACTTCATTTCAGAAGCTGCAAGGTGTGAGGCTGCTGCAGAGCTGCAGGACTGAGTGAAAGGCTCTGGAGGTGGCATTGTGGCAGGACCTCCATGGCCTCCAGGCATGTGCCCAGGGTGGGTGGAGGCAAGTGGTCCCCCGACTTGAAAATGCTCAGGTCTTAGACCTTGGGAAGGATGTAGGAGCCTGAGGGGTCCAAGTGAGGTGTCTGTGTTTGACCTCCTGGATGGAATACCGTCTGCATGCTTACTTTTGGATCATTGAGTGGGGCTGCACCCACCTCAGCTCCTCCTTGTCTGGCACTCAGGGACTGCATCTTATTGCTCTGGCTGAGAACAAAAGCTGAGATTGAGGATGGAAACAACAAGCCTCTCAAGGCTGGCAGTGAGCTGAGTGCCTTTGCCTGTGTGTCCCCAGTTGTGCAAACATAGATGTTGCCATGAAAAGGACAGAAAGATCTGTCCTTCTGCTAGGCAGGATCTGCGTGTATCATGCAGAACACGGAGAGCTCAGCATCTCCGAGCGTGCCTCCTGCCCTGGCCAGAGGAGAAAAACAAGGCAGATGTCACCACTCTTCAAGATGTTGCCAACCTTGCACTCTGCTTGGGAAGCATCTCCTAGAGACATGCCTTTCTGCAAAACCAGCAGTTTTATTAAAGCCAGCTGTAAACACAGTGGAGGTGGCCAGAGACAGCAGGCGGAGGCTGTAGGGCTCTCGCCATTCACTGAAGCAACATCCATGCTAGCCCAGCACCAACGTGCACCCACATCTGGCTCCAGCAGAGCAGTCATTTTCCCTTCTAATCCTGCAGTGATCACTAGTGAAGCAAGGAACTCGTCTGTGTGGGTAGAGGAAGCCAAGATCTCACCTGTACCAGGACTAAGTGACAGCCCGGAAAGCTGGGCTTCCAACTAAAATCTGGGCATTAGTTTGGGAAACCTGTTTGCTGACAGGCACATGGGGGGTGGGGGAAACTGCCTGGCTTGTGCTTTCAGGGAAAGGTGAGAGGAGAGGATCTCAGTTTTCCTTACAACATTGAATAACGGATGAATCACACACCTCTATAAAGGAGATTTGGGAAACAAAGTGAATTGTTCTCATAGTTGTGCCTTGAGGGGCAGCGAGATTAGGTTGTCCAGCCTCCTCTTCTCTCCTGCAGGCTCCTGTAGATGCAGCAAGGTCACATTCATTTACAGCCTGAATTTCACCCCAGTCCTTTCATCCTACCCACCCCCAGCTCTTCCCTGTAACTGCTCTCATCCCCTCTGGCAAATGCAGAAGAGAGAAGGAGTCAGAGGGGTTTTCTGGAGAGGAGAGAGGGAAGCTGCTGAATAAGCCGGGGACCTGAAAGGATTTGCTGGTAGATCAGACTTTTGGAGAGCCAAGGCAAGAGAATAATAAAAACATCTGACAAGCACACGTCATTTAAAAGCCATTTCCTCCTTAACATCAAGCAGACCAGGAGGCCACTCTAGGGCCAAGAGACAGCAGAGCTGCTCAGAGAGAATGGGTCAGCAAGTCTAAATTGCCACTAGCCATCCTTGTGCCTGGTGGGCAGCTATTCTCCCCCTCCCTGGGAGAAGGTTCAAAGTTCCTCTTGCACAGGGAGGTGGGAGGATGCCCAGCAGCAGGGCAGGAGCTCAGCTCCAGCTTGCAGCGTGTCTGAGCCGTGAAGTTCAGCTCCATGCAGAAGCATCCCCAAGATCAGGACTTACTGATCTCATTCCCCCTCAGCTTACTCCAAGCACAGAGGAAATCTTTCCCCTTACTCTTCCCGTTGTTAGATTCTTCATTTTGTTTTTCAGAAATACTCATCCCCATCTTGTCCCTGCAGGCATGATGGTCGGGGGCTACCTGTCACCCCATCACATGGGGGACAGACCCCACTGCTCTTAGGGAGCTCTGCCTTTGTCTCTTTGTTGCTCCCAGTTTGCACCAGGGAGGGCCATAAAAGCTCTGAGGAAAAGATTTCTTAAGAAATGCGGATAAAGGGGATTTTAACTACAAAGCCCTCTTAAATATTACCTTCAAATATGCATTTTTAAAAGCTAAATACAAGAAGTTTGGGGCGGGGTGGGTGGTGGGGTTTCTTTGGGTTTGTTTTATTTCATTGGAATGAGCAGAAAATGTGGGAGGGTTGGTGGGGGATCTGTTTTCTAGCAAGTTTGTCTCACTGGGACTGAAGGATGCAAAAACTAGGGGGAAAAAAAAGGCAAGCAGCAGAGCAGAGGGAGGGAGCAAGGCAGGGATCTGCAGCCAGGGGAGCGGCATTCGGAGCACAGATGAGCAAGAGTTGACACAACTGCTGGAGCCTCCAGCAAATCCCTGTTTACCAGCGGGAGGTGCCTTACAAACAGCTCCCTCCTCCTGCAGATCCAGAGTGAGGGTGAACCAAATGAAAGGCTGAAAACTGGAAAGAGATGGGAGGTTTCTAAGGTGGAGAAGGGAGCTCGGGGCATAGGTGAGGAACCTCACCTTTGCTGGCAGTGCTGCACTCATCCTGCTTTGCTTTCAGCAGGGTTTGGCCACCAAGCCACGGAGCCCACCATGCTGTGCCCCTCTCTGAAGACATCTCTCTGGCTCCTCATTCTTACCGGTGAGTGCTGTGGCTGGGGAGGTGTGTGCAGGATTGGGCCCTGCACGAGGAGGATGTCCTGGGATGCTCAACCCAGGGCAAGAGGGATGAAAAGAGCAAAGCCATGGGGAGGCAGAGGGGTGCACACTGTGCTCCAGGCACCTCTGTCTCTCCTAGTTCCACGATGGGTTCGTGAGTTCATGCCAACCCAGTCCTGTGGTGCGGTGGGTGTTAAGTACTCACCTGTTTCATGTTGGTGTGCGGCTGGGTGAGAGGAGGAGACTTTTGCAGAGGGAGCACTGCCAGGAGCACTTAGCCCTGAGCAGACACCCAGGAACCCACATTAGGTGGACATTATGGACATCTACACAGCAGGAAAGATTCAGTCAGATCCCTTATATAGAAGAGCACCCCACGGGAAGGCAACAGGGCAGCTGGCTGCATCTAGGCATCTCAAAGTATTGCTATGAGGCCCTGGGGACTGTCCCGGCTGCCCTGCCCACCTTTGGGGACACCAGGGGTGAGCACTTGTCCCAGCCCCACTGGGAAGTCTGGGCAAAGTGAAACGAGAAGGCTGGGAGAGACACGGGGAGCCATTCAGGAAGAGCTTGCCTGCTCTATTGCTTCCAAAGGATTTCCTCTAAGGTTTTGCTTTCATTCTTCTTTCACTTTCTTGTAAACTGACATTGTTTCAGCCTAGTCTGTGTCCTGCCTGACACTGCCCCTGTGGAGAGGCAGCCAGCAGAGCAGGGAATTGCCTCGACTCCTCCTCCCCTCCTTGCCTGCTAAGTGTATGGCATTTCCAAGCCTTTGAAGATGCATCTGAGACTCAGCTCTCTTTACAGAGACATGTAGGGTTGGCAGTACTATGCTTACTATCAGCTCCCCAGGCCATCTAGACCAGCTCACAGGATGCATAAAAGCCAAGAATGTGAGCAAGCACTTAGAGAAGACCCAGCTCACCCCCATTTCCAGCCCTGTCCTCACGAAGGATACACCTTGGGCTGGTGTAACAGCATCACTGCCTCCCAGGACAGCTCTGTTCAAACCCCCAGTTTCAACGGCTGCTCCAAATCCCTCCTGAACCAGCCTTCTGCTCCTCACCAGGCAGGCAGCATGGGGTGTGCAGTGAACTTGCAGGAAGGTTGGATGGGGACGTGCATAGTTAAAGCATAAAATGGGAGGTTCTCTAACCATAAGCAACATGGGCATTTCCTCTCCAGTAAGAGTTTCAGGAGGTACAGGGAATGGTGACCCACCAAGGTCTAGATTGACAGGACATTTCAGAGGAGAGCATGTGGCTATGCCAAGGGGGACAAATCCAGGAAGGTTCTTTTTCAGGCTGATACTACAAACAAAACAAACTGTCATGAGGTTGTGCTCCTGCATGTTTCTCCTTGGATTTCAGAGGAAACCAATTTGGTCTCATCTGCCTCCTTTCACAGGTCTGCTGGAGGTGGCATCTGGGGGCAGCGGGCTGCACATCCAACCTGGAGACGCTGAGTTTGTCCTCGGTCTCCACAGCACCTTCTCCTTCTTGTGCTATGGGGATGGTGCACTGGTCTGGGAACGGGATGGTCAGCCCCTTGCTGCCTCTCTGGAGCTCAGGGATGGTGTCTTCGTCAGCAACCTCACCCTCAGGAATGTGACAGGTCGTCACACTGGGGAGTACACGTGCACCTACAACTTTGACCAGGCTCCCGAACCAGCAGAGAGGAAAGCACTGTATATATACGTCCCAGGTAAGGGACAACATGTCCTTGTCTCTGCATTTTCACAGGGTTTAGCAGGAGAAAGAGGGCTTTACAGAATCATAGAATCACCAGGTTGGAAGAGACCCACCGGATCATCGAGTCCAACCATTCCTATCAAAATCAATATCTATTCCCCAAATTCCTGGGCACTGGGTCTCCGGCCACTCCCAGGCCTGTAAATTTGAATTATCATTCTGTCTCCAGGTACCTGACCTCCCCAAATCCTTCCTCCCATTGCAGGAGAGCATTCATGGGAGGTCATCTGGCTGTGACATGTCTCTGGTGTGTCAGGGCATGGTAGAGGCCCACGTGTGCTGTGTTAGCACAAGAGGTGGGCGGGGAACAGTATTAAGTGGCAGCATCTGTGTCTCTCTTATCCTCCCAGAAGAGGTTTGGCAAGCCCATAACATGGCAGCTCTGCTTTACCATGGGAGTTAAAGAAAGGATTCCACCACTCTGGAGTCTGAGCCCTGTGCTGGAGCAGTCCTGGAGGAGCACAGTGCAACCCTGGTTCAGCTTCAAGCAGCTTTTTGTAACCAGTGTTCCCTCTCTCCCACAGATCCCTCCCTAGTCTTCCTTCCCACAATTACCTCTGAAGAGCTCTTCATCTTCATCACGGGCTACACAGAGGCTGTCATCCCATGCCGTGTGACCGACCCACAGGTGCAGGTGACCCTCTATGAGAAAAAGGTGGAGAACCCCATCCCAGCTGTTTATGACCCACAACAGGGATTCAAAGGCTTCTTTGAGGATAAGACCTATTTCTGCCGGGCAATTGTGGATGACCAGGAGGTGGATTCAGACACCTTCTATGTCTATAGGATCCAGGGTGAGTTGCTATTGTCTCAGCATACCTGTGCACCTGCTGAGGCTATTCTTTCAGCCTGGTAGCAGGGGACAGCAGAGATCTCCTCCTGTCTCCTCAGTGATGCCCCTGATCAGTTTGGAGCCTGGATTTTAGTCCCATCTCCATTGGAGAATGGGTTCTACTAAAGAGTCAGCTCCATCCCTCAGGAAAGAGACTTTGTGGCTGACCACTCCTCCCAGGATAAATAAACTAGGTGCGCACTCATACCTTCCTTCATTATTCACTCCTTTCTTTCACCTTCCCCACAGTCTCATCTGTGAACGTCTCCATCAGCGCAGTGCAGACCATCGTGCGTCAGGGAGAAAACGTTACCCTGATGTGCACCGTGAGCGGCAACGAGCTAGTCAACTTTAACTGGGATTATCCTCGCAAGCAGGTGAGTGCTTCAGCCCCACAGGCTCCAGGCATGTCCCTAGGCAATCATGCATCAATACCTTAGGTGAAGCTTCATAGGAAGCTTAAACCCACGACAGAAACTGTGCGATGCTTCTGCCACACAGAGAGGTTTGGTGGGAGATCTTTGGATTACGACTGTCTGTCTCAGTGGCTTATGATCTGTGCGTCTTCCCTGTCCCTGTGGTAGCCAGACCAGGGTCCTCTACCTCTTTCTCTTCCTTCCCTGTGAGCCTTTGTAGCTCCAATGGCAGAACAAGCTCTTGACTTCTCAGGCCATATCTCCTGTCTCCATTGTGCAGGCAGGGAGAGCTGTGGAGCCGGTGACTGACTTCCTGCCCGGATCCACCCATGAGATCCGCTCCATCCTCATCATTCAGAATGCGGAGCTGGAGGACAGTGGGACCTACGTCTGCAACGTCTCTGAAGGCTACCATGAGAAGACTGATAGGAAAGACATCACAGTCCATGTGATCGGTATGTTGCTGCCCACATGCCCAAAGCCAGCAAACCTTGTGGGTGTCCAGCCGGGATGCTCCAAAGCTGCACCCTCTTCTCTCTGTCCAGCCTCCAGCCCTGTCCCCTCCTCACCTCTTCCCTAACTGACCATGGCAAAAGCACAACCTTCACTCCATGTCATCTCTGCCCACTTCTTGGCTTCAAAACATCCCAAATCTCTGACTTTGGCTCTTGCGACCCTTTAAAACACTTGAGCTTATGGGTAAGAGCTCTTCTGCACCATGCAGTGCCAAAGTGATGTAAACTCACATTGTGACCTTCCCCCTCTGCATCTGTCCTTTCTTCATGTACCTTCATAGAATCATAGAATAACCAGGTTGGAAGAGACCCATTGGATCATCTAGTCCAACCATTCCTATCAAACACTAAACCATGTCCCTCAGGACCTCATCTACCCGTACCTTAAACACGTCCAGGGAAGGTGAATCAACCCCCTCACTGGGCAGCCTATTCCAATGCCCAATGACCCTCTGTGTGAAAAACTTCCTCCTAATCTCCAACCTAAATCTTAAACTTAATCTAAACTTAAGAGAACCTGCCTCATCTCCACAAGATAAAAGCCTTTTTCACACATGCTGCCTGCCCCATGAGCTCCTCCACTCCCACATGTCTCTGCATCCACCATCCCCTTTGAGACAAGCCTGAAGCCTTGAGGGATGCATCTGCCCCACCCCTTTTGGTTGTTCAGTGTTTTGTTCCAGATCCATGTTTGTCCAAAGGACTAGAAATAGGGTTGTTTCTCTCTCTGAATCCCCAACCCCTCCTGCCCTGTCTCAGAGCGTGGCTTTGTGCATTTCCAAACTGACCTGCCCAGCACGGTGTACGCTGAGGTCCACAAGAGTCACACCATCCTGGTGGAGATGGAGGCCTACCCACATCCCAACATTGTGTGGCTGAAAAACAACAAGACTCTGACCATGGAGAGCAGCAGCGAGTTCACCATCACCAACAGGAATCTGTCAGAAACCAAGTAAGGGCCCATCATTCCTTATCAGGATGCAGGGATGGGGGTAATTGTTGCTTGGACATGGCTGATAGTTGAATCCCTTCCCTTGAGTGGATTTCACACATGCTTCAGATGGGTAGGAGCAGGTTGCCCCTGAACACTGTCAATCCCCAAGTACTTTCTCACACCCATCATTCTGGTACTTTCCCCTCCAGGTATCAAACAGCTCTGGTACTGGTGCGGGTAAAGCAAGAAGAAGGAGGTTTTTACACCATTCGAGTTTCCAATGAGGATGATGAGCAGGAGCTGTCCTTCCATCTGCAGATAAATGGTAAGGATGGGCATGCAGACATGGGGTGAGGAGCGTGGGGGCAGTCTCAGGGGATAGCTTTTGCCACAGGACGCTCAAGGTGAAGCCTTTACTCCTCTGACTACAGGTCTGGAGTGGTTCAGGACAAAGGAAGAGCGTTCAAGCAAGAAACGTGCTCATTTGAAATATCTCGTAGTTGGTTTCAGAGCAAGGGGGACAGGGAGGCAGTGCAGGCACCAGTAGCTTAGTCTTCATGCCCTGGCCCCAGGTAGCAGTTTCAGAGGTGACTGCACAGCTCCGATGTCCAGGACTTTCCCCTGTACTGTCCTGAGCTCTCCCAGCAAGCCAGATGGGGGCAGGCCTCCTTCATAACCCCCTCAGATCTTTCTGGTTTCACTGTTAGCTTTCAAAAATAAAACACGATTGATGTGATGAGTCCTCCCTCACTGCCTCCTCACCCCCCAGGCCATGTTGGGGGCACAATGGAATCACGTTCCCCTTGCATCCTGCAGTCAGAAAGGATTAATTCCCATCACTGTCTCTTGGTTTCAGTGCCAGCCAAAGTGGTGGATCTCAAGGAGAACAGCAGTGCCAGCAGTGGGGAGCAGACCGTGACGTGCTCTGCTGAAGGCATGCCCCAACCTGAGATCAGCTGGTCTACTTGCAGCAACATCAAATGGTAAGTTGAGTGATGAAGCCCAGGGAAACAGTTCTTTAGTAGAATAACAGACTATTATTTTATTGTATTCCACTGACTCACACACCCGAGCATCCCATGGTGGTTTGTGGTCCCAACTGCCTCTCAGGTGCCTTTATCCTCCCCCGGATCAGGTGCAGCACCAAAGGGCAGCCCACCCGGCTGCTGGGGAATGAGTCCACAGAGATTGGCCTGCAAACCAATGCCACGTACCACGCGGAGCTGCAGGTGTACCGCGTGAACAGCACCCTGCAGCTGCACAGGGTGGACGAGCCCCTGCTCCTGAGATGCACCGTGCAAAACTTCCTGGGCACCAGCTCCCAGGACATCACTCTGGTCCCACATGGTGAGCATTGAGGGGAGTGTTTAGGCCAGCAGTGGGAAGACAGGTATTCCTCCATGTGTCCCCAACCTGGAGGTGCTGGGAGCCAGGACTGTCCTCTGATGACTGCAGTCCTTAGAGGGAGGAAACCTGTGTACTTCTGCCCCAGATGAAACCTCCTTTGGATGAGCAGGAAAGGCTGCTCCAGGAGGACTCTGAAGCCCTTATAGAATCATAGAACAACCAGGTTGGAAGGGACCCATTGGATCTTCTAGTCCAACTATTCCTATCTAACACTAAACCAAGTCCCTCAAGATCTCATCCACCCGTGCCTTAAACACCTCCAGGGAAGGGGAATCAACCACCTCCCTGGGCAGCCTATTCCAATGCCCAGAGTCATCCCTCCTAGGAGGCAAGCTGAGAGTGCCTGAGCAGATCCCCGGTGTCTTGTTATTAGCCCGAGGGTCACTAGATGGTGCCATGGGCTCAAACATCTGTGCCCTGACCATCCAAACTGTGAGGAAGGATGGTGTGAGCCCAGGCCCAGGTCTGCCTGCTCTCCCCCGAGCAAAGCAGCCCCTCTGCCTCCCTACACCCTCCCAAAGCACCAAGCCTTTCAACAGGCTGTAACAACCCACCAGGAAATTATCCCTGGGGTGCTGTGCCTGCAAGTGATAGGCAGATCCACCCAGGAGGAGAGGACAGAGACTCTCCCCACCCAGAGAGTTCAAGGTCAAGTCTGGTGGGGAAAACATGTAGCAGGAGGGGGCAGTGGCCAGGGGAGGGAAGGGGAATGGTGCAGGGACCCCTCTGCTCTGCTGTCCCATCCTTTCCCCAGGGTACTCAGGCCATGCAGAGGTGAAGGAGTCTGATTTCTGCCCTTGTTATCATTGTAGCCTTGCCGTTCAAGGTGGTCATCATCTCTGTCATCCTGGCCTTACTGGTCCTCACCGTCATCTCCTTGATCATCCTGATTGTCCTGTGGCAGAAGGTAAAAGAGAGTGTTCCCAGGCTGCCAAGGTGTAAGGGTATCTGGGAAGAGCAAAGCCATGGGCTCCAGCTGGCATGGGCTTGACAATGTTCTACCCATGCCAGGGACCACGGGCTTCCAATAGGCCTCTACCTGCCTTTGGCATCTGTGGGCTAGATAGGGAATGAGGCAATGGCTGCAGTGACCAAAGACTCTTACAAAGCCCATCCTCATCCCCCATGCCCTCTCTGACTCTCAGCCTCTCATATCTCTCTTTCCCCTTTGCTCCTCTTTCCAGAAACCTCGTTATGAAATCCGCTGGAAGGTGATTGAGTCAGTCAGCTCTGATGGGCACGAGTACATCTATGTGGATCCCATGCAGCTCCCTTATGACTCCAGCTGGGAGGTACCCAGGGACAAGCTGGTACTAGGTAAAGGCTCTGCAGGTCACACTGATGAACCTCTGGGCCCCTGTCTTTCTGAGGTTGATAGGTTTGGGATCTCTGAAATATGAACCAAGAAAAGGCAGAGAGATTCCTGGAGATACAATGTGGTTCTGGGACAAGGGGCTCATCTGAGGCTATGGTGGGAGGCCAGCAGCCCCCTATGGCATGAAGGGTTATTCCTGGCTATCCTTTCTTGAAGCTGGCAGCTCCTTCCCTTCTCAGCCAGATGGAAACCTGTCCCAGCCCCAAACTTAGCTCACAACTACTTCCACGCCTATCAGGATGACTGCAGCAAGGCTGATGTGGTTTCAGACAGGGGACTTGGCTTTTCCAAGCACCTTTCCTCAGCTCTCCTCAGGGTCCATCACCAACTTTGCCTCCTTACTGTTTCTTTGCAGGACGCACTCTTGGCTCTGGTGCCTTTGGACGTGTGGTGGAGGCAACAGCCCATGGCCTGAGCCATTCACGTTCCACCATGAAAGTGGCAGTCAAAATGCTGAAGTGTGAGTTGCCCCAACGCCATCTCTCTTTCCCATCTAAAAGCCACAAGGGCAAACATTACCCATGCACACCTCCTCTTGCACTGCCGTTCACACTGAATCTCCCCAACAGCCACCGCCCGGAGCAGTGAGAAGCAAGCCCTTATGTCTGAGCTGAAGATAATGAGCCACCTAGGACCTCATCTGAACATCGTCAACTTGCTGGGTGCCTGCACCAAAGGAGGTACTGAGCCCTAGGTGGTTTGTCTCCTCTCCTTACTGTCCTGGGCTTAGGAAAACTGTCATCAGAGAGAATAATTCCTGTTTTCTGGCTCAGAATTATTCAGCCTGTGGTGTTCTGAAAACCTTTATTTCCAACCTGAAACTGAGGAGGGCATGTGCCTGTTAATACCTACTTCCCTCCGTGACCATAAATTTCAAATTCCAGAAATGGTCATTACCAGAAAGGTCTCTTTTTCCCCTGGCCCTGCCTGGACATCCTGCAATCTAGTAATGGCCTGTGGGATGAAATTCGCTGCCCAGGGGAGCGAGCGGGGCAGAGGCAATGCTGAGGAGTGAGCGGGGCAGAGGCAGTGCTGACGTGGGTGTTGTCTCCCACCAGGGCCCATCTATATTATCACCGAGTACTGCCGCTACGGGGACCTGGTGGACTACCTGCACCGCAACAAGCACACCTTCTTGCAGTCCTATGAAGAGAAGGCACGGCGAGAGGCAGAGCTGTATGGGAACACACCTAAGGAAGACCACGTGCAAAGGTACCTGAAAAGCAGCACTCTCCTCCTTCTTGATGCCTACCCCATCCTGGCCTCATCAACAAGGCGAGCTGGCACTGTCAGGAAAGGATACCCACATTTCCTCCAGGCCAGTAAAAGAAATGCAGGATCAGTGCTATGGGACACAGCTGGTTGCTCAGTTACCTTGTGAGATCAATCCATGTGCCAACCAGCCACCTCCAAACAGCTTCTGGCAGACAGGGAGTTAGCAGAGGCAATCTGTATGTCCTAGAGGCTGAGTTTGCTAACACACACTCTGGTTACTCCATGCCAGTTGGGAATATTCCCTGGCATCAATAACTTTGCCGGCATAGCCGTAGCTACACATTGAGTACAGAGATGAAGGTTTGACTGACACGTCTTTCCCCTTGGGGAGCTCAGGTCTGCATTTTGAGGGTACAGTGTGTAAGGCAGAAGTACTAGGAGTGCAGTTGCGCAAGGGGTTCTACGAGGAAAGGGAACTGGTCCTTCATCCAGTGGTCAGCTGTAAGAGACGCAGGCACATCGGTGCAGAGAAAGAGTCCCATGGGAAGTTAGAAAGCAGCATTTCCTTCTAGCATGCCAAAACACAGTAAAATCAAGCTGTGTTGGGACATCAGCATAGCTGCCCCCTGCTTTTGCTGTTCAACGGCAGCTGAGATCCTCTTCAGTGCTAAGTGCAGCCTCCCACAGCTGTGAGGACGTGCCCCGCAGCAGGTTTCCCTTGCCCATGGGAGGCCTCAAGATGCTACTTCTGAAGAGCCTCTTTTCTTCCCTCCACAGTCACCTCTCCTTGTCTGTCGAGAGCGATGGGGGCTACATGGACATGAGCAAGGATGACTCCCTGGATTATGTGCCCATGTCTGACATGAAGGGTGAAGTCAAGTATGCTGACATCGATTCCTCTAACTATGGCACCCCCTATGAGCTGGACAGCTATTCCCCATCAGGTAACAGCTCAGCCAAAGTAGAAGGGACAGGTGCTTGCACACTGGGCGCTGTTCACCTTTGCTTGCAGAGACACATGGTCTATATTGCAAATGTCACCTTTGGGATGAGTCCAGCAGTAGTAGGAGATGCCCTTGTAATGGGAGCTCCCATATGTGTCCCATTGTCCCTCCACGGGTGTTGTGTAACACCGACATCCACCTCTGCTTGCCCTCCAGCTCCTGAAAGAACAAACCGGGTGACACTGATAAATGAGTCTCCACTCCTCAGCTACATGGACTTGGTGGGCTTCAGCTTCCAGGTGGCCAATGGGATGGAGTTCCTGGCTTCCAAAAATGTACGTATGCTGGCTGGTTCATGGTACCTGTGATGATGGAGGCTAACAATGCTCTGCCGTGTCCCGCGGTCAGCTTCTGCTCACTGTCCCTCTGTCCATGCCAACCTCCTCATGGGAGAAGTGGCCATGTAATTGAAAGGGCTGCTGACCACTTCTCCCTGAGGATCAGCATGACTGTATTTGCACGTGACAGCTAATTCTGGCTTAGATCAAGCTTCAGACCTCAAATTTTCTGCCTCTGAGCTCCTCCCAAGCCATGAGCAGCACAGCTGCAGGGCTGTATCATCCTTGTTTACTGGGATAACCAAACAATGACAACCTCCCTCTGCTAAAGCACAGGGCATTCTGCTTTAGAACTAGTACTGTCCATGGATGCTTCCAGTGCATCATCATGTGCTCTAAGTACCCCCTGCCCCAACCTCATCATAAGTGCTCGTTCAGTAGAAATTAAGCCGACACAGAGGACCAGGCTCTGGTATTTCTTAAGATCTGGCTAAGCCCAGGGCAGGAAGAAATATAGGTGGTCTGTGTGAAACATGCAGGGCAGGGCTAAGAGGTAGGGTAGGGGTGGCATCATTGATGTGTGGAGAGAAATTCTTGGCTCTTTACCTCCATCAGACAGTTTGATCATTAAAAATGCGTGGTCAGTGCTCTCCCATGGAGCACAGAAGAGGACCTCCCAGCTTCCTGCAGCTTCCCACAGTCACGCTTGACAGTGGCATAATATCACCACTAGTGTCTGGTAGGGTCTTAGGCAAACCTCAGGGTTGCTCATATGGAAAGCATCCAACATGCTGGAAAACCAGAAGGCACAAGCTAGGCAAGGGTAACTCTGATGCCTTCAGACTGCTAGGTTGGATTGTCCAAACAGAGATGGAGACATGCCCTCATTGCCAGCCCATTAATACCCCTGCTTGGTCAGGCACAAGCAATCTCCTCTCTGCTGGGTTGTTCAAGTTGCCCTTGCCAAATTTATGTGCCTGTTGCTGTCACAGGGGTAAGAGTCCAGATGAGCAGTGGAAAAAGCATGCTCTGCTCATGGCTTTGAGCCATGGCTGTCCCTAGAGATGGAGAAGATGCCTCAAGCAATGTGAGGTGACTCCTGCTCCTGCAGCACCAGAAATGTGCTGATACTGGTTCTGGGCTGCTTTCTTGGGCTATCTGGGGGCATCTCGCAGTGACAGTGCCCATCCTCCCCTAACAGTGCGTGCATCGTGACCTGGCTGCTAGGAACGTCCTCATCTGCGAGGGGAAGCTGGTGAAGATCTGTGACTTTGGCCTAGCAAGGGACATCATGAGGGATTCCAACTATATCTCCAAAGGCAGTGTGAGTACCAAGAGCTCTGCAAACCCTTTCTTCCTCGGGTTCCAGGTTTGGCATTCCCTACATGCTCCCCTCATGAGTTGTTAGTCTGTCATTGTGCCCAGGAGCAATGATAGGGCAGGACTTCCCGGAGATGGTGCCAACAGTCAATCATAGAATCATAGAATCACCAGGTTGGAAAAGACCCACTGGATCAGCGAGTCCAACCATTCCGATCAAATACGAAACCATGTCCCTCAACACCTCATCCACCCGTCCCTTAAGCCCCTCCAGGGAAGGTGACTCAACGCCCTCCCTGGGCAGCCTGTTCCAGTGCCCAATGACCCTTTCCATGAAAATTTTTTTCCAACCATCCTGCACCTGATGTACTCTGCAGGCTGTGGTGTGGCAGAATCGCACGCCCGTATCTACAGGCTCTTACACAAGATCCTGGGCAGCAGCAGCAAAACTAAGAATTGTCCCCTGTCCACCCCTAGCAGCAGTGCTGCATCCCTCCCC
This sequence comes from Coccyzus lansbergi, assembly GCA_033558105.1. Taxonomy (NCBI): domain Eukaryota; kingdom Metazoa; phylum Chordata; class Aves; order Cuculiformes; family Coccyzidae; genus Coccyzus; species Coccyzus lansbergi. The sequence continues at coordinate 339,606 of JAUMJK010001205.1, read as the reverse complement.
TGCACAGCACCGAGTCTGGTCCTGAGCTGCAGGCAGCAGTGCGAGGTAAGGCAGCTTAACAGTGCTGCAGTGAGTCACTGGCTGCTCTTAGCAAAGGGTTCACAAAATTCTGCTCTAACCACTAGACCACAGGTAAGAGGAAGTGTTCCCCTGCAAGCAGCTACTTTCCAGAGAGATGTCTCCAATCTTTCAAGGCAGGAGAGGGTGAGGCTGTAATTGAGCTTCCCTAGAACCTCGCCTGTGACTTCAACAACAGCGCTGGGGCATTCAGGAACACGCAACCCGAAGCAAAGCAGGGATGTAATTCCCAAACAGAAAAACTGAGGCTGAGGCAGTGGAGTGTGAAGCCAGGCCCCTCAAGCCCCAATCTTCCACTCTATGAACCAGTTCACTTCTCTCCTGCTTTCTCCCGTTTGCAGAGGATGACAGGCAGGCAATCAGGGCCTGGGCAGAGAGAGCCTCCTGCAGGGGTGTTGGGGTTTTCAAGTCCAGTCTTGGCATAGCTGCTTTTCCTTGCAAAATGGGAAATGAAACAGGGTTCCTTTGCAATCCTTCCTGAAGATTATTTTGATATTCATTGTGCAAGTCAATCCCAGGAACAGCACCACCAGTGCTGCATACAAGCTGGTCAAGTGAGGCTTCTTTTTGTGTATCGCTCTGAGTAAGAGCAGGAAGAAAGGTGGATGTGTCCTTCGGCTCTTGTCTGGCCATTCCATAGCTGTCTCCAACCTGGTCTTAGATTTTCAAAGTCCAGATAGGCCTGGCCTCCCTCCAGAAATGCTATGGTCATGTTGTACAACTCAGTGCACTCCCCAAGAACTAGGGAACAGAGAATGCACACCATGCCATCTCACTGTAGCAGACAGTGACAGAAATGGATATAGCACACCCCATCTTTCCTCCTGCCTGCTGGGTTCGTCATGCACAAGGGAAGAGGAAACTGGTCCCTCCAAGAAATGGATGTCAGCAGATGTTGGGCAGCTCTGTAGGAAGTTGTATATCGTCTGCCAGGCTCTCACCTGTTGAAACAAATGCTGTAAACACAGCTGACTATCTTCTTGTTCCTGTTTTTTCCTCTTAGACTTTCTTGCCCCTTAAGTGGATGGCTCCAGAGAGCATCTTCAACAATCTCTACACCACCCTCAGTGATGTGTGGTCCTTTGGGATTCTCCTCTGGGAGATATTCACTCTAGGTAAGTGCTCTGGAGATCATGGTGGTATCTGTAGGTCTGATAGTGTGCTAGCAGAATCCCTTCCCACAGTAGAAATCCATTTGTAATCCTTAAGTCGCAGCCTTTCCAGTCAGAGTAGCACTTCATTCCCCATCTCTTTCTTTCCTATGCTGCCATTGCCATTTGGAAGTGAAATAAAGCAGAAAAGGTAAAGCAAAAAAAGAAAACGTTAGTGTGAAATGCATGTTGGTATGGGGGTGGTAGGCAATCCAGCAGCCTGATTTCCTGCTCTCCCTTTACACGCAGGGGGGACTCCATACCCTGAACTGCCTATGAATGAGCAGTTCTACAATGCCATCAAACGTGGCTACAGGATGTCCAAACCCACCCACGCCTCTGATGAAATGTAAGTGCTGCCCATACTCATCTGCCTTGGACCTGCCCTTCACAAACTACTGAAGCATTGCTGCCTGTTTTGCCTACCCACCAGCTCATCGGAGTGCTCTCTCTTCCCTTTCGTTAGCTACGATATCATGCAGAAATGCTGGGAGGAGAAGTTTGAGATCAGACCATCCTTCTCACAGCTGGTGGTGCTCATGGGAAACCTCTTGGTGGACTGCTACAGAAAGGTGTGTTCAAAAGACCTTGTGCTGGAGGGACAGTGGAGATTAGAGGTTCAGTTCTCTGTGAAGGATGAAGGATGCTGCCTGGATTGAGGCTCTCAGTAAGGTTGTTGAGACCACTGTTTAGAGCATTTTTACTGTGATTAAGGCTACAGTAGTTTGAACAGCCGGTGAAGGTGGTTTGGGCATCCCGGGGACATTGCTGAGACAACTGGCATCACCAGACCAGCAGCTGATGTCTCAGCAACTGCAGAAATCAGAACTGACAGGAGATCCAAATCCTGTCTCTAACTTGGTAGTTTAGAGCTGTGGAATTGTGTCCCTGATTTCTCCCTTAAGAAATGTTCACGACCTGTCCTTGGTGGAGACAGTGTAGCTGAACCCTGCTAGAAGATGCCAGCCTCTCTAGAAAAAGTCTAGCAGGCAGGGAAAGCACATACACTACAGATGCATTTTCTCCACTCACAAGACCTTCCCTTTTCTTTGGTGAGATCAGAGGTACCAGCAGGTGGATGAAGAGTTCATGAAGAGTGACCACCCTGCTGTTGTCCGCACAAGACCAACAATCCCTGGGCTGAACAACACCAGGCTCACTCCCAGCTCCCCCACGGGCAGCATCCTCTACACAGCCGTGCACCAGAACGGGGGTGAGAACGATTATATCATCCCTCTTCCCGACCCCAAACCTGACACCATCTGCGATCTCCCTCAGGAGGCCTCCATCAGCCGGGCCAGGTAAAAGCATCACTTCTGAATATTGTCCCTTTTCCTGACTATCTGAAAATGGGGGCCCCAGAGGAAATGGGGATGCACAGACAGACCAGGGCTGGTTTTACCAGGAGAGGAGGAGAGCAGTGTCACCCTCATATGAGGTGCTATGACCTTGCACGAGTCTGTGGGGATGAAGATGAGCCAGAAGATTTGGGATGTGAGCTAAATTAGGGAATCATGTCATGACCCTGTAATTCACCTGATATAGCTAGAGACAAGAGAAGCCACTTACAACGAGTAGGACACATTGGTGTGTGACATCCACGTAGCCCATCTGGCTGTTTGTTGTGTTTGAGGGCTCAATAGACCCAAGTGGTATTATCTGCCCCCCTGCTTAAATTTACTCAGATAGACTGGGGCTGCCAGAAGATTGATGCGTTTCTCAGCCATTGGGAATCCTCTCACCAGGTGACATGGGACAAGGCATTCATTTCTCTCTCCTCCTTGTTTCCCTTCAGCTCTACACTGAACGAGGCCAACACATCATCTACAATATCCTGTGACAGCCCTCTGGGCCTCCAGCAGGACGAGGAGCAGGAATCCGACTCCCAGCCAGGCTGCCAAGAGCCGACCACAGGGCACCAAGAGGTGGAGGAGAGTTTCCTGTAGTCAGAGCTGGGCTGGCTCTACATCTCCCCATGGTGAGACCAGCTGAGGGGCTGACCCAGACATCACAGAGAGCCGTGCTTTGCACTTTTACATTGGGATATCCCCACCTGTCCCAGAATTCTTCCTTCCTTCCTTCCCATCTCCCAGTGTTGGGTGTGGAATTAAAGACTCTTCCCCGCTGTCATTCCCTTCCCCCTTACAAAGGGGTGGCTCAGTGCCAGCAACCATCCAGATCATGGCCACATCCTCCTCAGTGATCAAACCACTGCAGGATGGAGACATCTCACAGACCAACATCTTCATTTAAAGTGGAAGACGTGGGCTGGATCTCCACAAGAGACGCCACTTTCTGCATTACTAAGATGATACTCTAGCCTTTTCCCCCTCCATGGCAACGAGTTTCATCTCCTCTGCACCAGCACTTCTCTGATAGTCTCAGTACCAGCCACACCATGAAATGCTACCGGGACATACTATTTGCTTGGAGCCCACTGCTGGGGCAAAGAGGACCTGCAACACCAACCTTCAGGTGCTGGAGAACAAGAGTACAGTAGGTAAATCCTTCTCCAAGTGCAGCCAAGTCCTGGAGAGACCAGCCAGCATCTCGGAGATAGTGAATCACTGTTTTCCTTTCTTGATAGCTCTTCTACAGTGGATAGAGCATCACGAGCACTACAGGTACCCATGGCTCTGGGGCACAGCTCTACACCCCGCTAAAGGGGCTGTCATACCCTAAACCCTTTTGTGTCCAGCACGGTACCAGGAGCCCCAGAGGTGTGCCAGGACCTCAAAATGCTCTCACAATGACTCTGTTGTAGCAAAGAGGGCAATCCAATGTTGTTCGTATTGTCTGTGTGGACTCTAAGCTTCTTCTCCATTGAAGATTTAAAGGGAAAAAATACATTAATCCACTAGCCAGGGCCAGTATAAGGAAGCAATATGGCTATTCATTAATTCACTGCCACTAAGCCCAGCTCATCTGCTGCGAAATCGTATAACCCTACCAGCTGCAAAATCTTTGTGCCTTATCTTTGGGAAGCAGGAGCTCCATCTGAATAGACTGTTCACCCAAACACCCTTTCCCAGACTCACCAGTCTCTCCTGAGTTGTAGCAAGACTCTGGAGAGTGATAAGGATGCCAAAACACCAACCCAGGGACATCTCAAGAGAGAGGGAGGGAGAGAGGTTGGGAAGCTGTTTGGTTATAGCCAAACTGTATTTCAAACCCTGCCACTTTCTAGGGGCCAGGCACTTGCACCCTGCACAGACTGTGGATGAAGTGGATGGGGACCCAAGCAGAACAAGAAGAACCAGGGAAGATTCCTCTCTCTTGGAAAGTGTTTTGAAGAATAAAAGGGCAGAGGCGTTCCTCCTGCTTCTTGTCTCCTTCCGTGCTTCTCACAAGCAGGCCTGGGACTTCTTGTGTTCTCAGGTGCCACTTCAGGAGATTCAAAGCCGGAGGAACGCGAGCCTGTTGAAATCAGTGGTGAACCCCCACCTCTGCAGAGATGAAAGACTCCAAAAACTACACCTTAGAAACTAGCAGGGTTTTTGTCTGAAAGGAGGAGTTTTGCCTTGCACAGAGCTCTGTTTGCTGTACGCCCCCCACTCCCATTAACCTCTTCATTACCCTTCTCATGCACATCTCTGTGCATCCTGCTGAACCCACACAGGCAGGCTTATAAATTCAGAAGCTGGGCTTCTGCCATCTCAGAGCCACCGAGAATTATTTTAATCTAAATATGAAACTTCTGCCAGAAATCCCAGCAAAACAGCTTCTGTTAAGTTGTCTATCATTGCAATGCTGCCATTTGTGCAGCTAAACGAGGAGTAAATGTTTTGTGGGCTGATGTCCTTGGTAAAATGTGAACATGAGAAATAGCACTTCTATTGGCAGCTGGTGGAGTATATTCTCAGTCTGTGTGGTCAGATTCCCCACCATCCATAGGAAACACACTGTGAATGACAACTATTTTTCCATGCTCTCTTCCTCCTGCTTGTAATGAAGGAGCCATCTTCTGTGGCTGTGGTTCATGAAATGATTCTAACTGTGGAGAAGCAGTAACTCATGGGATCCTTGGGATCAGACCACTTTATGTTTTCTAACACGTGAGGTGCTTGGTAGGATCTGTGTCACTGTGACTTGAGCCCATGGGATGACACATCTGATCATCCTAATAGCCCCTGGCTGCACCAGCTCCATTTATAACTTGTCCTTCTCTATCAAAAGTGACCAGAAGTACCCAGTACTCCAGGTGAGGTCAAACCTAGACCTCACATAGGGCATTAATAGTTCTGGTCTGTACTGGATCTGACTTGCCTGGTGTAATGGGTAATGTTGGCCTTTTCCCAGCCACAACATACTGGTAGTTTGAAGTCAGCCTCTGACCTATCTAAGCACTTACATCCTTCTACTCTTCCAGTGTTTCTAACCAAGATACTCCCTGCTGTTCCAGACATTGGCTCATCAGCATGCTTTGCTAACGAACTGTTGTTTTTGGGACGGGCTAACTACTAAAAATATTGAGTACTTCTAGCATCAAAAGCAACCCTAGAGAGCTACTTTTACTACCCCTGTCCAGCTCAAAGGTTTCCCCATTAATTAACCCCTTCTCTCCCTCCCTTTGACCATTCACTTATTTACTTCACAAATCCTGTAATAAACTCCATCTTCCACAGATCAATTACTAATTACATGACTGATTTCCCACTAACAAATGAGAAAACCCAAAAGAGGGTCTGAAAGTCCTGAAAGAGGAGATCCATTTCTTCTCCCCACTGGGAGAAGTCAGCTATCCTCTCCTATTAGCTGGGCATTAGCTACGCTTGGATGCCTAATGCATTTTATCCCATTTGTGCATCTATTATAATTATTCTTTGCATCAATACCTTTTCTGGTTGCTGACAAGGTGCTAATCCCTCTTCCTTCTTAAATTGGGTACTGCAGACTATTTGTAAAATGGTACCATTCGCAACTCCAGAGAGATATAACCAAATATTTGCCTCTGGCTCTGTGATCGCAAGGGCCAAGTCTTGCACTTTGTGGTACTTTCCTGTCCTTACTCATCTCTTCCCATCACCATTTGGTGACAGCACACACTCCGGCTGCAGCGAGCAGATCTCAGCTAGGGGCAGGCTGGCAGCCAGGCAAAGCCGACAGGTTTTGTTAAGCATCTCTGCAACTCTCCTCAAAGAGAGGGCTTTGCAGGGCTGAGGTTTACAGCAGCCCCATAGGCAAATTCTCTCCTCCTGGGGAGCCAGATCTAGCCTCCCACTCCCTCTCTCTCTGCTGCAAACATTCCAGTCCCTGTGCAACCCGGTGGGTGAGGGCCAGCAGAAAAGGTCATCTGTTCTGTGTCCATTGGGTTTGCAGTCATTGTTTCTCTGGTGAGATTCTGAAGGAAACTGGTCCCTCTGGATTTTTAGTTTCAATGATCAGTATGGTTGCTTGGGTGTGTTTTCATGTTTAGAGTTGGACCCAAACTGAATGCCCCCAAAAAGAGACACACGCCACAGCTCGGGCCCATCTCTAGTGCAATATCTTTTATTTGTAGATTATATTTTACTCTACAGCTCTTACATCATTATCAGCACCAGTATATGCATAATCCTACTGCCAGCCACTATTTCATACATACCTAAGTGTATCCCAGGAACTAATGCGACACTCCGGTGTCTCTTTCCACATTTAAGATGCTTCTCAGACTGATGTGTGCACAGGTTTTAATCCTTTTGTCCTTCTCGGTTTGAGCGTGTTATTGTTTTTTGAAGCGAGAGTGTCACGTGTAGTGTTTGTTTGTGTCGTGTAAAGAAATCTAGAGCACAGCGTACTTTACTTGTAACTAAATTGTCTCTGTTTACCTCCCGAGGGGACTGCGGCAGAGTCCTGTGGGGATGGGAGGCAGAAGTGCTGTGTGGATGTGCAGCCAGAAGTGAGAAATGGCTCTTCCCCTTCTTCCCAGCCAGGGCTCTGGGATGGAGGAAGAGACAGCACCACAAATACACATAAATATACAGGGTATTGGGCGCTGGGTTCGTGTTTGGCTGTGGGGAAGCTGAGTCTGTGTAAAGATGGGCATATTTGGAGAAGGAGATTCACAGATGTCTCCTTTTAGGGGCTTTTTATAGAACAAGATGCTCTAAGGTGCTAAGGAGGTAAACTCCATGCTCCAATGCTCCAACACACAGGTATGAGGAAGGGCTCTGGCTAGGCTCAGTGCTTAGCTCAGATCCCAGGCTCAGTATGGCCAGTTCGCAGTGCAAACCACAGCCCGGGGGTCTCTCTTGGAGAACATGAAGGCTGCCCTTTGGCAGCCCTCAGCAGCCCTTTGGCAGCCTTAGCTCTGGGTTGCTACACAGGCAGAGAGTAGCCAGGGCAGCTGCAGCCTCTCACTGGGTGCTGGGCAGCTTTTGAGCCCCACATAGGTCCTTCTCACAGCAGAATCCAGCCCTGCCTGGGTGCTGAGCAGCCGGGGCTCACTGTAACGGTGGAGAAACGATGCTGTGTGCAGGGCTTGCCATAGGCAGGCCTGGTATTGTTAAATAATCAGATTTTGTGGACTAGCACATGGGTAGCTGAGCTCCCGGTATAATATCCATGTTTCACCCAGCAGGCCGAGGGCTCTGGGGCTCGCAAAGATGGATCCAGCTGGATTTGGCAAAGACAGGGGAACTGCTCCAGTTTAGCTCCAGTGACTTTGGAGACGATCCTTGCAGGGGTGGGAGGAGACACCTTTCCTCCTCCCTGGCTTGAACCGTAACTGCAAAACTTGCCCGAAGGGTGTCCTCTGCCCTCTCCCCTCCTGCTGTGCTGGCTTGCTGGCATCACACTGTTCCTCTGCAGCATCTCTGAACAGAAGCAGCACCTGCCTCCACCCTGTCTGTCAGAAACCATCCTGAGGGCAAAGGAAAAACCATAGTTTGGACTAAGGTACCAAAGAGTTAACATTTTCCTAGGTTTACAGATGTATTTGTAGGATTTGTACTATATCACATCTATAGCCATGAGATATTATTTTTATGCTGTAAACTTTTACAAATACATTTTTAAAGAAAGAGTTTAAAAATAAAGGTGTTCTTCTTTTTGCAAAGTTCTATGTCTTCCTTTGTTTGTCTGGTTTTGTTTGCTGCCACCTTCTCACAGTCAGATAGGGCTGGGAATAAAGCTTAACCATGTCGTGGGTGAAGGCTAAGCACGTTAATACTCTGTGCGTGACCCCAAGGCTCAGCAGAAGCCAAGCTTGGAGCCAGGCAGAGAGAAGCACAGCAAAGGCACCAGCTGATCCCAGAGACATGGTAAGGAAAAGGGACTGTGAACAGAGCATCATCTACCCCATCTCTCCGGTAACTGGCCAGTTTGTGGGTCGCAGTGCACTGAGAGGAGATGGGTAGAGGGAAGGATACCGGGAACTGTTCCGATGTATATTCCCAGTGCCAGCAGCCCCCAACAAGGGCTTGATGTGCTCCTCGGGGGCATGGCTGGGTCTGTGCTCAGGGCAGAGCAGGAATGCAGGACCTGCCAGACTGATGGTGCTGGGCTGAAGGAGGCGGGGAACACCACAGGGCTGTTGATTTTATCATGTAGCTCAGGGCAGTGGGAGAGACTGGGGATAGCGATGGGGCAAAGCACCAGCAGGAGCCACATAGTGTTGCACAGGGCTTCTCATGTCTTGCTCTTCTCTGAGCTGGGTTCTCCTCCCCTCCCTCTGGGATGAGGAATTCCCTGGTACCCTTCAAGTGCACAGCCCTACAGCACTGGCTGCCTACACTGCCACTCCCTCTGGTTCTCGTGTGCCCCTGCTTTCCTCCTGCTCCTCTTCCTTTCTCCCAGTCACCTCTCCAGAAGCACTAGGATCCCCCAGCCCCATGAGACACAGACTTCTCCTGAGTCCAGCCCAAAGTATTCTCCTCTTACTGGCTTCAATGCAATTGAATCTCTCAGATCCAGGGCTGCTGAGCAGAGCTGTTTGCAGCCAGCTCTGAGCCACAGGTTTGGAAAGCTGAGGGTCCCCGTGGAAAGGGGATTTTGAACTGAGTTTTCAAATATATCAATGTTGACAGTGTTTTCAGGCTGCATGATGCAGCCCTGGTGCAAGACCCCGCTGGCACCAGTTGTGCCTCCTTCAGCTCCTGGAAATCCTTCATGTACTTAAAAGCTAAGGCACCAGCTGCAGCAGGAGAAGGGTCCAAGTCCCAGCAAGGCTCTTCCCCTCCAGCATGACCTGTCCTGGGTTTCTGTCTTTTCTCCCTTTTGCCAGCTCCTTGATCAGCTCAGGCTGATTTTCCCCAGATACGCTTTGAGTCACCTGGCACAGCTCAGCCACGGCAGGCAGACAGGACATTTTTCTCCAGGAGCTGAATCAGCAGGGAAAAAAAATATCACCTCATCTCAAGAGAGACTGCAGCAAAGGCTTGGAGTGAAGCAGGGAGGGGGAACTGGAAGACATCAGCCCTGAACTTAGCTGGCTCCCATTGCCACTGCCTGCCTGGAAGGTTTTTTCATGCCAGGATGCACTGAGGAGGGGTCATGGGCTGGGAATGAGTAGGCACACATGGAGACTACCAGCCTCCCAGGGCATGTTCCCCACCTTGAAACAAGTCTTCTCTCCAGTGATGAGATCGGGACGGTGTGGAGGAGCTCAAGGAAGCAGAGAAATTCAGGCTGCAGAGTTTTTAGCTCCTTGGTACCAATTGCTTACTTAGGACATGGGTGTTTCACGTGTCCCCAGACTGCTGCAGGGCAGGGTAGGACAGGCACGACACCATCCCCAGCTACACTCTGTGCAGGGATCCTGTAAGGCTGGAATGACCCAGCCCCACTCTCACTGTGGGACACAAGCCTGAGCTCCCAACCAGAGCTCATGACAGCCCCCACTCTCCCCTCCGCAGTCATTCTGTTCCCAGCAAGGCACTGAACAAGTCTTGTGTCATCTCCCAGCATGCCCTCCTGGCCATCAGGGCCTCCACAAACATCTCTGGGCTTCATGTGACTCAAAGTAAGGCTGCAGCTCCTCTGAGAGCATCTCTGCCCCTTGCTCAGAGCTGCTTGGGCACACAAGACCCAGCAGCACTCCCGAGACTGAGCTGCTGTTTGCAACCATAATATTTGGGGTTCAGGCAGGAGGAGATGGCCACCAGTGAGGGAGGAACCCCAGCAGATAGTTTGTCCCACTGAGCATCCCCAGGTTTGTCCAGACCAGCTCAGAGATCCATGTGTATGGGCTGTGACTTGTCACCTGTGGATTGCTGCCATCAGAGATGCTCTGCAAGAGGCCTCTTCAAAGAGGAGGAAAGCTGAGAGATTGTTTCTCTCCTCTGCATTAAACTTGCCTGTTTTAGTACTTGTTCGCACTGATGATTCAGTTCTCTCTGAGCTGGCGTTTGTTCTGGAAAAAAAAAAAAAAAAAACAACCACCAAACTTAAAAAGAAGAAGGAGGGAAACAAACATCCTTTAAAAAGCCCCTTTGGCTCAAAAGGAGGGAAGAGTAATCAGGCAGATGTCTCCTGCAGCCCAACCGCTCAACAGACCCCCAGCTCTGGGCAGGAGCCCTCCAAAACACCACACTGCCTCTATTTTGTGTTCTTCTGCCTCACATCCTGCCAGGAAAAACTGCTGAGAGGAAATCTTCTCTGGCCAAAAGTTGCCTTTCCTTCTTTCTGGACTCCCTCATGCTCTCCAGACATTCTTCAGGCCAAAACCAAGAGCTGTCTCCATGTTCCCATGACTCTTAGTCATCTCCAGCAATCAGCCATGTTCTCATCTCTTGGCCGCAAGACCTTGTCTTGCTGGTACCTCTGTAACTTCTGCTCATATTTTGCAGCCAGTGTCCCTGTCACCTCCCCATGGATGAGGCTGCAGCTGGATGCAGTGAAGGCAGAGGCCTCCAGCTCACCCCAGGGAGAACCTTCCTCCCCAGTGCTTCCCAGCACTGTCAGGTGGTGGCTGTAACTTCCCAGGCCAGAGCTGCTCTGAACTGTCATCAACTTCTGCCACAGCATGTGGTTATCCAGAGACAGAGCAGAGAGCAAGGGGCACCCTGTGTCTGACTTGTTCTGCCAACATTTTTCTGTCTCGAGTGTCCCTGGAAGAGCTGTTTTGCTTCAAGCCTGCCCTCACCCCCTGCTTTGGAAGAACTGTGGCCCAGGAGAGGGTTAAAAAATAAGCCTGATTACTGCTCCCAGGTTCTGCCAGTTTGTCAATTAAAAAACAGCTTCAAAAAGCCTCCCCAGTAGCAGCAGAGCTTGGGTCCTAAAGGCTTCTTGGGAGGGGAGGTTCTTGCTTGACCCCTGTGGCTGCTTGATGGTGATGGGATTAGCGTGAGCCCTGGGCTTGGAGGTACTGGGAGTGAAGGAGAGCTGGGGTCACCTGTCCCAAAGCCCAGCTCCGGGGAAGCATCTGCAGACTGTCACTCCCTCTAACTTGTGTCCCTGCTGGAGAGTGCAGTGAGGTCAAGCCTGCAGCTGGCTGGACTAGAATCTGCCTGGTGCTGGTGGGGAGCTTGGGGGTGATCCTGTGTGGCCATAGGGGCCCTCTTTGTGCCAGGGGTTGTGCTCTTGGTTAAAACAAAATCATTTGTCACCTTCACAGGCCTTTCCCCACCTGGGAGCTGCCCCAGGCTGAATCATCTTTGTGGGCCAGTTGTGGGGGAGTTGGACACGTTCCTGTGTGTGCCTTCAAGACCCAAAGCCACCAAGACCCACTGGGCATGAGGTAAACTTTGTCCTGCCTGGTTCAAATGGAATTCCCTGCTAATGAGGCAGGTCCTAGCCAGGTTCTTTGTGTCCCTAAACAAGAGGAATGAGGACAGAAGTCCCTGGGTGTTTGGGTGGCAGTAGGTAGGGTACAGTGGGATTCTCCCAAACCCTAGCATGGTGTAGTGGCCCCCAACAGCTCCAGGGAGTGATCTGGGGCTGAGCCCCTCTCTGAGGCAGGAGGGTGGTTGCAGCAGCAGAGGGGCTCTGCAGTTGGGGTGCATGCGTGGCCCCACCTCTGCCAGAGGGGTTTGGCATCCATGACGTCTCAAAGCACTGCTTTCTTCACCACCACCCCCACCTCATTTCAAAAACAAACAAAGGGAATTTCTTAACTTGTGGTCAACTCAGAAAGGAGAAGCTCCTGCTGAGGGAGCGCTGTGGATGGTGCCTGTGAAGAGAGGTGCCTGCTGCTCAAGAGGATCCTTCAGCTGCATCCCTGCTTCACACTGGGGGCACAGTGGTCCCTGGGGACATGGGTCCTGCTCTCCTGCTGCTGCTCACCGCAACTGGCATCTGGCATGGTAGGTCCACCAGCCCCCCCAAAACCCTACAGTGTGTTCATGTCACTTGGTGCAGTTTTGAGATGGTTTCCTGGGCATCTGGTGTGAGTGCTCCATCCCTCTGCAGGTGAGGAGAGGTGACAGCCCTGGTAGGGCAGGGAGATGGGCAACGCTGAAGTTGGACTAAGATATTTGGCTCCTGGTGGTGGAGCGTGAAGCCAGGCTTCCAGTGGTGTCTACGAAAAGCTCACTGAGCTGGGACAGTCCCTGCTTTTGGAGGCTCCTGCATGAAGTAGCCACTGCTGCTATGGGCAGGTTGAAGGAGCCTTGCCATGAGTAGGGAGCTGGCAAGAGAACACGTCTGCTCCATGGCGCAGCAGGGAAGAGACACCAGCTTGGCTTTTAGAGCAGACTTGGCTGCAACAGCTTCTTGAAGACCATCCAGAACTGGCTGTTGTTATACAAGTAGGACAGCAGTGGAAAGAGGGTGTGTTCCTTGTCTGTGTGAGCTCTAGAGCTCAGCTGTGCTGAGATCCTTTTCTTGGCTACCTGCAGCCCAGCCAGGGTGAGGCAAAGGGGTACGGAAAGGTGCACATAGTGTAGAAAGAACCTCAGCACTGGGGAAATGGGAAAGGGAAACTTCCCACTGTTTGGGTCGGGGTAGGAGGAAGGAGATGTTGAGCAGAAAGTGTGTCCTTTGGAAAGCACTCTCTGAAATAACTTCTAGTCCAAACAGGGCAAGAGTTAGAGATGCTTGACATGCAGGTGAGCAAGTTGGGCAAGTCAGCTATATTGGTACCTTCCAATGCACCTCGTACGCAGCTGGAGATGTCCGAGAGTTGCTGTTTTCTGGTAGTGTTGGCAAAAGCAGCAGGGCTGTACAGCCAGGATGTGGTGGAAACACAACTTGGGCAGCCAAGAAGGGAAAGGTGAATATGCCTGGGTTTTGAGGCTGCCGAGATTGCAGAGAGGTGATAAACCCTCAACCTCAAGAGTCACTATGACCTTTTTGAGGTTTGTAATGAAACAAACAGAAACCAGTGTTGCTAATAGAACATTTTAAGCACTGGTAGCCTCTTGAACTTGCTTGGGAACACACTGTGACTCGGGTGTGAAGTCCCTCCTGGAAGGGGATAATCTTGTGGGAGAGCATTCAGCATGTAGCAGGGAAGCAGAGTATCTCTCCTGAGCCACAGCACTGATCCTATTTTCAGCCCAGGAAATTTGCATGCCTCTTGCTGTTGCATTCCATGATGTTTCACTCAAAGTCATATCTTTAACATACTAAAAAGGCTTTTTCCAGGCCTGCTGTATGGGAACTGGGTTGAGAAGGGTGCAGAGGGGATTATTTCTTATGTTTAAGATAATAAGGATTGGGCAGATGTGATATAGATTTGTTAGAGATCATAACGATATCTGTTGGGATGTCTCCAAAGGTTCCTTGAGGAATGGGTCACAGCAGGTCACCAGCTGTGACATTGTTATTAGGCTCTGTTTGCTATATCAAGGTACTAGTTGCATATTTACCTGAGAATTGTCACTGTTGGCCAGCTGCATCATGCCAAGGTTGTCCAAAGCAATAGCCTCAAACTGGAGCCAGAGCCTGGCTTCCTTCTAATTCTTGGACTGAAAGTGCATCCTCTGCAGGTACCCAAGGCTGATGAGTATGACCATTGTGATCTGCTCTCTTGCTGGGGAAGTATCAGGGGCTCAAATCCCAACTTCAGGTCTAGCAGAGGAAAGATTTGAAACTTGATCAACTCATACGTGTTTTTGGCTATTTTGAGAGGTCTTCCTGGGGTTTATTTTGTATTCTTGTGGATGTATCTAAACCTCTATAGTAGAAGTCCCATGCAGAGACGTGTTGAGCAACATTTATCCCCATCTCTTGCCCCTCAGGCACAGTAGGTGTCTCTGGGGGTGGTTTCCTCAGAAGCCAAGCTTTTACTTACTATTGAGCTGGAAGCAAGAGGAGCTCAGGTCTAATATGGGTCTCTCCTAGGGTCAGACTTTATCCTAGATATCCCCCAGAGCCAAGTCAAGGTCCTGATGGTTGGCTTCTGTGTAAGGTTCTTGAGCCCCTCTGTCGTTGTCAGCTTTCACTTCTCTTTCCTCACCATTTCCAAACCCTCAGCAGAGGAAAATAGTGTTTTGGCTGGTATGGGAGAAGTGGGGATAGTGCCTGCAGCTGTAACTAGAGGTCATGGTTACACAACTCAAGTGTGGTAAAACCTTTGGCCAGCAGTTACTGGCAGTGCTGCGGAAGCTGCTGGAGAGCAGCAGGGAGACATCCCTGGGCTTCATGCAAGATTGCACTCTGGTCAGCAGGGAAAAAGCCTCCTCCAGCAGCCCTGCTTCCCCATTCTGGAAAAGGACATGCTGGTCTGATTCATCCCCCAGCCCACACAGAGGGGTAGATGTTTTGTTGGCCTTCGCCTAGCATTGTCTGATGTTGAGTGTTTGGCCACTCAGTTGTGTGGTGGTTGTGCCACTGACAGGCTCTGGTGGCCTGAAGGCTGTTGACCTCTTCACTGTTATGAGGAGCACCTATCCTGAGTCTTTTTTGGCCACAACATCTCAGCAGCAACTGGATGCTGGTAACAGGGACAGAGAATGACATGGCTCTTTTCTTGTCCTCCTGCTACAGCCAGATTTCTTCCCCTGAGCCAGTTTGAATGCAACTCTGAGTCAAAGAGCTTGGCTCCCGCATTAAAAGATGCTGAGGCCTTGGATGTGGAGGCATAGCTGAAGTGGAGAGTAGGTGAGAAAAAAACATCCAGTGACAGAGTTGAAATAACAGAATTGTGTCAAGTCCTGCTAGAAAACACAGCTTAGCAGAAAGGGAGGAAAGTTGTCCCTAACATATGTGAATGATGTGGCTTTGTAAAGGATTCTGGGATATGTTTTTCTCCACTCTGGGAATAAATGAGGCTTTTCCTCTTTCCACAGAAAGATAAGAATGTCACATGCACAGAAAAAAAAAACCTGGGGAGATAAAAATGTGAAATATTCCATGCTCCAAAGCTCCCTGACCTCTCCTTCCTCTGGGGCCAATGGTTGTGGAAGCCTCAGTTGGGTTTTCCCCATGAAAAGCTGCATCACTGTCACACACCAGAGATGTTCTCCAAGTCCTCAAGTCTCCTATGCTCACTCCTTTGCATGACCAAGATTGCTTAAATTATGTTTTTTTGAGTCCTGCCTGATGGGCTTTGGTGTCACAGCCCTGAGCACAGCTGGTACACAGGACACACATGTGCCTCACAGCCTTTCTCACCAAGGGAGAGCTGTGAACAGGGCTGGATGAGGATGCTGTGTGCTTCTGTTGGCTGCTACAGGAATAGTACCTGTGCCTATGGGCAACCTTCCCTTCTCTCTTCTCTGCAAGAGGTTTGAAGAGTGAAAAGCTGTAACAGCACCTTTCCCCTGAAGGATGTGCAAGCCAGCTGGACTAATGGTGCAATTATAGGGTATCTTGCTCTCTTCCATTTCCTGATAACTGGGGCTTTTATGCTCATGTGGATGAGAAATCTTTCAACTAGAGAACTCCTGCAAGTCCAGAGCACTTTACTGGAGTTGAAGGCATCACAACACCAAACTCAGCCCTTGCTTCTGCTCCACCGCCCCAGTGAGCCCCTCTAAAAAGAGCAATGAATCAATAAATTGGACAGCTGCCTTTCTACTTAGTGTTATTTGAGTGTTTGTCCCTTTAAGATCTAAGAGTGAATTAGCAACCGGGAAGGAAAGCAGAAGTGGGAGAATAGCCCTGGATAGGGGCTGGAGGGGTGCGCAGAGCCCCCCAAGCACAGATAGCCATTTGCAATGTGTTTCCTGTCCTCCCCAAGGGTCTGGCATGGGGGTGGTGGTAACGCTTCTTCCCTAGCCCTGCAGTGCTGATTCATTTCTCACTTCCCCCCCACCCTAAATATAGGTGGTGACTCAAAGAACTTGCTGATGTGACAAAACAGGGGAAAAAATATTTCCCTCTGACAGTAAAGGCTGGAGTGGGACCCTGGTTCCCCTTTATTTGGCCAGCAGAGAAGCTGTCTTTGGTGAAGAGAAGGCGTTGAAGATCCAGCTGTGTTGCTGTACCAGAGTCAGCAGGACCTGGTGTGTTGAGTCTACAACTCTTGCAGCTATGGGGAAGCACAGAGTGATAGGAGGAGGGTGAATGGCTATAAATTGGAGAGGGCAAGATTTAGGTTAGGTGTAAGGAGGAAATTCCTCACAATGAGAGTGGTGAGGTTCTGGAACAGGTTGCCAAAAGTTGTGGCTGCCCCATCCCTGGAGGTGTTCAAGGCCAGGCTGGATGGGGCTGTGAGCAGCCTGATCCAGTGGGAGGTGTCCCTGCCCATGGTATGGGGGTTGGAACTGGATGATGGTTAAGGTTCCTACCAACCCAAACCATTCTATTATTCTGTGGGCTTTTGTGAGCCATTAGGCTTTTCTGTGCCTGTTTCCCACCCCTAGATATGACTAATGCTTCATAATTATTTGATTGTGAGCAAAATACACTGTGTGCATAAGTAATTCTTCCAAATCCACTGCCCAGCAACCAAAAAGTCAGTCCTCCCAACAGGCATGCTCTGAATTCCTTCTCTGCAGAAGCTTTCAAGGTCTAGTCTAGCTCATCTTGGCACTAACGCAAGAAAGAGCCCCATCCTCTGGGCTCAGCTTAAACCTCACCAAGTGGTGTTATGGGCTAACCAAGTTCATACAGTAGGTCCAGCTCTGATCTTTCTAATTCAGAACCGTCTCTTTCTGATGCTTAGTGTGAACTCAGCAGAGCATCTTTAAGGATCATTTTTGCATCACTCACTCTCTTTCCTTCATAGCCTCAACATCGCCGGTGATCAGCCCTGACCTCCCTGCTCTGGTTGTCAACACGGGTGATCCAGTCACCTTGCATTGCTCAGGGGAGTCTGAAGTTGAATGGAAAAGCCGAAAGAATACGTTCAGTAACCACACCAGCAGCACACTCAGGATTCCCAAGACCACTTACAAGGATACAGGCACCTATGAGTGCGCTTATGTCAACAGCAGTGACAAGAGCATCGCAACTGTGCATTTGTTTGTGCGAGGTAACCACTTTTTCCTCTTTCTATGTGCGCTGACAGGAGAGTTTCCCTTCAGGGAGCATGGTCATTACACAGATCCTCTCGATGGTTGTGGTTATATGTGTGTTCAGGGCAGCAGTGTGTGTCACTAGTAGGGCAGTGGCTCACCCACAACCATGTAAGGCTGCAAAAAATGAGGCCAATAGCTGAAACACTGGGGTAGAACACAGAGCATCTACATTTCATGCATATCTATGAATGGCCTGAACCTCTTTCATTTACCTTAGCTTCCCTTCCTGAAAAAAACAGATGAAAGCAATGTTGTAATGAGAAATGAGATCTGAAAATCAGAACTGTATTGCCAGTAGCCCAGGTAAGGGAGAGAGTTATGTGAATCATTTCCTCACAACATGATCTGAGCTACAAATATTCTTTTCCCCTTGAAGAACTTATGCTATTGTACCTCCATACCTTGAGTTCACCTCTCTTATACTGGAGATACAGTTCTGGACAGGGAAGCTGCAAGTCTGATAAATAATGCTAACACAGTGGTGAAAAGTCTTATTACAGACAAGCATAATTCTCAGTCTCTCTTGCTTGTGTGCATTTGTGAGTTGATTTCTGTCCTCCCTTCAAATGCCTTAGCTGGAATTGGGCTTGTCATGCAAGTTTTTGGAGGCTGAGTCAGGCAGTTTTGAGCAGAGCTGCCCCAGCATCGAACTCCCACTGGGTAGCGATGCTGGAGACTTGCCTTTGCTGGAACGTGTTTCTCAGCTTCAGTGCATTTTCTAATCCTGTTCTCTGGCTCATGTTGTCTCCTCCACAGATCCCAATAACGTATGGTTGACCCTATCTTTTCGGATCTCTGCGACCAAAGGTGTTAATGCTGAGATCCCCTGTCTCATCACAGCCCCTGAGTATGGATCCAATGTGACTTTAATAAAGGATGATGCATCTCAGCTCTCACCTGGGACCAACTATTCTTTCAGTATGGAGAAAGGAATAACAATATACAATGTGCAGAGCAAGCAGAAGGGCTATTACCGATGCCAAGCAGTGATAAATGGAAAAATAGAGAAGACACCAAGAATAAGACTGATTGTGGAAGAAGGTAAAGGATTGGGGCTACTGCTGCCCTCAGGGAGACAGCTAAGCTGGCCACAGTAGATAGCTAAAGGGAATCTCCTCACCAGTGGTAAAGACCTTCTGAGCCTGCAGGGTTTTAATAGAGACAAGATTCCATTAGTTTCTGGCAAATTGTGTCACTCGGGTGGGTCTCCCTGAGTTGTGCAGGATTCAAACCTTTGCAGGTGCTGTTGTGGAACAGGAGGTAAATAAATCCATCTATCTCCCTGATGTTGTGCAAGTCTTTGGGCCCTGGTGCTCAGGACATAAGCATGATGGGTGACTACAGACCAGAGGCCATTTAGTGAGCATCTCCAAGCACTGAAGAGCTTATGCTACATGAAATAAAGGCATCTTAGCATAAAGTTTTTCGGCTTTGCAAACACAGCTTTGCAGCTCTGTATGTATAGTTTTGCACGTATGCACCACGAATACAGGCTTATACAGGCTCAAAATTTCTTTTACAGCATTAAGCGATTGTTCTGCTGTAATGCTTCTCTTGTTTCTCAGTGGTAACTTTTTCTTGGTAGACCTTGAGTTGTAACTTTGTAGTCTATTGAGCTAGAATGCTCATATAGCTGTTTCTCATGGGAAAGCATAAGATTCATTTAAAAAATTGATTGCTTGTTGCTACAGAAGAATTGTCCAATCAGCTTGTTACAAGATTAATACAGACTATTGTTTAAGGTATAAGAATCTGTTATGAACTCAAACTGGCTCACTAGAATCACATTGATTCGCGAAGTGATGAACCCTTTCCTCCGTCATAGCCATATCAGGATCCTTCTCTTCACTTGCAACGCAGTGTGATTGCTGTGCTCTCCCTGACCTGTACCACTTCCCATAGACAGATGCACAAAAAGGAGGGCTGATCCCTAGGGAAGAGGTAAAGAGGCTGAAGAGAATAGAAATGAGAATGTAGCCAGGCCCTGGGAAGGTCTCCAAAGCCCTTGGGGTCACTAGACCAGCTGATGTTGAATCTTTCCTTGCTTGCCTCTGTGTAGTGCTGGAGAAGCCTCTGTGGGTGAGTCTGGACCTTCCAGAGCATGTGCGAATCGTGGGTGAACCTTTCCAAACCACTTGCAGAGTAATTGCTCCTTCCTACAAGTACGACATCAGATGGGTGACAACAGCAAAGAGTGTAAGTTGTGCAGTTTCAGAGGGGTGTAAGAATTTCTTAGAACCTGGGAGATGGAGTATAGTAAGAACTGATCAGACCCAAGTCACCTCCAGCAAAGCCTCAAACTGCCCAACCAAAGCAGCTATTCAAACAAGCTGTAGAAATCTGAACGTGGTCATCCTTTCCTTGGGATGATGCAGGGCTAAGAAACACCTGCTCGCTGTCAGGATCCTGCTCCATGACAGCAGAGTGTTGCTTCAGCTGAATTCATTGAGCAGGAGCCACAGTTCCTATTAACTGGCAACATCTTTCCACCCAGCCCTGCCAGGGCTTTTAAAACAGCAAACATGCTCAGAACGTGCAGTTCCCTTGAGAAAAGATATGGCTCTATAGCAAAGTTCAGGTGCCCAGAACAGGCAGGGGAAGGGGTGGGCACATTTGTTGTAAAAATTTAGTTCCATCCTCTACCCTTCTGAGAAAGTGCCTGATGTTCCCTCCCTGCCTGACAGGTTATGACAGTTAGAACGTCCAGCTTTGAAAATGAGAACTATATAATCAACGACATCCTGTCCATTCCAGCGGTGACCATGGAAGACAGTGGGGAATACACTTGTATAGCTAACAACTCGGCAGGATCCAGGAATATCTCGACAATACTTCAGGTAGTAGGTGAGTGCTTCCCCAAAACATCAGGAAGGTGTGGGCTGAATCACATCTAGCCTTGAGTTTTTCTGTTTCTGCTTCCATTCTTTTCCTAGTTTTGTGGTTGGAAAGGTCATTCTCACTTGTGCATGAAGGCTCACATGAGAGCTGCTAGGAAAGGAAATGGTGTTCCCCTCATCTCTTGAGAGGCAGGAGAACCTTTTTTTGGAGTCTGGATGAAAAATTGGAAAGCTCTTAATTTCTTTGTTTTACAATCAGCTCTAAAACAAAACCAAAAGAAATAAAACCAAACCCAATGCAGTAAGTTTATGCTGAGGACCAGGAAAGGCTGGCCAGAAGGAAAGGCACACACGAGCAGAGTATGGATCTTGGGCTCTTCCAGATCCACATAAGAGGATCCAGGTCTATTATGTACTTACTTGTATCTCAGGACAGAAAATTCACAATTCCTCCCAGCTGAGGCTAGTCTTCCCAATAATGGTCCATTTATGAAGCTGTATAAGCTCATTTCAGGGCTCTGGACGTGTCTGCTGATGGTCATGCTCTTCTTCATCCTGCAGAGAGGGGATACGTGTTCCTGACTGCAGTGCCAGCCACCAACCTGGAGGTTGCTCTGGGAGAGAGTCTGATGCTGCAAGTCCACATTAAGGCTTACCCAAGACTTCTCCAGTGGGGCTGGGAGCACACAAACCCTTTGAACTCAAGAAGTACCGCACTTGAGAGCGAAATGGTCCCTGGAGGCAACTGGTATGTTTGCTATCTCTTCTACAGTGACTGTGGTGTGTTTCCAACTATGCTTTTGTTGTGAGACAGGTAGACCCCATGCTGCTGGCTGATGGAAAACTCTGCTTTTTGAAAGGGGAATTGCTCTGCCTTTGTCTTCTCTTTCCAGTACAACTAGCAAACCACAGTAAGCAGGTCTGGTCAGGTCCAGACACCATCTCTGTCTAACTTGCACTCTCTCTAGAAAACCTTCTGGAAGTTGCTATTCCATCTGTGGTCTGGTTGTTTGTCTGGACTCCCCTTACAGGAATACATCACAGGGGTTGAACAGGACAAAAACCTGAATTCCCTTACTGCTTCTCAGTTGTCCCATAATTTGCAGTCTGGAGAGTATGCTGAGAGGGAACTGTGTGTCCTACGTCAAGTAAAGCCAGGAACATCATTATGTGCATAAGACTTAACAGAGGACACAGCCTGATCTTCCAAAGCTTACAGCCATGTGAGGCCAAAAGGAGAATTAAAGAAAGAGGATCGTTCCATTTATTGAGGAGTTTTGGCAATTACCCTTTCATTTTCTTAGGAACACTCAGTACTCCATGAGAGGAACTGTACCACTCTGCAAGCACAATAACTTTAGGATGAACTTTTTTTCATTGGGTGGGATCTGAGAAATGAGGAGCAGAGAGGCGGGTGCTGGGGTCTATGACTTGATGAGCTAAGAAATGGGAGGAATAACACATCCCGTCAAAGGCAGGAGGAACAGCAACCCCTTGCCCTTCCAAGGCAATGATGTAGGTGTTAAACTTTGCATATTCCCTCACCTGTAGAAGTGCTCTTCCCTTGATGGCAAAAGGTCTTTTCTCTAAGGAAGATCAGACCTTCCCTGCTTGCCCTGAAGAAGGCAAGTAGCAGATTCCCCCCAGGGGTTAGGATTGGTGCTGAGAAGTGTTCACGCATGCCAGAGCATAGGAAGCAGACACATCTTGCTGAGCAAAGACTGGGTGCTTGAGTTTCCTCAGCACAGCTTTCTTCATGGTGTTTGTTTACTCTCTGTGTGAGCAGGTACAACAACATGCTGTCCCTGAACCGCCTGCAGGAAGGAGAAGGAGGCCTCTATACTTTTTATGCCCTCAATAATGCGACCAATGCTTCAGTTACCTTCAGTATCTCCATGAAATGTAAGTGTTTGGCGTTGCCCGTTCTTTATCCTTGCTTGCCCTGGGGCTGCTGCCCAGTTGGCAGCAAGGAGGGTGGGATGGCAGGGGACTTCCATCCCAGCACCCACAGGACACAGCCAGTCTGCATCTGGGACCCAGACCAAACCTACTCGTAGCAGTGGGAAGTAAACTGGAGCACGAGGAATGTGTTTTTCCTTTGGTCATAGTACTCACTGTTTATTTGCCATCTGTGGGACAGCTCCTCCAAGGGTCTGCAAAATCAAGGTGCCAGCCAATGACTCCAGTGTCCTTCAGTGCACAGCCATCGGGTACCCTGCCCCACGTATTGAGTGGTACCAGTGTCCCATTGCCTTTGACAGGTAAGAAATCCCCAGAAGACTGAGCACCTTCACAGCGTACACTTGCCTTTGCTATGCTGGAGTTTGCTGAGCAGCGATGTGTGGGGTTGCTTAGAGGCTGTACAACAGATCCTGCTCAATAACAGCAACAAGGACGTTGCCCTGCTAAAAAAGATGTTCTTGGGAACTGTCTGAGAAGGTAGAGCAGGTACTTTTTCCTGAAGTCCTGTGATTCATGTTCTCCCAGTGCTGTTTAGCTCAGTAACCCTGTGCTCTTACAGTATGAAGGGAGGTAACTGCAGCTGCCTGGGCAGGGGTGGCTGCATCTCAGTATCAGCCTCATTCCAGGAGGGAATTGCTCCCAGACCATGGCTGTAGCTGTGTGAAGGCAGTCAAGACTGTCTTATACAGGGCTTTTATGTTCAGAGAGAGTCCTTTTAACTGGGCAATGAGTAACACACCTCCTAGACCTGCAACCCTAATTCCCAGTGTCTCCTGTCTAGTCTGATACAAGCACCGATTCACAACTGTGCTGTAGAAGAGCATTAATTCACTCTCGCTTGGTGTCTTTGTGTCTTTGCAGGTACAATGATGATTATAAGTTGTTACTCAATGACTCCAGTCCCCAGGTGGTGAACACATTGCCCTTCCAAGAGGTAGAGGTGGAAAGCATTATCCCATTCCAGGAGCTGGGTGCTGATTTCACCTTCTGTTGTGTGGCCGTTAACAGCGAGGGAGGTGCTTCTGACGTGTTTCACTCGCTCACCATCACCAGTAAGATGCAAACTGATAGCCTGGAAGAGTTGGGGAGGATCTGGGGACTTTAGGAGGTTTATTTTCCTATATGTTGTCTTTCCCTCTTGTCTTACAAGAGAGGTGGAATAGATAGGTTAGTCTGACCTACACCTGGTGCTGTTTGTGTGGAAACTGGAGTGGATGGGGAGAAGGAAATCATTGCAGCCTTGTTTGGCATCAAGAACTTCCCTCAGCTCCCAGCAGCACTTTCTGAGGCTGGTGTTGGGCTGTGTTGCATGCAGGGGAAGCCTAAGTGAAGAGTTGGGCAAAATGCACCCAGACAATGGGATTGAAATGGGAGTGATTTATTCATCTCTGTTTTGTTTTTTTTTTTCTCCTCCAGGAAGCATCATGGCCCCCCCAAACAAGCTCTTCAGCCCCATTCTCTCCACCTGCATAGGCACATCCGTCTTGCTGCTCCTCCTACTCCTCTTCCTCCTCTACAAGTACAACCAGGTCAGGTTCCCTGTTGTGTAGCCTCAGCTGGTAGCCACAGTCAGGGACCATTCAGCTTGGAGGTGCCTCCCTCACCTCCACTGCCTCCTGACATCCCCATGGAGTTTCCTGCTGCAGGGCAAGGCTCATGTATCAAACCCAGTGTGCTCAGACCTCTCTCACTCAGGTCCCTCACTCGTCTAGCCCAGAGGTCAATGTGAATATCCCTAGGTGACAAAGGTGCTCACTCTGTGCTGTCAGCTACAGCTGGTTTTGCTCTGGCTGCACAGACCAAATTAAGGAGAAAAAGGTGGTTTGCAATTTGCAAACCTTTTTTACTCTCCTCCCTGCTTTATAAAAAGCTGTCTTTATGAAGAAAAAAGGATATTAGAAGGTGCTTGTCTCTAGGAAGACTTGGCCACTATTTTTATACAACAACTTGCCCCATTTTCTCTGCAGAACTCACTTTCAGTATTTGGATTCCTTTTCAGTTGTTTTCATAAACTGTACCAATCAATAGCTCCCTCTGTTTTGTCAGTGGGTGAAAATCTCCTGGGTTTCAGCTCTGTTTTGGCACTTTTCCTTTGTCAGCATAACAAGGCTGCAAGTTTTGCAGCAAAGCTCTGGTGCTGGTTGTCACAAGAGTCAGCAGAGCCCTCTCCCAACCAAGCACCTACAGCTTCGCAGGCAGAGCTGCCTTTGGCCAGGAGCCCAGAGAGACAGAGAGGGATGGATGTGTAAGCGCAGCTCTGAAGAAACAGCTTTTAGAAAGGCCCTTGCAAGGCCAAGAGAAGCAGGACATGTTTATAAATAAACTTGTCTATCTCAGCCATCAGCCTATTGAGCCCTGGCTGATTGCTGCAGTACTAAGTGAATTGTGGAGCAGACAACAGCAGCGCTCACTCTCTAGGAACAGGCAACAGCACATTAAATGGGTGCATGTGGCACTATTTTGAGGACCATCCACCAGAAACTGCTGCTCAGAGCATCCTGTCTGGGCGTTTTTCAATAGCCTGCATGGGCACGGATGTTCAGCTTTCAGGCAAAGAGAAAAAGCAGTGTGTGGGAGAAAACAAACGGAGGCTTTCAATCAAAACTGCAGATCAGCTTGCCTCAGTTATGGTCAGTCATCTGTGCTAACCCAGGTTTGAGCATTTTCCCACATGCCGCATCCTTCTCTGCAACTATCCAGGAGAACTGGTGAGAAGAAGCATTTTGGTACATACCTCCTGGCAGCTGGGACATGAGGTGACTCAGAACAGTCATGGTCACTTCACCCATGCTCCCCTCTATCTCTCTTTGTGGACCTGAGATCAATGCCTCTCTAGGGTGCAGGTTCTTGCCTGTCTCCTGCAGGAGTGAAGACTGTACACACTAGTCTCATGCCAAGCCATTTCACTGCCTTTCTCTGTGTTTGTGCCTCCAAACTGTCTCCCAAACTCTCTCAACACTCATGCCCAGCACGAGCTTGGCAACCACCACTGCCCATAGGCCTCCTGTGCTGCCTCTCTCTGTCCTCATCTCATTACTTCTGCTATAAGATTCAGGGAAAAGAGAAGAAATTCTTACTTCTCTTTCTCCATTTCTTTTTTCCCCCTGTAAGGGAAGTGGGGCTGGGCGTTGCTTTCAGCAACTCAGGCTGCCAAGGAAGGCAATGCAGTGGGGACATCTCCCTCCAGCAGCAGCTGGCACTGGGAGCTACTGGTGTGGTGGGGCTTGTTGGCTCTTCCAGCTCTGGCTCACTTGGGAAAGTGAGAGCAATGGGCTGAAAGAGGCAAGAGACCCTCACTCATGACTGACAAGTCATGGGGACTTTGTAACAGGCTGATACAAAGGACGAGGCTGTCTGGACAAAGCCATTCTCACTCAGTTCAGGTTCAAAGCAAGAAATATTTGAGGCATTGCAACCCAAGTCTTCCCTTTACTCCTGCAGGATGAAAACTAGAATTCATGCTGGGACTGGGGAACCCTCAGGACTCAAGGAGCACCAAATAACTGGAGTTTCTTCCTTACAGAAACCCAAGTACCAGGTGCGGTGGAAGATCATTGAGGCCTGTGAAGGGAATAACTACATCTTTATCGATCCCACTCAGCTGCCATACAATGAAAAATGGGAATTTCCCAGGAATAACCTCCAGTTTGGTAAGAAACCTTCCTTGCTGCCTTCCTAGTGGCATGCAGCTCACCACAGAGCTGAAATGCTGCAAGGGACAGAGCTAAAACAACGGGGTAACATTTAAAGATGCATATAGACATTTCGGCAACATCTTTAACCAGGCTCTGCTGCCCTTTTCCCACATCATGTGGCAGATGCTAGGGTACAACTTCCCTCCATTGCTCTGAGGAAGGCTGTGAGAGGATTGTGTCCCTCTCTCATTCCTAATACAGAGCTGGTGAGCCCATATTTGGATGTGGCCTCTTTCATACCAGCTTTGTTCACAGTAGAGTTCCTCTCAAATGTTAACCAGCTCCTGACTAAGGGATGTGTCATCTTATTAGGGCTCAGCAGGAATCCCCACCCACCAGACATCCTCTCCAAGGCTGTTTGCAGTGCAACTGCTCAATCTCTTTCCAGAAAGCATATTATAAGCACATCTTGGGTTTTTTTCTGCAGGAAAAACTCTTGGAGCAGGAGCCTTTGGAAAAGTGGTAGAAGCCACTGCTTTCGGGCTGGGCAAAGAAGATTCAGTTCTCAAAGTGGCTGTGAAGATGTTAAAGAGTAAGCGCAGACCAACTTGCAAAGGCTGAAATGTCAGAGGCACAGACAAAGGACATAATTTCCTCTCTGAGTGTGTCTCTGTCTTTTATTGCATCTCTGCCTACACCTTTGTCTGTCTTCCTCCACGACTTTGTTGTCCTTCCTTCAGTTAGCCCTCCCCTTGTCTTGCAGCATCAGCAGACACAGATGAGCAGGAGGCACTCATGTCTGAGCTGAAGATCATGAGTCACTTGGGCCACCATGAGAACATTGTGAATCTGCTGGGAGCATGCACCTATGGAGGTGAGATCCCACAGCCCTGCTTCCTTCATGGATCGCTCCCAAGGCCTCCTACTCTGAGGCCGTTTCCTCAGCCTCACAACAGAGCTGATGAGCCCAGTGGTCTTTTCTGATTCTGTGACTCCACAAGGGACTCCAGGCTGGCCATTTCCAGACATGCTTATGTGCAGAATGGTTTCTGCTGTTCCTCCCTGGAGAAGCAATCCTCAGAATGGGTCACAGCAGCATCGCTTCTTGATGAACCCTTTCTGTCTCTCTCCCAGGCCCAATTCTTGTTATCACTGAGTACTGTCGTTATGGAGATCTGCTGAATTTCCTGCGGAAGAAGGCTGAATCGATAATTATCCAAGATTCTGCCCTGGACACCTCTTTAGACAGCACTGCTGACTATAAAAACGTTGACCTAGGAAAGAAATACATTCGCAGGTAAGAGCAGAGCTTTGGCCACAGGGCCTGGGCACTTGCTGGGACCAGTACATGGCGGGCTATGCTGGTGAGGGATTAAGGCCAAAGTTCTGGGGACTTGCAAGATACCAGGATGTGAAAGCCACTGGGAATGCATGTGTTTTAGACTTGGCTACAATTCCAAGTTTTTCAGTTTTTGACAGCAGTCATTGAATATCTCACAATACACCCAGATTTCAACCCATTTTGCCCTCCCACAGTCTAGAATCAGAACTTCTTTGCATCCTGTGCTCCTGAGCACATGGGGTTTGTAGGACAAGAGGCTGGTTCTCCCCATCAGCCAAACGCCATCCCTTGACAAAAGGGGAGCAGTACCTGGAGATCTGTTCCCCAGAGCACCAAGATTCCTTTTCAGAATCGGCCTCAATACTGGCTTTCCTGTGGTCCTTGAGCCTCTAGCTAAGCTGCTTCCTGCAGGAAAGGATGCGGTTCCTTCTCTTGGTGGCTGTGGAGAAGGGCAGAAGGTACTGCGAGAATGTTGCTAACAGCCTCCATCTCTGTTGTGTTTGACTCAGTGACAGTGGCTTTTCAAGCCAGGGTTTGGAAACATATGTTGAAATGAGGCCTGTGTCATCATCATCTTCAACGTCATCAGATTCTGCGCAAGCTAGGGGTGAGTTAAAGGCTCACTGGTGTTTTCGTTATTTCTTTATCTGGGCTAGCCCAGCTGGTTTAGCCCTGGGCAACCAGGATAGAGCATAGCTTGTGCTACTATGCAGCACCTCTAAAACTTCACTTTGAATTTCAGGAAAAAGCTCAGAGGAAGATGAAATCAGGGAGGACCTCCGTCCTATCAGTCTCTCTGACCTGCTACAGTTCTCCAGCCACGTGGCCCAGGGCATGGCATTCCTTGCATCAAAGAATGTGAGTGCCTGGCAGACCCCAGCTTTTATATGAGCTCTAACGTGAAGTTTTCTTGCACTGGCAGCTTCCCTGCTGCCCCAGGGATGAGGAACTGAAAGTGGCTGTTGAGCTGTCTGCCAGGGTTGTGGTATATTTAGAGTGTCAGGGAGTAACAGCATGACTGTTTCTGAGATGAGGACACTGAGAACAGTCTCCAGTTCTCAGCCTCCTCCCCTGGGGAAGATGACAGCCCCGGGAGTGATTAAAGGACAAGGCATATGTCACAATATCAGCATTGCAAGTGAAGTGGTTGAAAGCGCCCACACTCCTTGTACGTGACACAGTGCTGCTCACGGGGGCTTTTTGAGCAGTACATGTTCCCCTTGCTCCTGCAAGGGTTGTTTGAGTGATGGTCTTGGGCTGTAGGGAATTAGTTGGGACTTCTGAGGGATGTTGGCTGGGTCTCAGCTGTGGTCTCTTCTCCCCAGTGCATTCACCGTGACTTAGCAGCCAGGAATGTGCTCGTGTCAGATGGACGGGTAGCCAAGATTTGTGACTTTGGCCTGGCTCGTGATATCATGAATGACTCAAACTACGTTGTGAAAGGCAACGTAAGTAATTAAAATGGAGACAAGAGACATTACAATGGTGGGGGTGAGGCTGGAGCACTAAGGATGGGGTAGAACATAAGGTGCCAGCCTGTCTCAGTCTGCAGGATTCTCTGGTCTTCCAGGCCCGCCTACCCGTGAAATGGATGGCCCCAGAGAGCATCTTTGACTGCATTTACACAGTGCAGAGCGATGTGTGGTCTTACGGCATCCTTCTCTGGGAGATCTTCTCCCTTGGTAAGAAAGAAGCGAGCTTGCAAACCTCTCTTGTTTATCACGGCTTACCACTGCCTTACTGTCTCTGCAGAAATGTTCCCAAGAAAGGAGGAAGGCTGACAAAAATCTAGGTTTTATCAGGGCTATAAACCCCTCTTATGCTTCCAGAGGGATTCTTAAAAATCAATTGATCCTGGATCATTTCCTTTAACTCAGAGCTCCGAGAGGAGTAGCACTGGCTTAAGCAATGCTCCAGGCTGCCTCTTCTTGCCTCAAAAGGTTGGAGTGTCAAAGTCTCTGGTCTGAGAGCTCCCTCTCTGCTACTGTCACAGGTAAAAGCCCATATCCCGGCATGGTGGTGAACAGCAAGTTCTACAGCATGGTGAAGCAGGGATACCAGATGGCCAGGCCTGACTTTGCTCCCTTGGAAATGTGAGTGGGATGATGTGCGACAGAGTGGCTGGAGCTGCATCAGGGGGTCGGCAGGCAGGGACCCTGGTCACAGGCTTTTGTGCTGTGTCTGCACCTGGTGGTTCAGGCTGGATACTACCAGGCACCTACTTGTCCTTGTAGGAAAGTGAGACCTGGGGCAGTCCTTTATGATGCTCTATCCAGTATTTCCTGTTTAGGGACAGGAAGATGGGAAAGTTAATATTCTATGTCTACATTCCTGAACTCAGTGGATTTTTCTTATTTTTAGTCAGCTGTTTTTCACCCTAGGACTGTGAGAAGACAAGTCTGAATAGGTTGCAGGAGGGGAATGAGTTTTAAGCTTAAAACACTGGAGGCATAAATCCCCTTGGGGACAGAATAGAGAAGCTTGCTCTATCGGCTTCTGTACTTGCCTCTCCCTGCAGCACTGCACCTGCATTGACCAGAGGTTGATAGGCAGGAAGACAGGGGACTGCTCACTACTTTGTTTTTCAGGCTTAAAGTGATGCAGGGAAGAGCCTGGTGCGGTGCAGACCCTCCAGCAGCTCTGCAGCAGCACAGCACAACCAGCCTGTCCCTATTTGGCTTCACAGGTACAGCATCATGCAGGCTTGCTGGAGCTTGGAGCCCACGCAGAGACCAACCTTTGACCAGATCAGCTGCTTCATTCAGAAAGAACTGGAGATGCATAAGGAGCAGGTGAGGAGCTTTGGAGAGAAGGGGGCAGGAAGATATACTTTCACCCTATGTGAACACAGTCTTGGATAAGTCGAAAAGTTATGTCCCTTACATTTAACTGACAGGAGCAGTTTAGCATTGGTGAGAAGTGCAGGGAGGCATCCAGATTTCACTTTGCTGCAGGGTTAAATCACTCCCCTCCATCACCAAGGGAGCTTGGACAAAGAAATACAGCTGCTCTGCAGCAACCTCTCTGGGCATCAGTAGGGGCAAGAACACAGCTACCAGTGCAGCAGCCCAACCCCCATCCCTGGATGTGGTGTGCAGCTGGACAAAAGCTGTGCTGCCTCATGACTAGTTGTCCTGCAGCTCCACAAAACCATGGGTACGCTGTCCTGCCAGCCAGATGTGCTGTGCCCACAGGACAAACAGCAGTGTTAGGTTAGCAGACCCAGCTGGTCATCCATGCATAAACCACTGAAAGGACTGATGCAATCTTGGGGTGGGTGGGTTATTTTTGCTTTCAAGGACTACACCAACCTCCCCTCTGCTGCTGCTGAGGAGGACAGTGGCTGCGATACCTCTGGCTGCTGTGAGGAGTCCTGTGAGCAAGAGGAGAGTGGCCAGCCCCTTCTCAAGAGCAACAACTATCAGTTCTGCTAGCTGATACCACTGCCCTGGGGCAGATAGCTGCCCTCCCCGCTCTGCAGAGGGCACGGTTCTGCTCTGCACTAGGACACAGATGCCTTCTGCTCTGAGCTTCCTCTCTGCTTTCTGAAGTATGAGTGTTACTGACTCCGTCACTGAAAGGACATGCTAGAGTGACTCAAAATTGAGATTTACCATGGGGTCTCTCATGTCTTATCTCAAGCATAGCATAGAGATGTAAATGATAACATGGTTCAACTCCAACATACAGAGAGGTCCCTGTCAGCTGCCTCCCCCTACCCGGAGGCACTGGGGTATTTGGTTCCTGTAGAATTTTTTTATATAGAAGTTGTAGCCAAGTACAATGCTTGCAAAAGTCACTGCCATGTTGATGGAACTCATGTTTTACGAGCATGTCTTGAAATTCAAGTCCTGAAGCTGGAACTGCTCCCCATACCACTCGGAGCCCTTCTTTGGTGGTCCTGCTCTTTTCCTGTTGTCAGTCTGACCTGGATGATGCAGAGTGAGTGTTTAGACATAGGTGAAGCCTCTACTTAGCATTAACTATGCATTAACCTCATCTTTCCTCATGCACTCTACCTCCCTGTGGCTGATGCTTCTGCAGGGTCTGAGTGAAGCAAGTCAAGCAGACAAGCCCAGGGTGATGTGAACTTGTGCCCCCCAGAGCACAGGGGCAGTTCTTTCTCAGGTGAAATACAGAAGTAACTGGTGCTCTTCACAGGAGTACTGAACACAATCCCAATCCAGGAAAGAATGGCAGCTTAAACAGATCTGGGAATGACCAACTACCACATACCCTACTGAACTTCTGAATTATTAAATATGTAGCAGTCACTGCCTTTGCATTGACTAGAGAGATGCTCTTGTACATAATTTTCCTGATTGTATTGTAATTGTATTGATGAGATGAAAAAAAAGAAATCATAAGCTAGGGCCTAATGCCCTTTAAATTCTTTTTCATTTAGCTTTTGCTCAGGGTTACTAATCCCCCTGACCCTCACTCTTGTGTAGCTATTGGGAGTAGCTAATGAACCTCTGTAGCTTCACCTGACTCAGTGGGTAAGGGATCTACATGCCAGGTACAAGCACTGACAGGGCTCAGGTGAACCCCAGCATGACAGAACTACTGGCTGGCAGGTGCCCTTTGCCATAGTGTGAGCAATTACACTGTGGGCTGCTTCCAGTTGTATTAAACCTGTGTTAGTGTAAACCCAAACTGACTGATTCCTCCCTACAACATGAAAAGCTAACCTGTTTCTATCCCTCAGCATTATAAAGAATAAAAGATGTTTAACAGCACAAGTCTCTTCTGGGGCTTTAAGGACTGTTCTCAAAGGGGGATGGATCAGAGCAAAGGTGATGCACTGGCCCCGCTCTCTACACCCTGCAACTCTGTTCCAGTTCCTCAGCAATCTCTCCTTACCTATCCTCAAAACCATTCAACCTTGTTTAATGAAAAAAAAAAATTAAAAGCAAGGTTTTAAGGCACTTTGCTCTGACTAACCTGTCTAATTAGGAGGAAAAGCTGTATCCACACTCAGGGGCTGCTTCAGAGTAAGCTCAACTGCAATGATGGACTGGTTGACAAGTCCCTGTGTCTGAGACCAGTGCGTGGCAGCAGTCTGTGCAGGAAAGGCAGTGCAATGCCAGCGGCAAAATAAAGGCAGAAGGACCCTGGTGACCAGACTTGAGCTGCCGGCAGCAACAGCTTAAGATACAGAAGGAGCCTCAGCTCAGGCATTAAACACATACTGAAGGAAAGAAGCCTGTCAGCTCCTGCAGTCTCACCCAGGACAGGCACCTCAAGGCATCTCCCGAGGAGGGAACTGCAGGACAAGCACAGGTAGACTGAGGAGTTTGATCATCTGCAAAGCTACTGTAAGAGCTATACCTTTAGGTATTTAGCAGAATAATTTTAGTTAATGCTCTGGCGAGGTGGTCTAGCACTATCTTGATCTGCTCCTCTCGGAACATCTTGCTTCTGGGAGGCTGTTCCCCACCATTCTGCAGTGCAGACTGTACATCCACAGTGTTTGTGCCCTTTCCCACTGCATTCTTCCAGGCCTTGTACACAAAAAAGAAGTCACTTAGCCACCATTTCACCCCAAAAATTGGAGATAATTTATTAAACTTTATCACTGACTGAAAAAAGTCACTAATGTCTCTTATAATAAGTTAATGTTCTTAACAGAAAACCCCAAGCCATAATTACTGCATTTGCTCAGACTTAATACACTTACTTTAACAGTTCGGTACTTAATAGGTTCCCCTTCACAGAAGGGAGTTTTCAACCACACCACAAACCTCTGATTCTTCCCCACTGCTCTCTCAAACAAAATAAACTCCCTGGATGGCCACTGAGCAGTCCAGCATCCCCCTCCCTTCCTCTGCAGGATGCAAACATCCACCCACCTTCAGTTTCATCGCCTACAACCAGCAGAAGGGAGCTGGCAGCACACAACTTGCATCCTTCGACAACCCCAGCCCAAAGTGTGCTTTAGACCTGCTGTAGGGGCAGAGGTCTCAGCCCAATCCCTCTCAAGGAGCTGATAAAGCAACCTGGATGGCACAGCAAGAGACTTCTCTAACCCACACGCCACTGCATGGACACAGGTAGCACAAATATGGCACCTGGCCCAGCACTGAGATCGCACACATGGTTGCAGCTTTCCCACCGCCTCCTCCGAGAGAGGAGTATCAAACCCTGCTCACTCCAGTGATGCTGCTGCATTCATTGCTTTTCCTTGATGCCACACTCTTTGTGATTCTGTTCTAAGGGCAGGGCAACAGGAAATCGAGTCCCTAGACAGAATGAAACTGCTGGGAAAAAAAAAAAAAAAGGGTTTTCAGGGACACAGCACAGAAACTGAGTGTCACCACCTTCCACAGCACTCAACAGGCTTGGTTCCCTGGGAGCTCACCTGGCCAATTCTTACCATAACACGAAGAACACTTTTCACTCACTGTGTGTGTCAGCTTCTAAGTTATCAGTGCTCATGTGAAGGGACAAATAATCCTAGAAGTTTTCTGCAGCCAAAGTACCCAAAATCATAGACCCAGGAGCGCAGGCAGCCCTACAGGGAGCCTCCCCAGATATAGCATGGTGAAGCTGCACAGCTCCTCCTCAGCTAAAGCCTCCTTGCAGCAAATGCATATGAGAGCTCTGCAAGATTTCCAATTAGGAGTCAGTGTCCTAAAACAATCCATTCAGAATATTTTGGGACAAGTCATTTTAACTGCCTGCATTTCATGCCTGCTCCCACACCCCCAGCCCTGCCACCAATATGCACAAAGAACTCAGCAAGCAAGAACCACAATTAAAAAATTCTGTGCGTTTGACCATGCATCCTCCACTCTGTTTAGAAATGCCTCTCTCTCCCTTCTCCACTCACTGGCTGCAGGGAGGGCAGCATTTCTCACCACCGAACAATGAGTCCATCGTACACCTCGGGAGGCAGCTGCAGCCTTCAGTAAGAGGGGTGACAGACCCTTCCTCACAGCACCTATTGTAACATTACGGAAGCACACAGCTCTTTGGTCATTAACAGCAGTCACAGCCACTGGCATCACATCTCCAATCTGTAAAAATAAACTCTAGCCAGACAGCTGCCCAAACCTTGCAGAAGCTGGCCCAGCCCCCCCACCCACACGACCAGAGAGAAAACCCAACAAACTCTTTTATTACTCAGCAACCTCTATCATCCTCCTGCTTCCCCTGTTCATCCTCTTCTGTTTCTGTTTTAATCTGGGCCACTCCCAGACGGTAGAGAGCATCACGAATTACCACCTCGCCGGGCTGGCAGCTCTGTACAATCTCCTGGATCTGCCGATTCACAATTTCCCTGCTGGTGAGGAAGTCCATGAGGCGGTTGTAGAGGTAATAGTGCGTGGCGTTCTCAAAGGTGATGGGCCTTTGACGAATGTTGCTTGTTTTACTGTCGCTGATAGCAGTGATGATGGTGCTGTAAGGCTCCAGCTCTCGGCACAGAGAGATGCAGTGATGCCGAGCCGTTGGATCTTGGTGACTGTCCTGCTCCGAACACATGTGAACAATTCGGCGTGCGGAGGACTTGGTGATTGGGTGCTGAACAGAATGCTCAGCCACAGTCATGTCTACACTGTAGTGCTGGTCGAGCAATTCAGGACAGGACACGTACTGGGAGACAGAGAGAGCCACCAGGTAGAACAAGGAGCAACTTTCCCACAGTAAAGAACAAGGCAAAACCATTCAGCTAAACTCCCACCAGCACCAAGACCCAGGACAGAGGGAGGGTGAACAGACTAAGGTTTCCCCTAAAAGCCACAAAGATATTCTGTACACTGACTGAACTCATACGCCCTCAGAGATAACCCCAAGGCACTAGCAAGCCTCTTCCTCTCTCCTTTCTCAAGTAATAGCAGCAGTTTGAGAGAACCAAGTAACCCCTGCCACAAACACGTGCACCAAAGTTCATGATCTGACCTGTTACAATGCACTTCCAGCACAGTTCCTCCTATCAAGGAATGAGAACCTAACACACTGCTCCAGCAACACATGATGCTTTCTGCTATGCTCAGAAGCAACACACTGGCAGAGCTGTGAGTCAGGAGACACTGACCAGGTCCAATTATATTGACGCACAATGCAGGTTTCAAACACATGAGAATCACAGAACAGTTTGGGTCAGAAGGGACTTTAGAAGATCATCTAGTTCCAAGCCCCTGCCATGGGCAGGGACACCTCCCTCTAGACCAGGTTGCTCAAAGCCCCATCCAGCCTGGTCTTGAACACCTCCAGAGATGGGCCAGCACCTTACCACCCTCACAGGAAAAAAAATCCTTCCTAATATCTAACCTAAATCTCCCCTCTTTCAGCTTAAAACCATTACCCCTCATCCTATCCTTGCACTCCCTGACAAAGAGCCCCTCCCCAGCTTTCCCCTAGCTCCTTTCAGTGCTGCAGGCTGCTCTAAGGGCTCCCCTCGCATTTTTTTTTCTTTTACATCTCACTTGAATTATTTCCATACTGAGCTGGCATAGCAGCATGCAAAATTGGACATAACTAACCGTTGGAGGATCCATGGGGTCAGAGAAGCAGCCCTGGTTTTTCCCCCACATCTGGGAAGTCAGGCCAGGACAGCAGACATCTGCACACAGTGCCACTGAAGAGGCTGTATCAACAACATACACTGGAGGCCAGTGACGTGAGGAAACCAACAGGTCCACGTGATCCCGTGCATTTTCTCCTCTCACCAAATACTTCGAGCCACACACAACCTGGAAAGAGAAGGATTATCACCAAACTGCACAATAAAACTGAAAACTTCAGGTATTCCAGACAATACAGTAACCAGACAGTTACTTTCTCTAAAGATATTCTGTTTCTTCCTCATATACGTTTACTTTGTCTTGTTCAGGAAGAGGAGATTTTCAACTACACCTCAGCAGCAACAGGAAAACTGGCCTTCAGATCACTAATGGATCTTGTAATCTCCTGCAGAGCTGCTCATACTCCGAGTCCCTGAGGCAGTGTTTTCATTCCCAAGGCTCAAAGAGGCCCACTCCACTGCTTCTACATAGTGAGGGAGTTCCACACCAATAACAGTGACTAACAAGATAAGAAAAAAAAAAGCCTCACTGACTCCAGCCTCCCTTACCTGATGTGGACACACTTTGTAGATTTTCCCTCCTGTGTGATGAGCAGAGGCTTGTGTGACGCTTGTCCCGTTCTGTACAAACTCATAGAGAGCCAACAGGGAGTAGCAGAGCTGGTCCTAGAATAGACAGGCCCCAGAGATGTCTTAGAATTAATGGGGTCCCCCAGAGAGGGAGAAGGTTGCAGGCAAGCTCTCCCAAATGCTAATTTACACTTCATCCAATAACTTCCTAATCCCACACTCGGCACCGTGAGGATGACAAGCAATTACGTGATGCTGAGCCTGTGATGAGGTAATTACAGGCTTCCTTTCTTCTAGCCCACAAAGGCTCAATTTATAACAGCATGTGTAATTTACCCTATAATCTGCAGGGACTCACTTCTAAACCACCCCTGCCCTTAGTCCAGTCAGATGAGAAGTTAACGACCTAGGATGGGAAGTGTGAATGAGGGAAAAGTAGTGAAGAACTGCTCCACTCCTGCAGGCTCTTCTGTGGGCAAACAAGCCATTACCTTTGTATCTGAAGCCTCCCAGGGGATGCCACACTGTGTCAGAAAGCGCTGCAGCTCTTCCTCACTGTAAGAGCTTATCAGCTCAAGCCTCAAGTTTTCTTCCTGAAGGAGCCTCACCAAGGCACTCCCATTACCTGCAAAGAAAGGAAACAAGACTCAGCATTCATTCTCAGGAAGGGAAGTCACCAAAATAATTTCTTGTGAAGGCTATAGAAGCAGAGACTGCATGACCAACTGCCAACAACACAAAGCAGTGAACAGCCTTTTTACCAAAGCGTACACTTCTCTCAAAGCCTTTGATAGTAAGGTCACCAGACTGAGCCCAGCAGAGCTGCAGACTCCACGATCACTTGTCTGTCCTGTCACATCTGTAACCTTTAAATGACTGGGTGGACTAATGCGAGGATTAACAAGTGACAGAAGAGTGCAGAGAAAGGGGACTACAGCCTTCAGACTGAGCTGCTCCAGGCTTACTCTGCCCTCTACTTCTTTCTCCGGAACTCCTCTCCCACAAAGGCCCGTGCAGCCCTCCTGCAGATCAACTCTCTAAACCAGCTGCAGCCCAGGTTGCAAAGCCAACTCATGCAACACTTCTTAAGCTTGCAAAGCCAGTTTTCCTTATCATTCCTAATACTTAACGTGTTAAGGAAACTAGGTGCTAACTAAATTTAGCTCTCATACATCTGAGCTTAACTCATCTCATGGTTTCATGCAGTTAGTGCCCTGGATACAATGAATATTGACAACACTGAGCAGCATTAACATGTCCTAGAGACATCCAACCCTTAGTCTTTTTTTGAGCTCTGTAAAAACTTATTCACCCTTTATTGAGATCATTATAGTGAAATACCAAGCACTGCCTGCAGCTACACAGTCCAAATATCAGTCTAACACAAAATAAATAGTGACTGGCATTCAAGTTGCACAGGCATCCCTCTGCAATTAGACTGTATCTCATCTGGAAAGCGCTGTTTTCATGTCCCCCACATCTCAGATGTATCAGAGCACACCAGTGCATCCATGCTTCACTAGGCAGGCCAAAGTCCAAGCTGCTAAGTATCCCGAGAACAGCTGAACCTTCTCTCAGCAGACAGTTTTAAAGAATCATGCAATCATCAATTCTCAACTCTAAACATCACCAAAGGATGGAAGTCACTAACACATAAAGCACTCCCTTAATAATCACAACCTCAGCAGTTACCTGGCACTGGCTGTGCAGCCAGGTTCTTGTCCTTCTCAGTATTGATTACCATCACTCCTCTCATCAGTGGAGGGAAGAAAGGAGCAACAATAGAGGCATCAAACTTTGTGATGGGGATGCTAGAAGGAAAAGCCACCTGCTCAATCACCTCTGTCTCCATCGTGGACCAGAAGTCTTCTACATTCACTTCACTTGATGGCAAGAACTCCGGCCAAGTAAACTAGAAGGAGCAAGAAAGAGACTGGTCAAATATAAGTAACCGTAGTTCATCTGACAGTTGTATGTCAGACTCACTCAAGTCATGAGGACTATCCAGGAGAGTGCTCAGCTCAAATCTAACAAGATGACTTCAGGCTCCTAGAGCTCCCCACAATCATTTTCAATTATGCGAGAGTTAAAACCACTTATGTGACATAAAAGTCAGACATGCTGCACACTATCAGTAGTGCTTTTTTAACCCCAGCAGAGGAGACAGCACCTCAAGGAAATTGCTGTTGGAGAAAGGAAAAAAAGACTGCCTTCATGTCAAAAGCAGTCAAGTTCAGCAACTTTCATCCAAGGTCCCTACTGTCAGGGGCTGCTGGACAAAAGCTGTGGCCCAGTGACAGACGATCTTGTTTTCCCCAAACCATACAACAACACCTCTAAGAGGAAGTGCAGGCATCACCACTCCAGCCACATCCTCTTGCTAGGAATCAGCAGAAAACTGCTCACAAAGGTTTCATGTAATTATTGTGTGCTATGAAGACCAGAGTCAGCAAAAATCATTATGATCTGCTTTGAACACGAACAGGATGTGAAGTTCATGGAAAGCCTACCTCTATATTTTTCAGTGCCAGGACATTTTCCACATTCCGCTGGGCTATTTCCACCTTGGGGGTTATGCCACAGATTCCGCAGATCATATCATTGTAATCCCGGATAGTTAGGCACTCAAAGGCCCAGTAGCCATTGCACAGCAGTTCCTGGAGCTGAACCTGCTCATCAGGGCTCAGGCTTTTTTCTGAAAAGAGAACAAGCCTCTGTTACAGCTCTCACTTCCTAAGGTCAGTGGAGAGGTAGTTAAACTCTCCTATGCAGAATAAAATTCTAAATAAATAAAATTTCTATTAAATTCTTCACTGAAAGAATCATTAGGCAATGGAACAGGTGGTTGACTCGCCTTCCCTAGAAGTGTCTAAGGTGCAGGTGGATGAGGTACTGAGGGGCATGGCTTAGAGACTGGTGGGAATGGTTGGATTCGATGATCCAGTGGGTCTCTTCCAACCTGGCGATTCTATGATTCTATAAAACCTGCCCTCCAGAGCATTGTTATCAAGAACTGGACACAGAGGTATGTTTGGTTTAGGAAGCAATTTAACAGAAATGTACCACACCAGAAAATGTAAGGTTTGCCTTGTTATAACACAGCAATCAGCAGTAGGTCACAGTAGGGTCTAAGTGTTATGGTAAAAAACAAGAAAGAAAACCCACCAGTTTGCTCCCGAACAGAGTCAAGAATATTTCCAACAGCCACTCTGGGATCCTCTCCAAGTTTAATGTGGTTTCGGATTGCAAATAGAAGGTCCAAACTCACCAGCAACTTATTACCCACATTGAAAAGGCCTGCAGTTAAAACAAGACAGTTACTGTCTGTAGGGTTACAGGTCTTCCCCACAAAGAAATATATTCCTTATCGATACACAAAGCACTAGCGAGTGCAGTTCAGAGGATAATGGAAACAGCTGGAAAGTCCTTCTGGGACTCATCCTTCTTGCACATTAATGAGGTTGGTTCCTTTCTGTGCAGACAGTGCCCCGATACAGCCCCGAGGCTTCTGAAAGGTTTAGACTATATTCATGCTAAGAGTCTGTGTGCTTACAGTTTTCCTACCTGTGTAAATATCAGTGAAGCTATGGAGGGCCAGACACTGCAGGTTCAAACACACTTTAACCTGAGCGGTAACAACCTGTAATCTGTTAGCTGTCAGCAGCCAGCACTCCTGAGGACCAGCAAGAGAACTGTAACAGACAACAAATGACAACTCAGAGTCAAGTTAACAGGTTTTTCAGTTCAGTCCTGCAGTAACTTTAAAAGTTCTAGCAGAGATCAGTTCATTGCTGCCACTCTAAGCCAGCTCACATCATTTCACACCAGAAGAAAAGAAAAGTTACATTTTAAAACATATTCCTCTGCAGAGTGAGCCAGGTCACCGCTCACATTCCCTTAACAGCACTACAGCATCTCTCCAGCTCTGTCCACTGGGCACACAGTGATCGAGAGGTGGAGAAATTCTACAGCCTGAGCTGCCCTGGGAGTAGTGTCGCCCCTATTGCTGTGGGGCAATAATGGTGGCTACTAACACATTCTATGTGACAGCCTATCCCCACACACAGAGGCTCCAGAAGGCCTGCTCCTCTACAGCACAGCTGGCGAGGAAGAAGCTGAGACAGGAAAATGCCAGCTGTGCCCTAGGGGCAGAAGCACAGCTGTCCACCTGAGAAAACAGGAATCAAAGTCAGAGGCAGCTACTTCCCACTGTCAGGGGTTTTAATTAGAGCCTACGCAGGCACATGAGAGTCCCACACTCGAAACACTGCCTGCAGAGCACTGCCAAGCAGCCCACCACTAACTCAAGGATTTACACAGGTTGATAAGTCACGAAGTGAAGAACAGGATGGAAGCACTATGCTGTAAAAAATACACAGTATACGTATCCCTGCTGGAAAAAAAACTCTCACTGGTACAAGCCTGACCGAAGGAAATGTCCTTGATTAGCACCAAGAAAGTTTTTTTGGCTTTTTGGAAGGAAGAAACAACAGTAAACTACCTGTCATTTTCCTGCGGGAAACATTTCAGCTCCTGCTTTCAGCAACAGGAGAATGTTTGTCTGACTCAGTGAGGAGATATCCTGCAGGCTTTTATAGAAATTCAGTTAAGGTAATCTAGCCTACACACCAGTAATTTCTGAAAGCCTTTCAGGTTTCAGTTTGGGTATTTGTTCCAAAAAAAGGATTCATTCAAACCCACACAGTAAAAGAATGAAAACATCATAAGCAAAAAGATCCACACAGGAAATATTCAGATCGGGATGGGAGAGAAAGGGAAATCACACAACGCACATCTATAATCCAACAATTTTGCCTCTGTCAGCCTCAAAACATCAGACTGGGAAACACAGAAGGGATGACTAATGAAAAGATTCCATTTCAAGGAAAAAAATACATCGAGACTTGGCAGCCACTCTCTGATCAACCTCTACTACTGCACAGAAACAGTAACTACGACAAACTAAACTGCACAGGGGAAACAGAAATGGATTATCACTAACCACCTAAACCCTTTCCACACACACGGAGCTTATTCAGTGGCACTTACATCAGTTTCAGTACCAGGGGGCTAAAGCAAATATTATTTCAGGCACGCTTTTTACATAAAATATCCACACAAGGTTGAAAGAGTCACAAGTCTAAAACAGAATCTTACTTCTGTCCCCCTTTGAACAATGGGCTGTTACAGAGGAGGCACTGCGCAGATGGAGACTCATAGTAGTTTGACCAGGAGGTCTGCTCTATGGTGACCGTCTCCTCACTCACGTTGGACAGGATGAGCCGCGAGCTGTTGAGTTCATGGATGAGCGTGAAGACCTCGGCCAGTTCTGACTCATTCTCTGGTATCTGCATTACCTTGCGCAGCAACTGCAGGGTGGATTGACGCTGGATCTCTTTCTGGGATGGGGTTAGGGGCTCGCTGGTGTTCAGCACATCAGACTGACTTGGACTGACCTCCTAAAAAGCAAGTCAAACACTCACATATTCAACTAGGCAAACATGGGGATGAAATATTAAAAAGCCCAAAGAAGTCATAAAAGGTGGTAGAAGCAGTAACCTTCGTACCCAGCAGACTTCTGCTCCACTGCTCAATCACCGACTCCAAACAGTAGCTTTAAGCCTAAGTTGCTTCACTGAAAATGCTTTATTATAGCCCAGCCGTTCAGGAACTCCTAAGACACTGCTAGACCCCCACAGATGTGTCACTAAACTGGAGTGTCAGTGGCAAAGGAGCCAGATGGAGGATCAAGAGGGTGAGGACAACCACCAACATGCATACAAACACTTCAATAATCATGGCAATCGTGATGTCTTTCTCCAGCGCCCATACGCCTGTGTAACACACTCAAATGGCCATGGCAGCCTGTGCTCCTCTCCAGGAGTGAGAGAGGACAAGCGTTAAATGAGAACTAGGGACTGCAATGTACTGAATACACTAATTAATTACCATTGATCACCTATAGTCCTTACACACATGCACACAAGCACACACATGCTCATCAATGCATAAGCACAGGAGAATGAAGCTCCAGGGGGCTCAGAAGAGCAAGACTGCTAACACACTAATAAGTTTAAACACTTTAAGTGTTTAAAATTTCAATGTTTTTCGGTCTAGTCTACCAATGAGATAAATGACCAGCCCAAAGCCCAGAGGCAACAATGAACTGTGTGACAGGAATGTAAAACACATCTAGAACCAGAAAATAAGAAAAAGCTAAATGAGGAAGAAACAAGCCACACGCCTCTCAAACTGCAAGCTGAGCTAAGCACACTGCTGTTCCTTACACAGCTGCTTATGTGCAAGTTTCACACAGGCCATTTCAGTTTGTTTGTTTGTTTAAAAAACACTAGACAAAGTTATGTTCTTCAAAATAAAAAAAGCAAGTGAAAGAGTCATATTACCACACAAAGTAAAATGTCTGCATGCTGAGTGGGCATTTCAGCTAAGAACAGGACAGCTCCTTTTTTCAGTTTTTAAAGAAACACAAGAATTCTGGATGAGAAAAGCTAGCCTTTGAAACTTTAAATGCAAGAAAAACCTCAAACAAAAAAAACAGAACTCATTATTTACATCTATGCAGAACAGGAGACAATTTAAAAGCAACTTTCTACAACGAAAAAAATACTATATCCAGAAGTATATTCAGGCTGGAAGTAAAGTTGCACTACAGACCCCTAAAAATAGAAAGAACTTGTACCAGATGTACGAATTCAATTGACATTAGCCACAAACAGGCCACAAAGCAGAGCATACTTGGGAGTTTCTTGATGGAAGTCTGAAGTTCAACAAAGCTGACATAACAAATGTGACTTCAGGGGTGATTTCCCAGGCATGTACCAACACATCATAAGCATTTTTAAGCTACAGAGACATCCAGTGGTAGAACTGAGTGCTTTCAGTCTCATTCTCAGCCTGAAGCACCACTGTCACAGGGCTTGGACAGTACAAACATCATTGTTAAGTCAACAGGTCATTATTCTGTTAGAAAAGTTTACTATACTGACAAAAAATTAACACATTCCCATGGGCATCTGCAAACTACAGTACTTCCCTGCCCACCCCACAGCCATTTCAAAAGAGAAATTATTCTGAACCTTACCAGAGATTTTGCTGTTTTCTCAGCTCTGTCTTTGGCAAGATTGTACCCACAGCTAGGACAGATCCGTGGCTTGTGCCTGTTTGTATACACGTAAGTACACGAGGGGTTCTTGCATTTCCCTCTGCCACGTGATGTTGCCAATCCCAAATCCTGAACGACACAAAAGACATGTTTGCTTACCTGAACTTCTAGATGCCAACATGATTCCAGAGAAGCCTTCTTGAATATCACATGCTTTTTCACCACTTTGTAACACCTCATTTAAAGGTCAAATAGCAGGCCCTGTCATTTTGTACACTGTATTTTAACCGGTGCTCAAACATTTTGAGGCCAGTTCCAGAAACCAAATACTCACACATTAAACTCATTCAGAAACCACCAATCCTTGC
The DNA here is from genome assembly GCA_033558105.1 of Coccyzus lansbergi. Lineage (NCBI taxonomy): Eukaryota > Metazoa > Chordata > Aves > Cuculiformes > Coccyzidae > Coccyzus > Coccyzus lansbergi. The sequence goes on along the minus strand of JAUMJK010001205.1, from coordinate 295,688 downwards.
TGTTGAAGGTACGGTTGAACTCAATGATAGCAAAGGTCTTTTCCAACCAAACAATTCTATGATTCCACGTTTCTGAACTAAAGGAGGGGGTTGGGATTATGCTGGAGCATGAAGAAAAATCCAGCTCTTAACATCATCGCACCCCAGAGATGACAATCCCCACAGTGTAAGCCAGACCATCTGGAAAACTCACCAAAGTTACAGTGCAGCTGTACTTATAGGAAGGGAACACGTCTGGTTTGACCTCCACCACTTTAACCTGAGATGTCCTGCTGGTCAAAGCACTGTGGAGCTAGAAATGGAAGGCAGAAAAAACACCCATGAGACACCTACTACTGAATATATACATCCTGTATGCAATACCTACTAGCATTTTTTACCCCCCAAAAATCAATTCATGTTCATTTAATATCAGAGGACTACAATACACTGTTTTTCACACTAAGGTATTCCAGCATCTTAGCACAGCCAGTCATATTTCAAAGGTGAAAGACTCAGTATTGCATGTCAGATTATCAAAGCACTAGTAGACCCTCAAAACATCTTCTAGGAGTAGCTGTGAGGTTCTCAAAGCAGTCACCACAAAGACTGTCAAACAGCATCGTCTCAGTTCCTAAAATCAGCCATCCAGTACCTGTGGCTGCTTCCAAACCATCCCGTAAGAACTGCCAGTCATAGATCTCTTCATCATGAGGTTGCTACGTTTTTAATGTTCTATTTCTCACCACTCATATGCCTCACCCACGTAAAACAGCACACATTTGAAAAACCAACCTTTTGCTCCTCAGCACTTGGTGTCTGCATAACTGACTGACCCAGTTGTTTGAGCGTACTGGGCTTCAAGCCTGATGTTCTCACAGGGGAATGCTTGTCTAGAAGGAAAAGGATGCAGCAGGTTAGGTAGGAGAACACAGGCCACTTATTTCTCTTCAGACATAGCTTATTATTTGACAGAGATCACTTCAACGTGGTTTGGAAAGATAACCACTCCCAAAGCACACCAGAGAACGATGCTTTTACCGGTATTTGCAAAGGCCTGTCTGCTGCCAGGTTGCTCAGTGCTGGTTTCTCTCCCCACACTAGCTGGTGCAGGCAGAATGGCTCGCATGGGTCTGGCTGCAGCCAGCAAGGAGGGCTTAGGTCGCGGTTTACTCTTTACTTCTTGTCCTTTGTGCGCAGCAGGTGGGGCATCAACCCTGAAAGACAAAAGCTACAACTGGAAAAAAATGCCATCATTTTCCCATCAGTATGAATTTTCTTCTCTTCCCTGAACCATGTTTTATTAGCTCAACAATCAGAACTACTGCAGCAGAAAGGAGAAATAGTGCTAAGGATACATCTGTTACTACAATCTAATTGTCATTTTAAAAAAAATTAGTTCTGATGACCACCTCAAGGGAACAATCCTGAACTAGCAGAAAACAGACAGTAAATAGAATAGGTCTTATAGGAAGCACTGCCAACAGCCTTCTATTTCTTGGATAAGTCCCATCAGCACACAACAGACATCATACGCTTTCATAACACACAGAAAACTGACTCACCCTGCTGGCTTTTTTGCAGAGGCATTCGGACTCAGCACCTCAGAAGAAGGTGGCATCCCCAGCCCTATCCTATCTGTTTCTGTTTGCTCTGAAGAGTCTCCTTGCCGTTGGCTCTCTTGACCCAGCATCGCTCCAACTGCATTCCCTCTTTCTTCAGCAAGTACATTGTTTGCAAGAACGTGAGCCTCCGAGATGACCACTTCCTCCCACTCCTGCATTTGCCCTCCAACAGGAACAGCATTCAGCAGCTGGCTGACCGCTTCAGAGCTTTCCAGGGCAGACTTGGAGGTGCTCTCAGTGACAGAGGCTGGTTCTGTAAATACTGACTGTTGACCTCTTTTAGCTGCTAGAGTTTTAAGAGAGGTGCCTGAATTTGACTCAGATTTGCTTTTTGGTTGCTTTTCCTGGAAACAAAGAGACAGTCACATTTCAGAGCGTTAGGCTTTCACAGATAAAGTAAATTCTTTACACATACACCAGGTTTGCCACAGTCTATTCAGTGCTGGACAAAACCAGCGAAATCCTAACTGTTTAAGCAGTGAATGGTACGAGAGCAGAAAGACATCATCTCCTACAACAGTAAAGTCTCTGGTAACATTCTATCTAGCTTCCTGGCCCTTCACATATCATTTTTAGCCACTGTTTACTTTGAAGAATCAGTTTTTCTTCAGCTCCCTCAAATATCACCATTAGCATCTACATCACAAACTCACTCAGCACCCTCTGTAACAAGGACTCACCTCCTACGCTCCCCTTTCACAACTTCAACTCTCTGGCACTGTCTGTTCCTCCACACTATTAAGGAACTAAAGAGACAGAGAACTTGTAGATTTTTTGATATGAGCACTCTGAAAAGTATCCACTTGAGCAAGCCAGGAAAAAGGGAATTACTCAGGAAGGTTTTTTGACTAAAATGTCACCATTGCAACTAAGCTACAGAAGCCACATTTTGGGGTCAACATAGGTAGAATGAAACACTGAATGGCAATGTGCAAAAAGATATCAGAAGGGGAATCAGAAGTTTCTGGCATGATAAACACATTAATTCTAAGATCTCTATAGAGTTTACATTCAGAAGGATAATCTAGGTTTTTTAAGACGGGTATCCAACATAGCCCATTGTCTTTCTGCAGAACAGGAACGTCCGTATGTATTTAGCCTCAGTTCTACTGATGCTGTTAATGGTTAAAAGAAACTGCTGGTGCATGTTTTTCCCAAGGCATGACACTATAAACCCAAGTGTAACTGTTTATGCAAATGTGTTCCCAGAAGAGCAGAATAAAACTGAAAGTGAGAAAGAAAACTCCTCTGAACAAAAGCCAACAGTACTTCAGCTTCCACTAGACCAACTTTATTAGGCAGCTCCCAAAGGATCATGTTCCTACTATAGCTGAGAATCATTCTTCCTTCTCTTGAAAAAATAATGCCGAAAGACCACAGAAAACCTCCATTTGTAGAAGAGCTTCAAATGCAGATGAATTACTATAATAAATGGTTTGACCAAACCCCTGAGCTTAGCTAGGGCTGTAGTAGGAAGAACAGGCAATGCCTTCGAGTCAGAGGAACTATAGTGCAGGCAGAGGGCAAGAAGAACATGTGTCCTCTCAATTAGAGTTACCAAATACAGCCTCATCCATTCTATCTGGCACCATTAGAGGTGGCATCTTAACCCAAGGTGTGGTGATTTCAGGGCGGTCTCACCTTAGCCAAGTGTCTCTGCAATGGTGACATGCTCAAGCACTGGATCATTCCCAGTATATCTGACCTCCTGTTCTAGATCCACAGATCCAGAAATATCACAGGCATCGACAAAACCATTTCTTTTGTCTGAAAATCAGAGAAGGCATTTACCTTTGGGATCCATTTCCCTCCCAGGAAGTTCCCACACATTGGGCACTTTGGTGGCTTATGCCTGGTGACGTAAGTGAAGGAACAGCCAGGATTGGTGCAATTTCCATGTCCCCTGCGAGTATACGTGGTTGTCTGAAATGAGAGTGGCCAAGAATTTCTCTACAGAGCTAAAAAAAATGTGCTCATTGCCCCCTTCTTCCTCATAAGCACTTTACAAGCATTATTCAGCAAGTCACCAGCTCTCCTCTGTTCTTCCTTTCACTGATTACCCACCCCACAGCAGGATCCAAGCGAGTCAGCACTATAACTACTCCAAGGCTAAATGCTCAGTCCCCAGCTAGGTACCTTTTCTTCTAGAAATGCGAGTGCTGCTGTCAAATAAATGAAACGATTTAAGCTAGGCACTTCTCCTCGGCAACAAAACCTGAGGTATTTCCGTTCTCCCTGAGACACCTGGAAGAAAGTCATGCTATGCACCACTATAAATACCCACAGTGTTCCACCAGCTGGAAGCACAGAGGACCTGGAACACAGGATTTGACGCTAGCTTACACAACGCTAGAAGCTGCAGAGCCAATTGCACAATGAAGTCCTACAACGGCTACAGAAATACAAGTGGCTCGAGCACTTAGATTAGAGAAGTAATACTATTCTTCCACACAATCATTTAAAAGGGCTTCCAAAACCTCGGGTCACTGCCCCTCTCCCATCATGTGGCTAAAGTGAGAGTCACCCATGGGACTGGGAAGCCTACATCTTCCTGTCACAAGCACAGGTCCTTGCCCTTAAAAGGATGGGTATTTTATAAAGACAAATATGTATTTGAGTAGAGGGCATGGATGGCCACAAAAGCCCTGAAAAGGGCAACACAGAAACTGCTGCTGGCCAGATGTGCTGTGATAGCATTATCTATTCCATCTGGTCCCAGGAATGCCTTGAGGAAGAAGGCAGCAGAAACAGGCCATATGAGACATTTTAGGAAGTCAGAGACACCATCAGCAGACATGAAGTATAAAACCAGGAACAAGAAATACAGCATTTGACATGATGACTCCACACTGGGTTATCTTTAAGAACCGGACCGTGATCAAACCTTTCCCACTTTAACATCTTAAAGACAAACCTATGGTAGTATAACCATACCATAAAATACCATATAATACTCTGAACTTCTTACCAATTTAATTGATGCTGGGTTCTCCACAACAGAATGAGCAGGTAAAGGTAACATAATAAACTGTGCAGCAGGTGTGGAGGAGCTGCTCTCTTCAGTATCCTAAAATCAAGCCAAAGGGAAAAAACATGCAGAAAATGAGATATGGTGACCTGTGTCCCAACCTCTCATGAATGTTATCATTAAACATATGTTCTAAGGACTAACAAGACCAGAAAGCAGGAAAGGAGAGCAATCATATCAAAAACAATGGAATTACCAGGCCTACTTTGGAAATATCAGGCTTTCTGCAGATTGAAATTGAAAACAGCAGATCCAATTCTTCACAGAACAGGTTTTCCATAACCGAACCCTAAGACCTCAGTTTAAAAGGACCCCCTTCTACCACTCTGCAACCAAGAAACCAGCTACCAGGAGCACAGAGGTAACGTTTTTTCCTCCCCAAAATCTTATAGTCCAACTGTGGAACCCACCCCAATTACTGCTATAATAAATTAAGAAACCTAAAGCAGTCATCAAAGACACAAGTGATACCAGCACATGGCAGAACCAATCTGCAAGCAGTTACACACACTGCCATTTCCCTCACCCCTGAGCTATACAAGCAAACTGGGCAATGCAGGATCTCCTGCAGCCCCTGAGGATTTCAAGTGAAATGTGTTAAACAGCTCTTGGACATCTCAGGTGAGACGCTGGCAGGAGGCCAAGTGCCACTAGAACAACTTACCCTGCCGGTCACCACGGTCACCACAGACACACCGTCCGAAACCTGAGGGCGGGCTACAGCGATGCTCCCGTTGGAGACGTCTGTGGAGCCACTAACTAGAGTCTCTTCAATAACTACCCGAGCTGTCTGATACGCCTGCCCTTCTATTTCCAAAGAAGCCTCATCCAAGAGGATTTCTCCAGCCACTTTCTCTGTCACAGGCCCAACATAGTGAGAGAGAACCTCTGATGAAACCACTTCTTCCACAGCATCTGTCTGAGCAAAGGACGCAGGCTCTTCTGCTAGTCCTTCGATGGCGATGCACTGCTCAGAAATGCCAACGTGGCTCGAGTCCACAGACAGGATGTTCTGCACAGCATCGCCGGACACGTTTGTGATATTGGTGGAAGCTTCAGATGCTGCCTGACCCTGTGTCACACAAAGCTCCAGTGGCTGCCTGCTCCTGTCCTCTTGAAGAGTGGTTTTGGGAATAATTATATAGTCTGAGCGAGGAAGAATCTTACGGAAACCTGGAATGTCTGGAACTACTGCAGTTCGAGCAGAAACCTTGGAGTTCTGTCGTCAAAAAAAAAGAGCAGAGAATAAATGAATATGAGAAAAGAAAGACATATGGTTTTCAATCCTGCTAATTTAGTGCCTAAAGTTCAAATTGTTTCCTAAGGTAGGCTGCTGGGAATTACTCCGCGTGTCAGAGCCTGAAGAATCCCTCTCAGCCCTGTTTTTATCCCCCTCTTTACCATCAATCACCCTGATGACACAACACAAAAATAGCTACTGTCCCTGTCAGCGGGAACCAGACAAATCCATCTTGGATTTCAAAGCATTATCCCTTGACTGAACCCAAGGCAAGAGGCAGTGGCGTCACACACTGCTCCTTTACACATTCTCCTAAGCAGAAATACAACCTGGAACCAACAGTTCAGTGATTCTCCCACACAAAGTGCTGCATAAGCAGTTAAGTGCCTCTCCTTCCACATAGCAAAGGGCTGTCACAGAAAAATGACTTACCGGGTCCAACCCCTCCTTCTCTAGCTTGGCTTTCTCCAAGTAGTAGCTTTTTTCAGCCACACTGAGCAACCTCCAGCTCTCACTGATCTTTTTGTTGATTTCAGATTGAGGGAGGTGGGGGAGCTCTTGCTGTACTTTCAAGTAAATGTCATAATAGTAGAGGAGGTAAGCAGATCTGAAACACAGAGACCCAAAGGTTAACATCATTCACATATTCCTTTGGAAAGAGAAATCTACGAGGTTAAGTTTGTCTCAAGGTCAAATGACAAGCATGTTGCATTCAATTCTACTTGTTAATGTATTTTTTAAGCAAACAAAAAGATTCTAAGGAGAACCTCTGCAGTAAGGAAGTTTTTCATGGAAAGTGTCACTGGGCATTGGAATAGGCTGCCCAGGGAGGTGGCTGATTCACCTTCCCTGGAGGTGTTTAAGGCACGGGCGGATGAGGTCCTGAGGGACATGGTTTAGTGTTTGATAGGAATGGTTGGACTTGATGATCCGATGAGTCTCTTCCAACCTGGCTGGTTGTTCTATGAAGGAGAAAAAGCCTAAGGCAAATTATTCTGGAATACACAAACTTTAAATTCAGCAACAGTAGCAACATAAAGGCAAGGATGTCAGAGTGAGCCCAGAGTGTCAAGTTACTTTTTCAAGTATGATGTTTAACTGCAGAGTTCACTTTTATCAAAAACAAGAAAAACTTCTCCCATACTCTACACAGGAGCTAAATGAACGCAGAAAGAACTTACCTAGGCTTCTTGGCTTTTTCTGCATGATCACCAGTACTTTTATATTTCTTTTTCTTCTTAGACGGCACTGGTGATGGGTAAGTGTAAGTGCCCTCTATTTCCTCCATCACCACAGTTACTTCAGTGCCATCGTACGGGGCCTCCATTGCTAAAAATACACATTTCACATTATGCAGTCACGCAGTTACACAATATCGCTCCCAAAAACCACTCTCAAACCCCTCTGAAAGCTGATAAAATCACTAACATCTAAGTTTGACATTAATTAATCAAGAAAACTATGTGTTAGCTATTCATCTGTTCTTAGAACACCTCTACTGCTGTGGTCTTGGCACCATCAGATGAACGCAGCCACTGTGTGTGCTCTGGCACAAGTTTCTCAGAGTTGTGGCTGCCCCATCCCTAGAGATGTTCAAGGCTAGGCTGGATGGGGCTTTGAGCAGCCTGATCTATTGGGAGGTGTCACTGCTCTGGCAAGGGTTGGAGCTGGGTGGACTTTAAGGTCCCTTTCAACCCAAACCATTCCATGCTTCTATGATCAGTGGTAATGCAGATCCAGCCTTATCCCAGTGAGCAAGTGTCCTGCTATGAGGCACAACAGCCACACTCACAAAATCGAGGCCAGAGGCTGAATAAGCACGGAAGCCTCGTAATCCTCTTACCCACCAGGAGCTCCTTGCTTAACACCGGCGGCAGCTCCAGCCTCCGAGAGGCGGGGAGGGCCCGGGAAGCCTCACAACGTATGCGACAACGCTACCTGGGCTCAGGTGCGGCCCCTGCCTGTCCCCCTACGCGGTCACAACCCTCGGGTGGCCTCGGCTCCTCCACGGGGCGGGGCTGCTGCCCCTCCCCGGCCCTGGCGAACCCTTTTCTCCCGGTGTCCCCCCCAAGGAATGAGCGCTCACCGGGTGGCCCCTAGGGGCGCGGTCGGAGGGGCGGCGAGCGACGGTCACGTCGCAGGAGGCGGCGCGGGGGGTAGGGGGCAGCCGCATGGAGAGCAGCGGGCGGGACGCCCCGGCATGCTGGGCCCGCGCCGCCGCTTCGGCTGTCGCCGGAAGTGTTCGCGGCAACGACTTCCGGGTCACGACGCGGGGGAAGTGGAGGGAGTGTCGTAGCGGGACGGTGGCCGGGAGGGGCCGTAACTGCTGCGCGTGCGCGATGTGGCTGTGGCTGATGGTTCTGCTCGGGGTGGGCGCGTGGGTCACTGTGCGGTTAGAGCCTTAGGGTCGTGGAATGGTTTGGGATGGAAGGGACCTCAAAGCCCATTCAGTCCCAACGGCCCTGCAGTGAACAGGGACATAGAATCATAGAATCTTAGAATCATAGAATGGTTTGGGTTGCAAGAGACCTTAAAGTCCATCCAGTTCCTCCCCTGCCATGCGCAGGGACACCTCCCATTGGACCAGGCTGCTCCAAGCACCATCCACTTGGCCTTGAAGACCTCCAGGGATGGAGCACCCACAGTTTCTCTGGGCAACCTGTGCCTCCCCACTCTCATTGTGAAGAATTTCTTATTAATGTCCAATTTAAATTACCACTTTCATAGAAACATAGAATCATAGAATCACTAGGTTGGAAAGGACCCACTGGATCATTGAGTCCAACCATTTTCAATTTAAAGCCATTCCCCCTGTCACTCCGTGCCCTTGTAAGAAGTCCCTCTCCTGCTTTTCTGGATCCCCTTTCAGTACTGGAAGCTGCTCTAAAGTCTCCCCAGAGTTTTCTCTTCTCCAGGCTGAACAACCCCCATCTCTGAGCCTGTCCTGGTATGGGAGGTGCTCCAATCCCCTGATCATCTTCGCGGCCTCCTCTGGACCCATTCCAACCTGTTTCAACAGCTCCTTTCTTTTGATTTACTCAACTCAAGCACGCAAAGTTACACATTACTCTCAGCAATCATAATTATACATGGATACACATCTATATGGTCTATCACCTTGGCTCCAGCAACGTCAGCCCACAGTGCAGCATTTGTTTACCAACATTTCTCACGCAGTTTTGAAGAATAAAGGTCTCCATACAAAACAAAATAATTGTTTTCTTGGCCTATAGAACTCTCTGCCCATAAGTCTCTTCCACTAAACCTTTTGGAAAGGAGGACATTGTTCGGCTTTAACATGTTTCTCAAATTACGCATTTTGGCTTCCTTCTATTCATGTCTATTTCTGTTTTTTACATCATGACTTCTAACTTTAGAGAAATGTAAACCACATCTATCTCGTGTCTTCTCAGGTCTCGGAGGAGTAGACTAAGGTCTCCTCTTGTCTAGTAAGTCATTAATAAAACCCACACAGCAGTGATACGACAGCCAGTATTCAATCTGCAGCCAGTTATTTATTCTTCTGAAGCTCTGCAGCCATAATTATGCTCTGCTAGTGCTTATGTGCAATAATTGGTGTCAAACTCTCTATTCTGCGTTAGCAGAACACTGTGCAGCTTCATCCAACCCATATACTTTTCTGAAGGTCTGTACTTTAAGCCAGGTCAATATACGACCTCTAGAATTTTGTTGAAATTATTACCTAGCCAAATATTTAGGGGAGGAAAAACAGCTGATTGGCTTTACTGGAGTAATGAACAATTAAAAAAAAATATAATGGAAAAAAAAAACTTTAAGGAAGGCAGCTCTATTTCCCTCATCATTCTGGAAGTTTCTCTCAGCACACGTGCTGTCGGTGGCTTTAGAAGCTCGAACTCCTTCCTAAATTAGGCATTTTGACTCCTCCATGGCCATACACGTTTATCTCAGAAAAAAATACATTAACAGCATGTAAATTATTTTAACTATGCTGTGATAGCTTTGTGAGGATCAGGGGGAATCTTGCTATGTAGCCCTGTCTTTTGTAAGCCCAAAGAAAGTTAGAAAGGAGGACCTGCTGTGTCAGGAGGAGAAAGGCACTCTCCCTCCAGAACACATTATGCATCATTACCTCAAGAGATGAAAGGTAACAACGGAGATTACACAGGGATCTCCCTCTTCATTTCCCTGATAAAGCACCAGGGCTGCTTTGAAGGAGTTCAAAGGACAGCCAGGCACTCTGAACCACAGCAGGTACCAGCATTTACTTTTGAAGAGTTGACTTTAGAGTTGGCTTAGATAGATGAGAAATCATAGCAGATTATTATTAGTTTCATCCAGGTCCAGCTCTCTCATCTTCAAAGCCTTCCAGGGCTCAATCCCTTCCCCTATTCAGTCAACATAATGTTGTCATGTAAGTAACATGGGGCTGAGGCATCTTCCCTAAGCACAATGTGGCATCGTCTCTGTGCCAGCCCTCAAACAGCACCAGTTTCTAAGAGGCTTTCATGCTACCAACCCCTGAAATGAAAGTTATGGGAGACTGAGACAGCACAGCAACGAGGAGCAAAGAAGGCTTAGAGAACCCCAGCGGGATCCACGCTGAGCCTCATCTGAGGGTATTTAGGAGCAGTCAGGTGGATTTGTTATCAGCTTTAGTCACTAGCAACAGTTTTCGTTAGTCTTTTTAAAGTAATTTTAAGCCTCCCTGAAGTTTGCTAGAGCACTACACCAGTCATAGAATCATAGAATCACTAGGTTGGAAAGGACCCACAGGATCATGGAGTCCAACCATTCCTATCAATCACTAAACCATGTCCCTCAGCACCTCATCCACCCATCCTTTAAACACCTCCAGAGGTGACTCAACCCCCTCCCTGGGCAGCCTCTGCCAGTGCCCAATGACCCTTTCCATGAAATATTTTTTCATGGTTGGCTCTGAGAATAAACACACACTGAATCAGTTCCTCTGAGGCTCTGCACACATCTGCTATTGTTCCCATTTCACTGCACCACCATTAGTGGTCTTTGTGCTGATAATAACTGCCACAGCATGACTGAGCAGCAGTCAGAGGGCTGGAAACAAAGGAGGAGTATCTGTCTGTCCATAGAAGGGTAAAGGAGCCCCTTTTCCCTCAGAAATGTTGCAATAAATAGGTTACTATTTTTAAAATGGCACCAGTGGAAAAGCAAAAAGGGATTTATTACATTTCTGATTAATTCTGTTTGCAGGAACACGGGGATCTCAGAAGTGCTAACATTTTCAATGTGTCTAGTTTTATACACGGAGGGATTGAGGGGGTAAAAACAACAAAACTTTGGCTCTTAGTTGCGTCTGTCTTTACTGAACAGGTAACTCATAGCACAAAATGATCACACAAGAAAAGAGACCAATATTCATATGCTGATTTAGGTAGCAAAAGGTACCTTCTTGTTTTATCCAAAATACAGTAGCCACAAAACCAAGGGCGTTATTTTACCAGCCTTGCATTTGATCTTCCAGGATCATAAAAAACCCCAGTTTCTCTGAGAGGCTGCTACAGCCACACGTAGTATTTGGGGGTTCTGTGTTTATAAAACAGAACCTGTCTCTCTTCTTTGAAATTGCTTTGAATAGATTGCCAAATGTATTCGATAGATTTGGCAATCTATTCAACAGTCGTCAAACTAGCACATATTTCATAATAAGTGAAATGCCTTTCCTTCAAAAAGGCTACATAAAACACTTCAAAGACATTTATTCAATTTTCCCTAAACAATGAAATAGGAGCAATGATTCTTATCACTTCTCCATTCTAGTTATTTCAATAAAATTGTTAACAAGGCTTAGAGGTGACCTTCATATTTTAAGCTAGAATTTTATCTCTACACAGGTTTCTACTAAATGAGGTATAAAAGTGTTATATGCTAGGTGATGAAAATAGTGAAAGCGGCGAGAAAAGCCATAGTCAAAAGGACTGTCTAGAGAGTTTATGAAGAAGAGAAACCTAGTGATACATTTGTGTAAAATAATGATCTGTACAGAAAAGGCTAGGCGAGTGTTCCTATTTCCTCTTTATTGCAGGTAAAGAAAGGGAATAGGTTTTTAAACTGAAAAATTTCATTTTATTCAGATTTGGAAAGTGAGATTGAAGCATAACCATTCAGAGCTCATGGGAAAATACTTCTGACTTTGCTGCCGGTTAATCCCAGAGCAGCATGGTGCATCAGCATATATCCAAACCCACTAAAATATCACATGGATAATGCACCCATGTAGAATACCGCATCAGAATAAACAAAGAGGAGCAAAACAGCTTCCTGTTTAAAGAATAAACTCACCACTGTCTAAAGGACTGGTAAGAGTTCCCCAAGGCCCCGTATCACCGTAACAGTCTATTAGAGAGGGTTGCATACAGTTCTGGTGGCCCTTAAAGGCAAAGTTTTGACTAGATATGACACTTTCAGGTCCTGAATATATTTTATTTAAATAAACGTTTTGTCCTACTCATTTCTTTCCCCAGAACATCAGGAGTAACACATCGGAAAGTAGACATCTGGGACAGTGCACTGGCTCCTCAATCCCATCTGAGCAGGTAAGAATGCCAACCAGCACGGGGCAGGCTGTGCTGGCACCGCAGCTCTGTGCTCTGCTGGAACAGCACCCACGTGAGAGGAGGGAGTCGTTATCTTCATGGCAGTAAATGAGTGTATGAGACCCAGGGCTGCACACTAAGTCTGACAGCTCATTCCCAGAAGACATGTGAATTCTGTCCTTCCTGCCGATTGCAGCTGCGGAAGTGTTATTGTTTTCCAGGGTTCAAGCTGTGCTGCTCTCTCTGACAGGACGTATTGCTTTATTTCATTACAGTCTCGTTAAGTGGCATGTAACATTTATCTGAAATCAATCAAGATGACTGCCTCCTTTCCTAATGAATATGCTAATGGTTTTGATCCATGTTGGTTTTTTTACTGTTGTTCCCAAAGCAGTGTGTTTGCTCAGATCCTTTCACAGCTTGCGAAATACAGAAATGGTTTTCATTGTGTGGTAAATACATTTGTTAATAAGGAGCTACCCCACATGAAGGCGTCACTTTGTGAAATTAGTGTCCTTTGTGCTGAGCCTGTTAAGTGTGACAAGCTTGACTTGGTCTTTGTGGTTCGTGAGGGAAAAACTACGCAAAGACTTTGGGTTGCTGCTCTAATATGACACTTCACCAGCAACAGTGGTGAAACCTACTCAACAGCAGCAATTAGACATGTGATGTAAGGCAGGTAAACATTGCTTGTCACTCCCCATTTTAATGATGAGAAAACTGAAGCACAAAGAGGTGAATAAGAATATCTGAAGATTGATATCTGACATACTCAGTGAAGTCACTCAGGTTGACACAGGCTGTTGATTCTAACACCATCTCAGTTTGGCAGGGTGGGGAGAAGCAGCAGTCGGTCAAAAAAACAGGGAATGACCATACAATAATGACATTTGTAAAGGCTTTCTCCACATGCTTCCTATAGCCTTCTGCATACCTGCATCCCTGAGAGGCCAGAACAGTAATGCATGAATTTTGGCATGCCCTGAAGTATTCTCAACCTAAGACCAGTGAGCTGGATCCAGATAAATGTCTATTCCTATCCCCATGAAACGACAGCTTTCGTAGCTGCCACCAAAACAGCAGGACTTCCTGCACTGTAACTTAATTCTTTCTCAGAAATGCAGAGCCAGCAAGGAAAGAGTATCTTCAAGTCAAGGTCTTGGGCAATATTTTCTTTCTGACAAGACACTCCAGCGTGGAGGCAGTTTTCTTGAATACAACAAGTGACTCCAACTGTCAAATACAAAAGGTGCAATCCTGGTCTCTGTGATATTAATCTGGTTTCAGGCAGAGCAGCTGAGTAGAGAATGAAGTCCTCTGATGGTTCATGTTTTTACAGTGACATTCAGAAGAACTGCTTCTCCTGATGTTTTGAACAGGATAATACCGTGACTGAGCGCAATACTGCTAATCTCATCTCCACTCTTTCCACTGAAGGGGACAGCATCAAAGCTTTAACAACTGCACCTCCTACCTCGTGTCTGTCTAGTGTCTCTCTCTTCTCCCTCCCCTGTTCTCTAGTCCATTTTGAGCTGAAACCCTTGCCTTATCACATTTAGCAGTTGTCTGTTGATTACAAGAATCAAAAGAACTTTGAGCTGTGTCTCAGCATGCACAACAGAGCATTTCTAAATGTCTGCAGGTCTCTGGCAAGCAGAACTCAGTACCAGGGTCTCTTTTCATATAATACCTCTGAGCAACTTGGCACATTCACTGCTCCAGAGGGTCCCTGAGCAGACCCTTAGCAGTGCAGTTTGCATGGAGAGGCACAGTCAAGCTGCTGCCAGCTTTCAAAGCTCCAGTGTCTTACAAGGGTTTTGTAAAATAGGATGACATCCAGGAATGAAGTCACATCCCCGTGCTTCCTTCTTACAAGTGGTAGCTTGTTTATATGATCCCTTCTGGTAATGCACCTCCCGGAAAGTCCCAGCCAAAATTATTTCTTTGTCACACTGTAGGGGCCGAAGGCATCTATCTCACATTTATTAGCACAACCACATGGGAACTGAAAAAATGAGCTCTGTATAAGCTCAAGAAGTCCTGGCTAATATAAAAGGGCTACAAATGTCGAAGAGACAGTTTATTAATACAGCAGGTTGAGCTCACCTAACACCTACAGAACAATAAATATAAGAATTTTTAAATCAAAAGAGACTGAATAAAAAAGCACATATGCTTTTACTCTGAATTGAAACTATCGAATTTGTAGTGAGTTACAACCACTGCAACAGTAAGGATATATTGAATCCTTTTTAGGACCCTCATTTTTAACTTGCTTTTATAAATCACCAGTCATCTGAACGCATAACTGAAGAATTCTTGCCACAGAACTGTCATTCCAGTTTTTGAGCTGGCACAGTGAGAGGCATGCACATGAGGAAGGAGATCATTCATTTATTTCTTCTAAGAAGGTGCAGGGTACCAGAAATACTGGAATACATGGGGCTGTGACCAGACCTGATGACAAGACTGTAACAAATGGCAAATAACTGCTGAGAAACAGGAGCAGCTTCTCAGAGTAGGATCTATTCATCTATGGAATGGCCCTATAAAAAAACAAGGGGAATACATGACTTGGAACAGAACTTGAAGAGACAAAACAGTAGCAAGTGCGCTGGAGGGAACAAGGAGATTCTGCCCCAGCTCTTCTATTTTACAGGAACCCCGTGGGGCTGGTGCCATGCCCATTAGTGCTTGTTAATGAGGAGTCTCAGCCAGAGCTCAGGTTTGTGATTTGTCTTTAATAGTGAAGTAGGTTAAAAATTCGAGGGGGGAACACACAAGAGCCTCTAAGGAAAAAGAGAAGAAGGGGCTGCTAACACATAACACCTGACATCTTTCGGGGTGTCCTGTGGTGAAGGGTAACTTTAAGGTACTGTTCCCTAGAAAACAAATTACCATCACTCCCTGTGGCCCAAAATTCATGAAGTTCCAATGGGGTAGGAAGCCCCATTTGGCTTTAAAACCACTTGATGAATGTCAACAAAATTTGGCAGAGAGGTTGAGATCTTCATGATGTTGTATTTGAAAAGTTTTGTGCAAGAACACAGCAGGTAGAGAGTGCCACTTGTGTGAGCTGACACATTATTAGAAACCAGAGAGACAGCCAGCCGGCACAACGCCATTAGGAAATGTGGCTTTCCTCGTTTTGTGGTTCACTGACCTACTTGCAAATATATTAATTATGAGTTGCAACTCACACTTCCACAAGGAGCAATTCACATGCTTCCCAGGATGGACTCTGGGCCCTGGGGAATACGAGTCTCTTTGAGACTATTGGATAAAAAGTTCGCAAGTGGGGATGGGGGAACTATTTTGTTAAAAAAAGAGCAATAAGTATCTGTACTGATAACTGATGCAGCGGGGACCACGGATTACTGAAGACATGACCTGATCATAAAAACCATGACAGCAAACTGCTTTTGAGCTCCCTAATTTGGCTGTGATAGATGTGGTGCCTCAGGAGGTCACCTCCATGCTGCTCCTAAATTTAATTGTTTTTCTTGCTGATTGCTAGGGTATGCACACAATTTTGTAAATGTGCTTTGCAGCCAGGGGGCCCCATCCTTATCGTCAGTCTCTTCACTAGTGCTGCAGCCCAGAGCTTGTCATCTTCCATAGTGGCTTCAGTAGAGGAAGCTCCATCTTCCATTTGCACATCTTAGCAATCATTGGGGAGGGAAGCACGAGCCAGTACAAGACAACAATAAGAATTGGGTAAAACATGATTTTATTTTTTTTTAATAAGATTCCTTGGGACAGAAAACAACCATGTTGGTATTTCTTTAGAATCATTCTTGTCCAAACAATTCAGACATGCTTGTTAACAGTGGAGCAAGGTGTGTGGTCATCCTTCAGTCAATACTCCTAGTCCACACTGAAAGCAGTAGATGCTGCTGAAAAGTTCCAGGCACTGTGTCCATTAAAAACCCTCCCACACCTGCATTCACAAATTATTACTTTTTTTTTTTTGAGAGTCTAGAATAAATATTGACCCCTGAGAATTCACAATTTGATTTTCTCTGAGTATTTAACAGCATTTTCCAAGTAACCTCTGCCTCCTTGGTACTGAGAGAAATGTAATTATTGTAAGATGTGTTCAATTATAATGCTTTTTACTGCAGTGGCACTATTCAGCCGGCATATAGGATATATTTTACAAGCCTCTGGGTGCTGCACTTGTCCTGTTTCACAAAAGAGGAAAGCAAAGCTCAGCAGTTTGAGATCAGCTCGTCTAGGATTTGACAAAGCTGGAGGAAAGAACTAGCTATAAAGAATTCTACTTTCTGTCTACAATACAAGGAAACACAATATAAGTCCTATTCTTTGAGGCAAAGCAGAAGAATTAGCACATAAAGGTCCCCTTAGCAGCAAATACAAAGGACAGTCATGCTATGGACGTACCCAGGCTGCACACAGTACCCGACACCCACAAGGTGCAAAGCTCCACATGATGCAACTTGTAAGGAATTCTTTGCCTGGTGGTTGTTTTCACCTGTGAGGGCTCGGATACCTCTGCAAAGTGCTGCTGCTTTCACCCGTGTAGAAACAGCCGTTGGTGAGTCAGAACATGGAAATAGCTCTGCTGACAGCGAAACAAAGACCCTGGTCTCCTGCCATAGTGCAGAGGCTGTCAGTGTTTGGAAAAGAGCAGTTCCCAATTATGCATTCCAGTACACAGAGTGAATACTCAGAGAACATAACATTTCTGCAGAACCTTTTTACCTCCTTCGATCCTTTTGTTTACCTGTAAAACTGCTCCCTGTTGAACACAGAAAGTCCAGAGGAGAACAGCAAGAACAAACAGAGGTACGGCAAATGAGCCCCGTGGCAAAGGACAGAAAAAATTACTTGGTTTAGTCTGGAGGGGATAGAAGAGAATCATGATAATACCCATTAAATATGTAAAGGTGTGATATAGAAGGTAATAAACTATTATCTATTACTGTTAGGCAAGAAGTAATAGATTGCAGTAAGGGAGATCTATTGGTTAGACAATAGGAAGGGCTCAGAATAGAACTTGCAGAAAGTTGATGAAATGTACACCACAGGAGCCTTGGAAGAGGTGATAGACCCTGCAGTTAGGAATTAGGGTGTGGATCTAGATGACCTTTAAGGTGTCCCTTCCAACCCTAACTATTCTACACTTCTATGATTCTAAACAAACTGTGGGGTATTAATGACCCAGCTCTCAAGGATTTTGCATGAAGCCAGCTGGGATTTCACACAATGAAAAACTGCAGTGCCAGGTAGGTCTTACGAAGACCAGTGAACCCTATGCTTTAGTAAAATGTCTTTGCTACCATAGCAGTCTAGTGTTATTGCCCTCCTTGAAGCAACAGACCATTTTGATCAGTTCCTGCCATGCTAAATGCAATCACAGCTTTGCTTAACTGGGTACTGCAGGGTTATCTCAGAGAGCTGAGATCTGCACTTTGAAACAACTAGATTTTTTTCTTTTTTTCTAGGAAAGAGAAACGGGATTTCACATAGCAAAGTTGTCAGTAACAAAACTAGACCAAAAATTCTGAATCACTGCGCAAATGCATTAGCTGGGGTGCACTTACAGAGCCATCTGCTGAGTTCAGCCTTGGAGAGTTCAACCCAGCAACTGAGGCCCTAAATTATTGTTTTAATAATTGTGTCTGAATTCCTGTCTGAAGCCAACTGCCACTGCAGGAATCAAGACAAATTTTACTGTGGCCTCACTGCCTGGGTTTGCTATCAGTGTGTGTACATTCACCAGGCCCTCAGGCCTGACTGCCCCATCACCAATTTTCTCATGCAGATCTCTTGCTGATTCCTCTCTTGAAGGTTTTTGTTTCTGGTGCTCAGATCTTGGCTAACAGGAATGCAACCATGCTGCGTGCTGATTGCAGCTGGCAGGTGGATTTGAGCATATTCAGATAACTGTGAAATGCCTCTGCGAGACAGAAGTGGCAGAACAATTCATTGTTTCACCACGAAGAGCCCAGAATCTGATCCAGACAGTCACGTTGAGGAGACAAGCTGAGAAGCATGCAGATATAAAGCACTTTTTACTTCCACAAGCCTCAAGATATCTTCCCAGCTCGAAGTTTTGGGGATCTGCTGCCAGTTTCCTCCCTCCTCACTGAAGCCGGTTCATTTGCCTCAGGTGGAGGATGGTCTCAAATTCTTTTCAAAATATGTGGGAGCGACAGTTGCCAAGCAACAAAAAACTCATCATTCTTTTCCTGAAATGCACAATTCCTCGTTTTTCTGTTTCGTAGAACAGATAGATGAAACTGTGATTTAGGACACTGGGCTGGGATCAGCATCATTTGGACATCAGTGTTGCTGCTGGATAAATTTGTCAGATAGAGTTCAAGGTGAGGTAGGGATCTGGCTGCCCTTGTGGCTCTTGAGTTCAAAAACAAAACCAGGGGTGCATTTCTTGATTCACTGAACTGACTCGGTGACCAGTGTAATGAGATTTCATTAAGAACACAGCGATGCTGCAGCCAGGAAGAGGCGGCCTGACATTTTATCAAGAGGTGTCCTTCCCACACACATGCTTTAAACTCCTTGTATGACTGATGTCAAGCAAGGCTGGAACAAATCTGATAGACCCCACTCCTTCACGAAAATTATGAGGAAAGTTCGGCCTGTTGCGGAACTAGAAGAGGTCCACAGAAGAGGAGATAAAATGATCAGGGATGAAGAAGCTGCCTTAGGAGATGTGACTTAGAAGAGGTGAAAGCTGGAGAAAATAGCATCCTAGTTCTCCACATTTCTCCTCTCCAAAGTCACATCATCTCCTAAGGCAGCTTCTTCATCCCTGATTATCTTATTTACAAAATGAAGAAGGCACTGGGTAAGGCCTGGTTCAGCTGCTGCTTAGCAAGTCCCACAGTACTGGAACCAGAGGGTATTTGCTGAAACTAGCAGGGGATTTGTTTAAATAGATTAAAAGAAGTGTCTTTGAACTTTGGGATTGGCTGCTACAGGAGGCTGTGGAAACAGACAGAATTGTCAGGGTCAGGGAGGGATTAGACAAAATGACAAGCGAAAAACCTAGAAATGGCTATTGAACAGTCAAGATAGGGTTGTCTTCTCTAATGTCTGTAATGCAACAGTTGTGGCTGCTGCTAGGGCTGAGAGAGGAATGGACCACAAAAGTGGCCATGTTAGCATGCTTTCCTTAAATAGCATCTTTTATTGTCTCAGTCTAAGACAGAATACCTGACATGATGGATCCTTATTTGCTGTTATTTCATACTTGTCTCTAGTATGATAGAGGCTCTGTTCTTCCTGCAGCATGGCAGAGTTCATTCCCCTTTTGAAGTTACTCACCCTGGTCCCAACAGAGCCAACATCTGACCCCACGTTCCACAGAGAACCTCCAGATTTCATGCAAGGGCTCATCCTCTCCTGAATGTCTTTAAATTTTGTTCTGTCACCTATTTTCCTCCTTCCTTCCATCTTTTAGCTGGGCTGCCTGCGCATCCTGGCGACAGTGTCTGAAGGTTTGTGACACGTTAGCTAAGTGACACGGTGACAACTCCATGCTTGTGCACTTCAATAAGCTAGTTATAAACAAAAGGGTTTCTCCTCTAATGTTCACAGTCCTTGCTACCACACTGGAGAGGACTGAACTAATGAAGATCTCCTCCTGTGAACTCCATGAGGCATCCGTGCTCTTCCTTCTGTACTCATTACACTGAGCAGAACATAGACCAGAAAAAGAATTCTTTGCTGGCTATAAATCATGAGTGACACTAAGGTATCGCTATTAGCAGCAGAAAAATGTTTTCCTCCCACAACCTCATTCAGCCCCATATACATACAACATTTTGACAAAGGGTGCTGGGATGCCTGGGTAGAAAATTAAACTGAGGTTGTGTTGTCTGAAGATAAATTTGTTTCTCCCTCAGCGTATGTGAGTGACTTTGTCTTTTTCTGATTTGTCTTTTAACTTAGAAAAAGACTGAGACTGGAGATAATGATGAGCTTTAAAACTATAGCCTTCTTCCCCTCCCAGGCCCTCCTGAACAAATCCCTTCTCTGAAATGAACTCAGAGAGAAAATAAATGTTCTAGCAGTAATATGCAATATTATTTTTGGCACTTGAAGCATCTCAAGCTAGATAAGGGAAAACTGAAAAAAACCCCACAGGGCTCTGTTTTTTCAAATGCAAGGGAACAAATTCTGCTCACCCATCTATTGATCTAGAAGTAAGGTACTACTTCAGCCTTGTACTGCTTCAACTTGACATGATAGCTAACCAAGTTTTTAGCTAAAGCTCAGAATATTGTAGTTTACCTCCATCGAAGTCACATAATACTCCTAATCTGTCTGGGGGGAAAGTATATCCAGAGTCTTAGGTTTCTTAGTGTGTTTTCCTGAAAATATGGTTTACAGCCAGTTGTTGATATGGATGAAGCAACCTGATCCCCAGGTTCCTATATGTTACTCCCATGCTGTAGGATTTGCAGCACTTCTGGGCTCTCACCTCCCAGTAATGCTGTCCACTTTCAGCAGCAGTGGTTCCTATCCGAAAAAAACCCCTCATTTAATCACTATAATTAAGTCTGCCTTATAACACTTGCTTCCTTATAGGCACCAGTGAAGTCTTTGCTGATTTATTTCAAGGTAAATGCTTAGAAATACAAAGCCTTCTACTATAAGGAGCAAAAAAGTTAATGTACAAGAAAATAGAATATAAATATAAAATAGAATACTGAGACAGTTTTTACTTGCACTCGCTGAGACGATACATTTAACATCAATTCACATTTAATAGCAGTGAATGTCAGTCGCTAAGAGCTTTGTAATGAAGAGCTTCAGAAAACTTGAAGACACCTGCTGTAGCATGAAATTGTAGTGTTATATAGGCAAAACGACCTCTGTGCAGGACAAGACCAAGTACACTGCTTTGAACAAACACAAATCTGCCCTTAGGTTCCTACCTTGTCCACCCTTCCACAGCATTACACCTCTGGGATTCTATAAAAACCTAGAATCCTTCCTTTTACCTCATTACTGCAGTAATTCCTGATTTTCACCAGGTAAGCTGATCCTGAGGCCTTATTTAAAACCCAGCACGTTCAGAGACCCTGGTGAAATCACATAATAACAGACCCGAAAGACAAAGGCAGGCAAAGAAAGTGCCAACTCCACAGCTCCTGCTCAAACAAAGGCTAATTTTGTTTCAGATCATGGTAGCTGTGACATTGATAAGCAAATACCTGGTATCAAGGGAAAGGCTGAGCTGCCTGTGACCTCCTGTGGCAGAATAGCAATGCAGCCCCTCTTGTTTTTAGCACATGTTAGAAAAATCCTTCTCTCCCAGTCTGGTACGTCTTTCCCTTTGTGAAAAGCTCAGAGCAATGTTTCTGCTCACGCGTTTGTGAGCATATTGAATAAAACAGGTGCCATTTGACATCGTTGGCTTGGGCTGCCATGTGTGATGGGAGAGGGTACATGGTACTGCAAGGCAGGGAGCCATGAGGGGATGAATCTGGCCTTTACAGGAGCAGGATGAAGCACAGGAATCCACAGGAGTGTGTCACATCTTTGATTCTAACAGAGTCCTGCAACATCTACACCCTGCATTGGTCTAAATGCCGGCTGTAGATGTTGCCCTAAGACAAGGAAATGCCCAGACTTGTGCTCTCTTTAATTTGTTACAGACATATACGCTTTGGAAATCAAAGAGAAAGCGATTTTCCACAGCAAACTAAATGTCTGAAGAGCAAAATCTCTAGTGCTTGGAGAGCTTCTTGTACCCAAATCATAGCCTTTGCTTTGCAAATTTGACTGTGCTTCGTCAAGCCTGGAAGCTTGATAAGAGACTCCAGGACTGCTGAGAGCTCTTAGAGCAGCCTGTACTAGGGAACAACAGCTATTGATGCTGCTGTTTTTAAAGGATGATGTTGCCACGTCTGAGCTGTTCTTGTATTTATCCGGTATGGTTGCACAGGAGAGTTAGAGGCATCCCTGCCTGTGGTGTCTCTTCAAAGTTAATCATCTGCTAAGGGTTACTTGGCAATTAAGAACTCTTCAGTGGTACTTTTTATAATAGAATATTTATATAATGTGATCAGAAAGAGTGTCCTAGCTTGAGAAATAGGATATTTTTCAGGGAATTCAGATCCTCTCTCCTAAGAGCTATGAAATACTCTCGGGTCAGTGCAGTGAAGCAGCGTTTTGAAAAGGATGTCAGCCAGAATCAGGCCTAGAGGAAATCTGTTTGGTCACCAGGAACAACGCCGTTTTCTAGACAAGCTTTGACTAAATACTTACTCGTTTTCTTGTCTGTCACTGTGTTTCTAACTCTGTAAAGTAATCCCTTCTCCCTACCAGCTGCAAGGCCATAGACACGCGTCGTTCCATCTCATGTCATTAACACCAGGGCCAGCCCCACGGAGAGGAGTCCGGTCGGCTTGGCGGGTGTTTACTGGTGAACCTTTGGCAAGGAGCAGGCAGGGGGAAGATGCCTTTACTCCAGGAATATCTGTAACTGCTAGTGAATCTGCCCTTGACACCTATAGAGCAAGGTCCTGAGCTCTAAATAGTTCAAAACCTTAAAATGCTTCTGGTCTTTGGTTTCACAGAACTGATCATGGCAGTAAGGCCATCTTTGGGAGTATGTTAATGTTTGGGGAACCTTCATCTCCAACATATTTTTATTTTATGGAAACAATCCTGTGTTCCGTGCAGGTGTAACAGTCTATGACATACTATCCTTTTACCTAAATTGGCCTCTGGTAAGAAACTTTGCTTCCTTGCCCCTGACATTCCCTTGTTCTCTTTGGCAGTGGACACTAGGGTCATCTCCCCTCCACAGAGACATTGTGATTTTCCACAGGGACATGTATACACAACCAAGAGCTGATTTCCCTGCTCATGGCACGCGTGGAAGGTTGTAACTTTTTACAACAGCAAGGAAAAAGCAGCAAGCTTGTGGGCAGAAATCCATCAGTAGAGCTGCACAAGTATATTAAATAAAACAAGCAGAACTTTGGTGTTATACTTCAAGTAAACAGTCTCTCCTTCTCAGTTTGGTCCACTATAAAAATCCCTCTGCCCTGTTAAAGCCATTGCCAGTATATATTTGTGAAAAGCTGGGATCTATTTATTTATTTATCCATTTTTTAGTTTAAAAGTCTGGGCTCAAAATTAAACAGACATCCATTATGCCATTATCTGCCTTGCTCCGCAGTCAGATACTGTGTGTGGTGTCACAGGACAAAACCTTTGGCAAGGCCTCTAGAAGAGCAATTTAGCTCCTCATCCATCTCAGCTGGCAGCGCGATTGGCTTCCAAGCTAACATTGCTGAATGTTTTATTTTACTCTGACATATATTATTGAGTGTTAAATCACTTTCTGAAGTGTTTATTTTTTATTGATAATAGTTGAATTCTTTCCACTCATTGAAGATGCTTTTGAAACAAAAACATTTCCTTGTATCTTAGAGTTTGATGGAAACACAGGGAGAGTTCCTTGGGAGGATGGATTGTAGAAATGACCAGTTTGTTAGGTAGGCACAGAATTTGCGAGTGCTGTGTAGGAGAACATCCTCCTCCTTCCGTCAGCATGAATCAGCAAACTCCCCCGGTGACACCATGGCACTTCTCATGGGGAAGTTTCACTTGTGTCTCGGTTCTCTCCTCATGGCTTGGCCTTCCAAGAAGCAGATGATCCTTTTGCTGGAACATCAGTGACTTCCTGACGAGATCTTCATAGATCCTGAAGCTCCTTGAAAAGAAAAAAGCACTGTGATCTGTGTTGAGGAGGTTATTAGGCATCAGGGTGCCTATGTCTCCAAGTGTGGAGTGTTGTCCATGGCCCCTGCCTGGCAGTGATGTCTCTTGGAAAGGAACCAGAGACCACTTTCTTGTACCTTTTTAGGAAAATGGAACAGGGAATCAGAGAACAGAAATAAACAGAGAGATTTAATTCACATAGTGTGGCAGTCGGAAACTGAGCTGGAGAACAAGGGCCAGAGGCAGGTCAAGCTTGGGAGGAGGCAGGGGAGACGGATTTTCAAACAAGCCCTTTGACAATTCATCTCTTGAGAACTCCAGATGTGACAGCCCAGCAACCTGATCCAGGCTGGTGTACTCAGTACTCCAAGACCTCTTACCTCTTGTCCTTGTTCCAGTGAAGATCTGTGAACCAATATTTTTCTTTTCTTTTTATCTTTAATAAGGAGGTCTGTTAAGTCTCTCCCTTGCATCTGGGAGTTACTTTCCAATCTGATGAACACTGACTTTTAGAGACGACACCAATGATGATCTGCTGAGATCACAGTAGCAATCAAGCCTCCTTTGATGGCAGAGCTAAAAATATGCTCCCCAGCTGACACAGCCTTATGTAGGAGAACATACAGTTTGGTTTGAAAGAATACATCTTCCTTTGTCTCTATGTCTTCTTCTGCCAGAGGAGGCTACATCTGTGACAACCATGCAAGCAGAATACATCTGTCTTCTGAATTCAAGCATCCAAGTACAGACTCATAATACTTCTAACTCCAGAACAAGTAAAGCTTTAGAAACCTCTTTGTGCCTTGGAGGATGGTGGGGTTGGCACTTTTCCTGGCACCTACCAAGTTAATGCATGGCAGGAGCCACATCTTAGGGTCTGGAGATCATCTTTGCCAGTTCCCTGGGTTCAGTTTCAGTCCTCTTGACCCGCTGCCCCACATCCTTCCTCTCCTAGCTTCTCTGCCTCCTCTCCTTGCTCTACCCAGGGCACTGGCTCACAAGCTCCCTGGCTAATGAGGGTTCTCAAAGCTTTGCTTTGCCACTTGTAAAGGAAACTGTGGTAAGTAGTGTCACTGCCACCTCCTGGGCTTTCTGAGGACAAGAGCTCATCCCATGGGTTGCAAATGCAGATTCGTGCAAACATAGAAGAGTGTAGGTCTCCCTCCCCTTGGAGGCATTAACTAAATATGGCTCATTAAGGCTTTTGGGTAGATGTGCAGATGAACAAGCATATACAAGAAAGGTTCTGCACTTGTAATGTGTAATATGTCAGGGGATAAAAGGTTGAGCAACCCAATTTGGCAAATGGAAATAGCAAAAAGCATTTATTTTACTGGCTAAATTAAAGCCTCCTCAGTGTGGGGGTTTTTTTGTGCTTCTGCATGTGTAACGCAGAGAAAGGAAAAATTCATGTGTTTGATCAGGCAGAAATACACCAGATTTATTGTTTTGAGAGATAGTGGTGAGAATTTCTATGTGACTGCGGTAGCTGTAATGTTTCAGCAATACAATGTCCTGCCAAAAAAACAGCATTCACCCAAGGATGTCTGTGGGTTCAGTCAGCCTCAGTCCCAGAGGTGGATGCCCCAGGTCTAAACCTCTGTGGGCAGTGGGTCATTGCCAGGAGTCTGTTTGATGCTCCCATTTAGGGTGTTTGCCCTGAAGATGTAAGACCTCCCTCTAACTGAGCCTTCAGTGTGGATGCTTTCTGGTTTGTTCTGGCAACGGAAGAACATAAGAAAGCCATTCCGGTAGTTTTTGTTCATCCATCCGTAGAGCAGGGGGTTGACAAATGTAGAGCACATGGCCCCTACATGGAAGACAGTGTACAGGAGCTTGTACTCATGGAAGATAAGAACCAAATCAAGATCAATGGCAAGCTGGAATATGTGGAAGGGGAGCCAACAGACTGCAAATACCACGACTACCATCACTAGCATTTTGGTTGTCTTCCTCCTCCGGCACTGGTTTTCATTCCTAGAAGTGGGACTGACGTGATTTTTCAGCTTGAACCAGATCCTGGTGTAGGCATAACAAATAATCACAAGAGGAAAAACATACTGCAGGAGGAGCATGGACAGGCTGTAGATAGTGGCATCTCTGTTATTACCAGAAGGCCATTTCTCAGAGCAGACAGCCATTTTGAGGTTTATGGATGGGATTTCCTCGTGCCGGTACTCTCTGAAGATAGCCAGAGGACCTGCTAGGACAGCTGCTGCTAGCCACATGATAGCTATGATGGTGAAGCTGAGCTTCTTGGACATCCTGCTGTCCAGGTGGAAAACAATACAGCGGTACCTATCCAGAGCAATCACAGTTAGGGTGAGAGTGGACACATGGACACTCAGAGCTTGAGCATAAGGGACCAGATGACAAAGAACAGCTCCAAACTTCCACTCGTCCAGCAGCGTGTACACTAGGGTGAAGGGCAAGCAGAGTGTGTCCACCATCAGATCTGCCAGAGCCAGGTTAGCTATGAAGAAGTTGGTGACAGTCCTCATGGTCTTGTACCTCACAATGATATAAATGACCAAGGAGTTGCCAATGAAGCCCAGCAGGATGATGAGAGAGTAGGCGGCAATCAGAACAACCTGGACCCCTGGGATCTTAGTGCTGTCCATCATAACACTGCGGGATCCAGAGAGATCCTCGCTAGGAGTGACAAAGTCCATGGCATGCCAGCCTTGTGGAAACTTCTCATCTAGTGCTGTCTTCTCTATGGTAGGGGTGCCGTTGGCTCCTTCCAATGGTCCCATGCCTGGTCTGAGGCTTCCCATCAGGAGGAGAAGGAGGTCTGGAACACAGACACAGCCGAAGTGAGAGCATGGGAGACAGAAGAGCATCTGCAAGAACCGAGACTCAGTGGGCAAGTCCCATGTGGCATTTTAGGCTAAACAGCAGCAGCAGTGGCATCCTTCTTCCTTCTCCTTTAACCCCATCTTTCCTTACACTGAATGGCCTTTCAGATCTTTTACACCTCCTGTTAGAGTCTATGAACAGTTAAGTGCCAGTTCCCCAAGGAAAGGTCTGGAAAAAAAAGCAACTTTTCACACAGGTTTCTGAACTGAACAGGAAAAATATCCTCAGTCAGCCAGGGCCAGATTTGCAGATGAAGTTGTTGGGCTCACATACCACAGTAATGGAGACCATATAGCTACTGCTGAAAGGGTAGAGAGGTAGGTTTGGGCAGCAGGACAGGGAAACGGATGGATTTGTTGGGGTAAGGGTTTGCTTAAGGGTGATGTCAGACCTCCACTGCCTCTGGCCCTGGAAAGGTAACCCCAAAGACCAAAGGAAGGAGAGAGGAGCTCACGGCCCCCAGCACAGCTGGCACAGTTGGAAATGGAACCAGGGAACAGGCAGGGCCCTGGGAAAGTGGCACAACTACAGCCTCTCCAACAATCCCAGCCATCACACAGCAGCAGCCCTGAGCCTCCCCCAGGCACCTGTGCTGCATCTGGTCTCAAAACAAAGGTAACTGCCAGAAGAGCAAGGTCAGTGAAGGGAACAGGGCAAGGGCTGGATGCTCTTTCAGTGGATGTGCTTTATCTGCTTGCTCTTTGCCTGGGGTTTTTATACCTTCCAGACTGTCTAGCTTCATCGCTATCACTTGTTATCCCCTCTTCTGTGTCTTGCATGTCCCATTTGTCTTCCATTCCCAAGTCCTAGCACCAGAGCTGTGGACAGTCCCTTCCCTTTTTCCTCATCTCACCCACGAGCGGGCTGCCAGCTCTCGTGTTCACATCTCAGACTATTTCCTTTCACTGGAGACTGGCAGCTTCCCACCGTCTGAGAGAAGCCAGGAACATCATGATTGCTGGAGCTGTTTTGCTTCCTAACAAAATGGCCTTAATGGAGTTGTTATTTGATTTGGTTTGCTTTGGTTTTTTTCCAAAGGGGAACTATTAAAAATCAATTAAGGCATTTTAATTAAGAGTCAAAATGTTCATAATAAATGAACCACTCCAGGGGCTGCCTGGAGGTCACAGGGATGCTGCTAGGAGTGGACTGATGGCCGTTCCAGCAAGTAATGGAAGTGCTGGCATATGTGTGGGCTGCTGCAGCCACACGGTCCTGTGCCCAACAAGTCTGCCAGGCTAGATGGAAAAATTCTTGGAGCGGAGATCCAACTGCTTTTGGGAGAACAAAACAGCAGGGCAAACCAGGAGGGGGCAGAAATACTCTCCTAAGCCCTTTTCATGTGCTGGGCTGCCACTGCCTAGATCCTGCCTTCACCCCCTTCTTCAGCTGAGGTTCAGCCTGACCCAGGGATGGCTCCCAATGAGGTAGAGAGCTGCCAGCAGGCTTTGGGAAGCAGGGGGAAGGAGGAGGAAGCACAGAGGAGCTCTGAAACCTCAGCCCTTCACTAAACACACTGCTATCAATGACAGTGATCACAGTGCCCTAGGATTGACATGTACCCCTGTTTCTTGGGGACACCTCAGCTCCCTTCTTGTTCGTGCTGCAGCCTCAGGCACACAGCCAGCATGGTCCAGATCTGTCAGGGCACATCCAGACCTGGAAGAGCCATCTGCAAAGTCTGGCAGGGTTCAGAAAGCAGGGCTGGAGCAGTGGGCAGAGGACTGGAGAAAACAGAGCTTCTTAATTAATTTCCTCTTAACTTCCAAGCAGGGAGACAGGGGTCACTGCTGCGGGCAGGCACACAACGTGAGGACAAAGGGTGCAGAAAAGTGGGAGGCAAGGACAAAGATTGCTCAGAGAATGAGTGGGAATTACAATTTTATCACAGTCATCACTGATTTGAAATGAAGGAGTGGAAGGACTTGGGCCAGCCTCTGCTCTCTGGCTAAGGGCAGACACAATCTCAGACTGAGAGAGGGTTGAGACTGATGACTTGGCTCACTGATATATTCAATGATGTGTTCTTTCTCCAAAGCAGCACAAGTCCATAAAACCCTTTCACCTCTAGCAGCCCAGTCTGGAGCATTGACTTATCTCATCCCCAGTCCCTTACCTGGCAGCAATCAGGTGTCCGTGGGGAGGAGGTCTGAGACCATCCCCATCCCCAGAACATGGTTGTTACCCTGAGGCAAGTCACCTTCATGTCCCCCTACAGCACTCAAGAGGCATCAGGGTTCAGCCCTGCACCCCACAGCACTTAAGGGAGGAAGAACACAATAAACAGAGATGCAGAGGTTAACCAGCTTGGCAGAGGCCATACAGCACATCCACAGCAGGTCTGGGAACAGAGCCCAAGTTTGCTAACTTCAGCCTCCTGCATTCACCACCAGAGAGGACTCGCCATCTCTCAGGATAAAACCTGAACATAGATTTCAGCAGCTGCACAAAAATGCAAAATGTGAGTGATGGAGGGGAGGGGGTGGTTGCCTTGTCTGTGCGGTGGGCTGGTTTCAGGACAAATGGCAGCTCTGGGATTATTTCCTGAAGCCAAAGAGCAGAGAGAAAATATCCCAGGTCCTTCCATCTCCAGTAAGGTGGTGATTGCCCTACTACAACACTATAGCAGAAGGAAAGACCCTCTGACCTGCCCATCATCTGCTGCAGCTTTGTGAATTATCTGTCCAGGTCAGGCCCATTGGTGCAGAAACCTGGTGGCATCAGACACGCATTGCCACCCCTGCACTTGCAAACCCCCAGGGCCCTGGAGCAGCTCCCAGGGGACCCCAGTGTAGAACTGGGACCAGGAGACTAAGTGCAAGGAGGAGGAAACACACCAGGGATTTCTTGTGGTTCCTCACTTGAAATGTTTGCACATCCCTGCCTAGGCTGGAGCCACAAGAGACTTCTGAAGGGAATGAGGCAAGGAGGATGCCTTAGTCACTCAGCTCAGGACAGAGTGTACAAGACGGTGATGAGGAGACCCATTTGGCAGGGATATATGCTTTCTCCTGGAAATTTCTCCTACAGAAAACAGAGGGGAACAGTACAGGGCCCTCTGCCCTGTGGGACACAACATGGGAGCAAAACTGGCTGCGAGTCAGAGATCAGCAGGTAACACTGCGGTGGAACCACACCAGTTGTCAGGGCTGCAGAAGGGAAGAAAGAGCCTGGTGAAAAGATCCTGGTTAACTGGGGGAGTCGGTTGCCTCCTGAAATTCAGGGAGTCTGGGGTAGATGAGGTGAGGGAGGGGAGAGAAATAACAACCCCACTAGCAGAACAACCAAGGAGCAAACTCGGTATCCTGCTTTGGGACAGACTAGAAACTCTGTAGGTGAAACACAAGCTACAACAGGACTCTCAGAGGCTCCCTCTGTTCAACAATTAACATGCAGTGAGTGCAGAAAGCAAGCAAGCGCCAATTTTCCTCCTGCAGTCCCCTATCTCCCTTTGCATCTCTCTGAGGGCACTGATCTCTGTCAGTGAGCTGAGTGCCAGCAACATGTGCAGTCCCAGCACGGAGGAGCTGACGGGAGGTTTGTACCAAGCCACGAGGAGGCAGATGGTGGGAGACACCAGGATTTCTCAGACAGCTGCACACCTCAGCCCCACACCTGCACGATGCTGCTCTGTAGCTGTACGTGCCTGGTTTCTTCAGCCCTCGGAGCAACCTGCTCTCCTGACTGCTCTCACTCAGCATCCCGCTTCCCAGACTCCCTGCTTCTGCTCAGGGACCATTCAAAACTCTCCTGCTAGTATTTCTTGTTCACTTTCTCTCTATTGCAGCTCTTGGTCCCCTGATTCAGTTTCCCAAAGATGTTTGGACCATGTGGCATGGCCAAGACCTGGCCCCATCTAAGCCCAGCCACGTGGAGAAGCCCTCCTTGACCCACCTACAGAGGCCAGAGCATCCTTCTCCTTAGGGGAACAAAGCCACTCACCTTGAGTTATCGTCTCATTGCTGGGCAGGATGGAGCACTTCGTCCTCTCCACTCTCTGGGAATCAACCTGTGGCAAAGGGGTGAGAAGCACTTTTCTGCAACTGTCCTCAGAAAAACGAGGAAGTCAGTGGAGGATCTGGGCTGCCGGAGGATGCTTCATCGGCACAGGTAGCTTCGGTACCTGAGCATCCAGAAAAGACTCTCTTGCAGGGTGACTGACAACCCCCGTCTCACAAAGCTGGATGCTGTGTTAGCTCCTGAATGAGAGCAAGGCAGGGAGCGTGTGTTTAACAAACAGAAATGGAAAGGGGGAGGGAGCCTGCTGCTGCTGTTTATACAGTGTTCAGCCACTGAGGGGCTTCTTGCATCGAGGAGAGAGAAGCTTTTTCACCACATCCAGTTCCCTCTCCAGGGAGAAGTGGTGGGAACTGAAGGTCTGCAGGCTCTTCATCTGTGCCACGGACCTGGGCAAGTGTCCATTCACCCTCATACTCCAGATCACCCATCTGCTCAGGCTTTAAACTCTTTTGGGGCTGGAATGCTCTTCTCCAGAGGTGGATCTCCCCTGCAGCAAGAGGTCTGCAGGTCCTGCAACTCAGCAGAGCCTTCACAGACCTCATCCCATCCTCTGCATGGGTGGTTGCTATGTGACAGACCTTCAGGTACTCTTGGGATACAAATAAAAGCAATGGTGAGACATTTTAGCCACTTGGCAATGGCTCAGTCTGTTCCAGAGCCAGATTCAATGTGGAGCTAGGAACCCAAGTGGGTTTCTAGTTTAGGGTGCTCAGCACTGCAGATACACCCGGAGCAAGTGAGAGAGGCACAAAAGCAGAATCCTCATGTCCAAATCCGCAAAATCCAAGTTCACTGTAGCCCAAGAAAGCACCCTGAGAGCAGCAAAGGGAAGCAGGAAAAGCAGAGCTCCCTACCTAGACAAAGGTTTTGCCTTCTGAGAGAAGTCAGAGGTGTTCCCAGCACAGGATTTCTACCACAGGCAATATGTGAGTTTGCAGCTCACCTCAGCTAGGAGATGTTCCCAGAGGTTAAAGAGGAGGACACTTCTCCTTGACTTTGAGTATCTACAGACAGGATTATTAGAAGAGTCTTGCTTTTCGCCCCACAGTGGACTTTGATTTCCTTGTCTTCGTGTGAGCAGAAACAAGGAGGGTTTTCAACCAAATTTCTGTACAGCAAAAGTTGTGATACACCAGGAAAAAGAAAACACTCCAATGGCTTGGCAGAAAAAGGAGTGAGAATATTCCTAAAGTCAGTCACATGGAAAGTAGCACTTGAACCCAAGAACTGGACAAGGGCCCTCATGAGTCCCATCCTTCCCCCTCCTCTTCCCATTTCCCATTTAGAAAGGAAGAGCCTCGACACACCAGCGCTGACAGCCAGGAGAATCCAACAGCTGCACTAGTTGGGGTTTTTTGTAGTTGTGTGTCCTGCCTCTCTTATCTTCCCTGAGGCTGTTGATTCAGTTGCTCCAGAAAGCTGAGGCTGGAGGGGAGCAGGACAGGCAAATTAGCATGGAAGGGGCATTGCTGTCTCCTAGAGGTCCATAGGGAGAGGTAAAGAGCGGCTAATGGGAAGTGAGCAGTGCATGCTACTCCCTGTGCTCCTGGTGGATGGATACTGCTCCACCCCAGGGTCCTCAGCGGTTGTTGCCTTATTTCTGCTCGAGAGAGATTTTTTTTCTCCTCCTTCCTTTTCTGGTGTAAGATTTTTCTTGCCCATTCCCCAAAGCCCTTTGGTACAGCTCCCCACTCTTCTCTTCCCCAGGCTGGAATAAGATGCCTGCGGAAAAAGCAGTGATTGACAGGAGAGAAACTCTCTGCAGCCTGAAGCTGTGAACCTTCATCAGGACCACGGGGTGAATGCCAAACATTTATGGCATGTGGTGCTTGCTGGATGACAGCAAATGCAAACACTTAAATCATGGATTAGCCAGCACAAATCCCCAGGACTGTCCTCTCCTCTCAGTCTTAGGGGTCCAGCCCCAAAGGTTAGCCCCAAAACCTGCAATGCTGCCAAATATCAGCTCTTTTCTTTGACCAGACAACTTAGGTGAAGATCCTCTGTGCTTGGAGAATAGACAGAGCCCAGGAAGGGATTGCTGCCTGCAGTCCATGGTGATGCATATGGTCACAAACCATCCTCCTGCAACACAGAGCAGCACAGTAAGGGAAGGTCGAGCTCTCAGCACACCTTGGGTGTCACCCCAGCTGGCAGCCACCAAGCTGGGGTTTGGTCCCCATTCCCTCTGTGCTCTCCAGCTATCTCTCTGGGAGCTCGGCTCTTCTCATGGCACTGCAGGCCCAGGCTGCCTGCCAGCCTGCCTCGTCTCACCCAGTTATAACACAACATAATTACTGCTGGCAGTGAGTGCCTGCAGCACAGTCCTGGTGCTGCCCGGCTTCAGCTTCTCAGCAGCTAAGGGACAGCCAGGGGCTGCTGTGTCACAGCCCCAAACCCTCTTGGTGGGTTAAGAGGAACAGTTACGGCACAGGCTGTGGCAGCCTGAACACTGAGGTGTGAAAAGACCTCCCTACACAGTTAACAGATCCCAGAGCAGCTGAGGGACTTCCCAGCCTCAGTCAGCAGCTACATCCTGAAGTACAAGGATGGGGAAATAAGAAGATGGTTCCTGAGAGGCTGAGAGGAGACCTCATTACTCTCTACAACTACCTGAAAGGAGGTTGTAGAGAGGAGGGAACTGGGCTCTTCTCCCAAGTGACAGGGGACAGGACAAGAAGGAATGGCCTCAAGCTCCGCCAGGGGAGATTTAGGCTAGAGATTAGGAGGAAGTTTTTCACAGAAAGGGTCATTGTGCATTGGAATAGGCCGCCCAGAGAGGTGGTTGAGTCACCTTCCCTGGAAGTGTTTAAGGCACGGGTGGATGAGGTCTTGAGGGACTTGGTTTAGTGTTTGATAGGAATGGTTGGACTAGAAGATCTGATGGGTCTCTTCCAACCTGGTTGTTCTATGATTCTATGATTCTATGATTCTATGTTCTATGAGATTGTCCTGGGGTGTGGAAGGCTGCACAGTCCCAAGCAGAGGTGCCAGGACATGCTGCACGCACTGGTGTAACCTCAGCCCCTGGGGTATTTTCACATGCAGGCTGGGTACACACAAACACCTGCACGAGTCTCCTGAGAGCCTTGTAGCCTTTCAAACATGATGGGATTGTTCAAAGGATTTTTTTGTAGCCCAAAAGCCTTTCCTAGTGGTTGGGCTTTGATTAGGCAAAAGTGAATCCGCTCACCCACTCTTCTGAGAATACAACAATGAATTCTGTATTCCAGGGAGCAAAAATGATGTCAGAAAGCCTAGAAATGGGGCAGAGGAGAGAGCTGCCTTTTCATCAGCCTGTAATCTGCTCTGCCTCAAGAACAGGCAGGTCCTCGATCTGAACACCTTGCAGCTGAAAGCTACACTCTGTAGCTCAACTTCTGCCATAAAAGAAAGGCGTGTTATCTGATCACTCACTGCAAGAAAGCTCTAAGAAATCTGTTACCAAGGCTTCCAGATGCTCCAGTTCATCCTGCTTCATCTGGAGCAGCAGCACCGTCATACTTTAAAAAAGAAGCTTTTCATTTTTCAAACATCTGTTTAATTCCACCTGCGTGTAACCAAAATATTTCCACTGCTCCTTCCTGTGGCTTCAAGCCTGTGTGTTGCTGGGCAGCATCAGAAGCATTAGCACATTGTGGTAACACAAAAGCCCCTTTTCCATTTGAGCCCCAGAGTTCACCAATGCAGTGGATTTAGGAGTCTGTGATGCATTTGGGAACTTAATTAGCCACAAAGCTGCTCTGAGGTGGGAGGGAGGACAGAAAGCTGTCGGCACCCTCTCTGAATTTAAAAGCAGATCTCATTTCATAGCTGCTTTTTGTCTCCATATGAACATTTCTGGAATTCGTGGAGGAGCAGAGATAGCATCAGGGACAAGGCTTTGCTGAAATACCTGAGTGGTCTGATACCACAATGAGAGGCACTGGAGAAGCAGGAGAAGAGCTGTGTGGGTTGGCCTGGGACTGACACAGCTGTGCTCTGCTCTGAGGAGACAGAGACAAGGATGCTCAATGTGTCTTCAGGATGAGGGTCGGTGAGCCAGGAAAGAGGAGACTGTATTGTAAGGGATGAACAGGGTTTGTGTCCTACCAAAGAGGACATACATCACCATGCTTCAGCTCCTGGAAGACTCGGAAGCCGAAAGGAACAGGGTTCTGCTTGGAGCAAACCCACAGGGCTCGTTTAATCAGGTTGATCAATGCTGAAGGGGGTTTACCCCTTCCACTTCCTTCCCATCTCTGGATCTCCCTCTGACATAAAAAAATCCCCTTGGTCATCCTCTCGCCAGAGCAGATGGGCTCTGGGCAGCTCAGCAAAGTTCCTCCAAGCAGACACCAGCACTGCTGAGCCCAGAACTGGCCTCTCCATTTAGCTACCGTTTCTGCAAGTCACTGCACTCAAAGCTTTGCTAATTTATTAGAGGTTTGTTGCTTGTTGTTTGTGTACCGAGCCAGCTAGAAAACAGCTTCTGCAGAAGAGGATAATTGCCGTCAGATAAGCTCTTCAGAGCTGGGATTGAAAAAATATGATACACGGTACACCAGCAGTTGTCCAGATAAACTGGAAATCTAGCTGAGTTTTTTGGCCAGTGTGTGTTCCCTGGTGTGTCACAGACTCCCTGTCTGACTTTAGGCAAATCCCTTGATGTATCTCAGTTCTCTGGATCACCAGGTCACCTCAAGCTGAGCGCCAGTGCTCAGCATCTCCATAGAGGCAGCAGGATCACGTTTCCTGTTTCACTATCTCACTCAGACTTTCCTAGCCCTGTGGGGACCCATGTTAGTTGTCAGCAAGGAGCAGCTTATCTCCACCATGCTCAGCTCTGCAGTGCTGGGGTAGTGGCAGTATTGGGACACGCTTCACACTGTGACAGGAGGGTCAGGTCCACTCCTGGTACAAACCCAGTGGGAACACATTTGGCTCCATGTTCCCCAGAAACGTGACTCAGAAGCCACCGTCTGACACTGAGAGACATGTATGACATTGAGGCCCCCAGGAGAAAGAGCAGCATCCCCAGGGTACGAGCAGAGCACACGTGAGCCAAGCGGAGACCATGCTAGAAAGCACAAAGCCTTATAAAGGCAGCACAGATTTGTCCTTCTTTCAGCTCTTCCAGGCGATGAAAAGGACGGCTCACAACCCTAATTAACTGGAGCATGCTAATACCACTGAGCTTCCCTGGCCAGCAAATTTGGCGCGAGGAGTTTAGGACACTTTCCAAACAACTGCTCAGGGGAGCGCGTGCCTGCAATCTGTTATTCGATGAGCAGTTTCCTCTCTGCCTCCGCTAAAGAGCTCAGACCAGACACATGAAGGAGGTAAGTCTGGAGGCTGCAAATCCACTTCGAAAGCCATTTCATGCTGGAGGGAGAAGAGACTTATTTCTCCCCAGGCATTAGAAGTATTTAAGGTGCCAGGGGAAATACGGCTTTGCACAACTTCACCTCTGTGAGCGCTCAGGGCTTCCAAATGCTGTAGCACGTGGCGCTCAGCTTCCCATGGGGAAAATCACGTTCCTTCAGGGTGACATTCAGTCTGGACAGAATATGCGCAGTTTCCCGTGACACCTTTGTTGAAGAACCAGAGCAGTGTGCATCATTTTGCAGAGCAAAGTGGAGGAGCACAGCCAGCCCTCGGAGCTAGAGAAAGCAGAAAGGTAGCAAGGGCCCTGGCACCATGTCTCCAAGACGGGTTATCCCCTGTTTTGACAGCTGTCCTGGGCCAGGCAGCGCCCCAGCTTATTCTCCTGGATAAGGATGACGAAGGTGCCTGACCAGCTCCTATTACAAATTAATCAGTCTGTGACCTTTGAACAGGGAGCAAAGAGCAGGGCTCTGAAAACAATCGATTCATTCCCATGGCAAGATCACCACTCTCGGTGTTTAGAACCATAGAATCAGAATTACCAGGTTGGAAGAGACCCACTAGATCATCGAGTCCAACCATTCCTATCAAACACTAAACCATGTCCCTTAGCACCTCATCCACCTGTGCCTTAAACACCTCCAGGGAAGGTGAATCAAACCCCTCCCTGTGCAGCCTCTGTCGGTGCCCAATGACCCTTTCTATGAAAATTTTTTTCCTAATGTTCAGCCTAAACCTCCCCTGGTTCAGCTTGAGGCCATTCCCTCTTGTCCTGTGCCCTGTCACCTGGGAGAAGCGGCCAGCACCCTCCTCTCCATACCTTCCTTCCAGGTAGTTGTAGAGAGCAATGAGGTCTCCCCTCAGCTACCTCTTCTCCAGGCTAAACAACCCCAGCTCTGTCAACCAGAAGCAGAAGATCTGGCCAGTACAGACACTGGGAAAGGGCCTAAAGATTTGTGCACTGTTCTTAGGATCAGCCCTGTTCTGAGTTTGGCTGGTTTGACAATCCATCCTTTCCACTGCCTCAGGATCAAACTTCTCTTCCTGTACTGCTCCCCATCACCAGCAGCCTCCTTCACACTCATGTGTTCCTCCCTCTCGGCTGGGCTGCCCCTCGTCCTCATCACCGCCCGCACCTGCCAACTGCATGGCACCATGTGCTTACCAAAGGCACGTTTCTCCCTCCTCCTTCCCCATCACATTCTTCACAAACATCTGTTGTTATGGTGACAGTTCCAGAAGGAAAATCTTCCCGAGGATCTTCCAGATGTTTCTACAAAGATACAGCCATGTTACATTTTTTTCTTAAAGAAGATGCTGATCTCGCTCAATGGCAACTGAATTCCTTTCACTTTTTTTCTCGCAACCACCTGGGTCATGCCCAGGCTGTGGCTTTCACTCTGTGACAGTGAGAAAATGGAAGGGAGAAAGATAGAGCCAAGTGCAATCAGATGCTTTTAAATCCTGTCTGGGGTCACAGGCGCCTCCAGTCTAAGGCTGCCTCACTGTAGGGAGCAATGAGACTAAGTTTCTCCAGAATGGGTGAGATTTTCAGACCACATCTTCATCTTTCTCAGATAGCAAAACCCAAGTTAAACAGCAAAGGAAAAACATCTAAGCCAAATAACCTGTGTTTGACCTGAAATGTTGCTCTGAGAGATCTTATTGCTGTAGTTTCTTCTGCAGAAACATCCCTTGGCTTTTGAAAGCTTGATGATAGTGAGTTCTATCCATCTCCACTGAACGGGCTGAAGGTCTTCATACAGAGAGCTGGGCTCTGTAGCCATTTTTGATGCAAGTAATGAATACAGCAAACATCCTCAGACCAGCCAGGGGAGAGTAATCTGGTGATGTGATGTGACCACAGGGCTGGATTTCACAGCTACCATATTCTGACCATGGAATATGGATGATAACCCACAAAAGACTGGAGCACCTTGAGCAGCCAAACCCATCCAGACCATTTTTTGTAGGGTAAGCTTTCCCATATCCCAGAGCTGAGGACTGAAACTCAAAAAAACCCACAAACCCACACACTTCAGGCCCTGCAGAGGCAGAGTGACATGTCTGCAAACGCTTGGCAGCTTCACCAGGAACCTGGCATCCACATGCAGCAGAGGAGAGTTACGGGACATCCTTCACCCAGGGACCAGGTAACAAGTTGACTGAAGAGCTGAAGTATAAACCATTGTGAGGAAGGCTGAGAGGACAAAGCTGTTTGGGCAAGCCCTGGACAGTGTGTGTAATATCAGAGGGGTTTCATGCATAGCTCAGAATAAACAGGCAAACAAGCGGCAGCCTGAAATGTTAATATTTGCAGAAATCTCCAGGTTTTGGCGCCTGGGTGTGGGGAGCTGGAGGACGCTGGTGGAATGCAAATGTGGATTCCTGGCTGCCCGGATGGGTGGCATGGGGAATCTCACATCCCAGTGTGTCAGACCACCTGGCAGGCCAGCTCGTGATGGTTTACACGAGGAGTCCTGGGGAGAGAGACTGGGCTGACAAGTTCAGCAGGCATTTGCATCTGGTCCCTAGGAACTGAGCTATTTGAGCACCCCTGGGGAAAAAAAAGCCATAATTAAGTAGCATTCATCCTCCTGTGATTGCTTCAGGACCTGTTCCACTCATGCCATCATCAGTGCACTGAGGGTTAAAACTTCCCACAGCCCCAGTGCCCCAGAGAAAAGCAGCACCCAAGGGCTCAGGAAATCTCCAGTCCCATAGTGCAAACTCCTCTGTGTAGAAGGAGATGGATTTGTCCATGCTGGTCCTCAACCCTTCTCCATGACACCCTGGACACAGGAGGGACAAACCTTTAGATCACTGGCCTTACTTGACCTGGATCCTCCCACAGTGTGTTTAGGATGGTTTGAACCTGCTCAGCACCTCTCACCATCTCCATCTGGCTCCTCTGCCTCATGGTTGCCATTTCATAGGTATAACTTGGGACCAGGCAGAATGGTTGGACTCGATGATCCAGTGGGTCTCTTCCAACCTGGTGATTCTATGATTCTGTGATTCCTCTAGAGCACAAGGCTCTGGCCTTAGCAAAACAGTGGTGTCATTTGCTTCTGGGAAGAAAATATTGGCAAATAATGGCCTCCCCTTTGGTCAGTCTTCTCTTCCAGCTATTTACCCAAAGATATCATATCTCAGAACTCTGCTTTGTTTCCTGCTCTCTTTTCTAACCAAGGCCTTTAAATTACGTCTCTGCAACTGAGGTCAGGAAGGGATGTGTAGTATTTGTTAACAGTGATGCAACTGTTACCTTGATTCACCTCATCCCTTCTTCTCTTACATTTTTCTTTCTGTTTGCTGCTTTCCATTTCCATTTCTTCC
The DNA here is from genome assembly GCA_033558105.1 of Coccyzus lansbergi. NCBI lineage: Eukaryota > Metazoa > Chordata > Aves > Cuculiformes > Coccyzidae > Coccyzus > Coccyzus lansbergi. The sequence continues at coordinate 255,947 of JAUMJK010001205.1, read as the reverse complement.
TCCCTCCTAGCCTCAGCACAGGAGAGAGCTGACAGGAGCCCAGCAAATCAGCGATTCTTGGAGTGCAGCCTGCCTGTGGGGGACATTGGGAGTTTGGGGATTTCTCCCAGGTCTACAGCACCACTGTTCCTCCAGATCAGGGGTGTCATGGGCATCGGAAGGGCTGGCTCCAGCTTGCACCGTCCTCACCCTCACAGAGCCCTTCCCCTGGGGCTTGTCCAGGTCAGCATGTGGAAAAGACCAGATTTAATTCAGCTCAGTGTCTGAAATGTGGAAATAAAGACTGCTGAAGACTTCCAGGGCAAGGACAGAGGTTAGGGCTGCTAAGTCTTTCAATAGTGATTAAAACCAACTCCCACACGTGGGCTTTCAACTCCCAGTAGGCAGCTGGGAATTCCCAAGTGCTGTTGCTCTTTGTCCCCTTACAGCTGCATCAAACCCACCATCCCACCCCAAGGTCCATGGTTGCAGGACCCTCTGCCTCCTGGTTTCCACTCTGCAGTGAATGGGCCAGTGGATGCAGGAGGGACACAAACCTACTGAGGGGCTGCCCAGCACCTCCCTGTTGGGGACCCAAGTGCTCCAGCCCCAGTTTACCTCTCTGCCCCCTGCCCTGCAGCCAGGAACCGCTCAGGCAGAGCCATCAGGGAAGGAGGGATGCAGAGAACTGAAGTCATCAGCGTTTATTTGTAATCAGAACAAAGTGAAACAGGGAAGTCAAAGGCAAAGCTTCGCAACCCTTGTCAAGTTTTTCTGCCAGTGTTTGGAGAGCTGACACAAAGCACTGATAGTGTGAAGCAGCAGGTTTTTTCTCCTTCCACTCAGGTATCTCTGAGAGCTTGAAGCCCCCTCAGCAGCTGGACCCACCAGGCTCCTCTCTTCATCTCTCTCCTTCTGTAAGGCCAAACAGCGCCTGACACCCATCTCCAAGAATTTGTATTTATGGCACAGAGCAGAGAATAGCAAAGGGGTTTGGACCCAAGCCATGAGCTTTCAGCCAGACTCTTCTTGATCCACGTTATCCTTCATCTCCCCAGTGCATAATCAGGCTCTCCAAATACGGCATTCTCAGGTCCCAGCCCAGTGCTTGGAGCCTCCCAAGAGGAATATGCTAAAAAAAGACAGAAAAACATTACATTGCCAACTGAAGCGAGTGCTGAAAGGCAGGAGATGCCAGGAGCACTTAAATAAGAATTCGAGACCAGGGGACGCTCAAGCGTGTGTTTTCAATCTACAGACAGAAGACACGTTCATTGGGAGATGACTGCCACTCACTGTTAGCTTTAGTTGATGTCCCAGAAAGTTAAATGGCCATGACGAGGACATCTCTGACTGTATTAGAACTTTATTCTGTTATTGATGCATTAGTACAGTGCACGTTAAAATCATGCTGCTCCTCCTATGGCTCCAAAACCTATGTTTGCACCTCAGACTTGCAAAGGTGATGAGTTATTTTACACAGACCGTTGGTCCTGTTGGCAGTTAGGGGAGTTCTCTCGGAAAATTGAGCCGAGACACCAGGTCATCCAAGACTCCCATGGGTGCTGCTGGGTGTCCTGCAGCATCTGGACCCAGCTGGTAGCTCCATGCACAGACTGTCCAGGACCAGGCTCCAGCTGGGCTAACAGGGGATCTACCTCAAATTCTGTTGTTTAAGGGTGAAGCTTGTGTTACCTGGCTACAGAGGGACTCGCCTTCTCCAAACAACAGTCCTGCAGATCCCCCAAGGTGGATGGAGGTGCTGTTTGGGGGCTATCATCTCCCTGGGCTCTGGAACCAGCCCCACAGGGAGGAACGAGCGATCTGAACACTGTGCAGATGTTAATTCACAGGGACATCTCCCAGCACTGATGGCTCAGGCTGCTGGGGGAACGTAACCTTTGGTGGCACATTCCAGATCTCTGCCAAAAAGCAATTATTGATGCTTTTACCTCTGTGCAGAGCCGCGCAAATAATAGACCATGGTGTTGCAAGCTACAATGAGTCAGGGAGCAGCACCAGGGCTCACTCCAGGCTGGGCATCCTGGGCTGGGCAGCTCACGTGTGTGTCTAGATGTGTGTCTAGGCACAGTCTGTAATGCCTCTTGGAGAAACCGTGGCAAAGCCAGGAGATCAAAGGCTGGACGTGGATGGTGAAGGTATTTCCCTCTCAAAAAGACGCATCTAAGCAGACAATTCAGCTTCTATCCACAATCCGTGCTGGTGCATGGCAGGAGGGTGACATGCTACACGCTGGGCTGGCAGCGGTCACTGCTCCCAGCAAGCCCTGCTGGCCCGTCCACACAGTAAGATCCAACCTACTGGAAGCACAAAACTCTGCAAACGTGGGGAGTGAGGATATTTTGCATTAACTTACAGTAAAATGGAGACTGTTCAGTCATCTCTGGTGCCTGTGTCATTCCCACGTTCTAGTGTCACCATCCTAGTGACATTCCCAGGGGTCCCATTCCTTGCCCGCAGTGCTGTGCTGTGCAATAACATAGTATCATAGAATCATAGAATAACTAGGTTGGAAGAGACCCATCGGATCATCGAGTCCAACCATTCCTATCAAACACTAAACCATGTCCCTCAGGACTTCATCTACCTGTGCCTTAAACACCTCCAGGGAAGGTGAATCAACCACCTCCCTGGGCAGCCTGTTCCAATGCCCAATGACCCTCTGTGTGAAAAACTTCCTCCTAATCTCTAGCCTAAATCTCCCCTGGTGGAGCTTGAGGTCATTCCCTCTTGTCCTGTCCCCTGCCACTTGGGAGAAGAGGCCAGCTCCCTCCTCTCTACAACCTCCTTTCAGGGAGTTGTAGAGAAAAATGAGGTCTCCTCTCAGCCTCCTCTTCTCTAGGGTAAACAATCCCAGCTCTCTCAGCCGCTCCTCATAGGGCCTGTTCTCCAGCCCCTTCACCAGTTTCGTGGCTCTTCTCTGGGCTCACTCCAGAGCCTCAACATCCTTCTTGTGGTGAGAGACCCAGAACTGAACTCAGTATTCAAGGAGCGGCCTCACCAGTGCTGAGTACAGAGGGAAAATGTGGAGCTGTGGGGAGGCATGCAGTCCCATGCAGTGCTGTGCAGCATGCAGTGCCATGCAGAGCCGTGCAGTGCTGTGCAGTGTCATGTCATGCAATGCCACACAGTGCTGTGCAGGTAGAGCCACGCAGTGCCATGCAGAGCTGTGCAACGCCACACAGTGCCATGTAGAGCTGTGCATTGTCATGGAGAGCTGTGTGAGGCTGTGTAGAGGTGTGCGGTGCCGTGCAGAACCACGCAGAGCTGTGCAGGCCATGGCAGAGCTGTGCAATACCACGCAGAGCTGTGTAGAGCTATGTAATGTCGTGTAGAGCTGTGCAGAGACGTGTAATGCTGTACAGAGATGTGTAATGCTGTGCAGAGCTATGAAGAGCTGCACAGAGCTGTGCAGAGCCGTGTAGCGGTGCGTGGGGATATGCAGAACCATGCAGAGCTGCGCAGAGCTGTGGAGAGCCATGCAGGCCGTGGCAGAGCTGTGCAATACCATGCAGAGCTGCGTAGAGCTGTGTAGAGCTATGTAATGCCGTGTAGAGCTGCGCAGAGCTGCGAAGAGCTGCATAGAGCTGAGTAGAGTTCTGTAATGCTGCGCAGACCTGTGCAGAGCTGTGCAGAGCCATGCAATGCCATGCAGAGCCATGCAGAGCTCTGCAGAGCCATGCAGAGCTGTGTAGAGGTGTGAAATGCCATGCAGAGCCATGCAGAGCTGTGCAGAGCTGTGCAGACCCACACAGAGTCATGTAATGCCATGCAGAGCTCTGCAGACTGGCACAGACACACGCAGAGCGGTGCAGAGCTGTGAAATGCCATACAGAGCCGTGCAGAGCTGTGCAGAGCCGTGCAGAGCAGCGCAGAGCCACGTAATGCCATGCAGACCCGCGCAGAGCTGTGCAAAACGGTGCAAAATGGTGCAAAACGGTGCAAAATGGTGCAAAACGGTACAAAGTCATACACAGCCGCACAGAGCCCGCCGGGCCATGCAGTACCCGGTTCGGCCACGGGCGGCGCTCGCGGCTCCGGCTCCCGCCCCTCGCTTGGGACTGCTTGGGCTCTGCGGGAGTCCCGCCCCCTGGTCCCAGCCAATCAGCGCGCGGGTTCGCGGCGGGAGCGCGCGGCGATTGGCCGGCGAGGGTGTCGCTCCGCTGGGACCGGGCGGGGGCTGCGGGAGGTGCGCGGAGCAAGGTGCGCGGAGCAAGGTGCGCGGAGCAAGGTGCGCGGAGCAAGGTGCGCGGAGCAAGGTGCGCGGAGCAAGGTGCGGCGGAGCAAGGTGCGCCGGGTGGTGGTGCGCGGTTTAAGGGGTGCGGGAATTGCGCGGTGCAAGGGGCTGCGGGAGGTGCAAAGTGCGCGGTGCGGGAGCTGCGCGGTGCAAAGTCCGCGGGGCAAGGTCTGCAAAGTACAAGGGTCAAACCTGGGGTGCGGGGCTGTCGCTGTCCCCGAGCCGCGTCCCTCCCCCTTTCCGCGGGACCAGGCTCTGTGCGCAGTTCTGCGGAGAGAACAGGAAGCTGAAAGCTGATTTTCTACAAGGAGACTGACCCTTTGCCGTGAATTCCCTTAATTCTCAGCTTGTGGGGCTCTCCGGGTCTGGATGCACCCAGGGTGGCACCAGGTCCTGTGCCTCCTGCCCGAGGGCCGGTGGCTGAGCTGTGCCCCAGGGGAGAGGCAGGGTCTGCTCTGGCCCAGAGAGGAGGAGGAAGGGGTTCTGGGGGTGGTGGTGGTGGCACGAAACTCATGGTGGGCCCCTGTGTGCCAGCAGGGATGGCCGGAGCGAGCCAGGAGCGGAGCCTGCGGGAGGAGCTGACGTGTGCCATCTGCTTCGAGCTGTTCAGCGAGCCCGTCATGCTGGACTGCATGCACCACTTCTGCAAGGCCTGCATCCAGGGCTACTGGGAGAGCGGCCCCCGCGTCCCCTCCTGCCCCCAGTGCCGCCGCCAGTTCCCCAGCCGAGCTTTCCGCACCCACTACCTGCTCTCGGGGCTGGTGGAGAAGGTGCGGCGCTCTGGCTCCATGGAGCAGCGGCACAAGATGCGGGTGAGTGGCTTCTGGGGAAGAGGAGGCTGAGAGGAGACCTCATTACTCTCTACAACTACCTGAAAGGAGGTTGTGGAGAGGAGGGAACTGGGCTCTTCTCCCAGGTGACAGGGGACAGGACGAGAGGGAATGGCCTCAAGCTCCACCAGGGGAGATTTAGGCTGGAGATTAGGAGGATGTTTTTCACAGAAAGGGTCATTGGCCATTGGAATAGGCTGCCCAGGGAGGTGGTTGATTCCCCTTCCCTGGAGGTGTTTAAGGCACAGGTGGATGAGGTCCTGAGGGACATGGTTTAGTGTTTGATAGGAATGGTTGGACTCGATGATCCAATGGGTCTCTTCCAACCTGGTTGTTCTATGATTCTATGATTCTATCCAGCCCCATCATGAGAGAGTTGGGGGTGTTTAGCCTGGAGAAGAGGAGGCTGAGGGGAGAGCTCATTGCTCTCTGCAACTACCTGAAAGGAGGTTGTGGAGAGGAGGGAGCTGGGCTCTTCTGCCAAGGGATAGGACGAGAGGGAATGGGCTCAAGCTCCACTAGGGGAGGGCCAGGATGGATATCAGGATGAAATATTTCATGGAAAGGGTCATTGGGCCCTGGGACAGGGAGGGTGTTGAGTCCCCTTTCCTGGAGGGGTTTAAGGGACAGGTGGACGAGATGCTGAGGGACATGGGTTAGTGATTGATGGGAATGGTTGGACTCGATGGTCCGGTGGGTCTCTTCCAACCTGGTTGTTCTGTGATTCTACAATCACCCCCTCCTGCAGCCAGTGCCCCCTTGGGTGAGCCCTGTGTGGACACCTCACCTGAGCCTTGTGCCGTGACATCTGTGTCTCTCCTTGGTTCATTCTCTCTCCCTATTTCTATTTGTCTTTTGGATACTACTTTCTTGCATTTGTTTCCCTCTCTGCTGTGCCCAATGCAGCCTGGTTGTTTGTCATGTAGGGACCAGCAGTCAGGAGTGAGGGCGCTGCTTGCAGGACTAGTGTCTGCACGAGTCAGTTCACAGCACATAGGTTTTAAACCTCCTGCACAGAATCAGAATCACTAGGTTGGAAAAGACTCACTGGATCGAGTCCAATCATGGACTCGAGGCTGGAGCTCCCAGTCTCAAAAATAAGTGTGTTTCAGTATAGAATCATAGAGTCATAGAATCACCAGGTTGGAAGAGACCCACCGGATCATCGAGTCCAACCACGAAGCCCAGAAACAGCTTAGTCTGGTTAGAAAGTACCTTCATGTATGGATCTAGCTCCAAACCTTCATGGTGGTGTTAGTCTAACTCTATCCAAAGCTGCTCTAAGCTTTCACATCTTCCTCAAAACCACTAACCTAGAGTGCTCATTCCTCACTGAGACAACTTGGAGTTATGTCCATAAATTATGTGCACACATATGTAGTTCTCTAGCCTGTTGATCAGCTGCATTCTCCTTACTGCCTTTGAAAGAAATCATGTTGCAGCCTCCCTGTAATGTTGGCTTCAGGAACTGGGATCTCTCCCGAATCACAGCAGAGTAGTGAAGTGATTTACTCACCTTCTTTCCCTTGTTCCCGCAGAAGCACCTGGAAGAAGCTTTGCAAGCTCGTCAGAAGGAGATGGAGAACTTCTTGCGGAGGAAGCACGCGACGCAGGAAGATATCTGTGACCTGATGGTAATGCTCTGTGATGGCTGCCTTTTGTAGAGCCTCTGGGTTAATGTTCATAGAGGATCTGTGCGTCACTCCAGCAGAGATTTAGCCCAACTGGCTGTAAAAATCTAGATGAATAACAATGCGGTGATCTGAACTTTGCAAAGAGACATTAATTGCTCATTCATGCAGCCTTTCCAAGGTGCGTTGGTGCAGCAGAGCTGAGACAGGGTGAGTGGTGAGAGCTGCCAGTTGAGCAGCCTCTTCCAGCCCTGCGGCGCTGCTGCTTTGCAGAGGAGTTAATTCTTGGAAGCTCTAAAATTGTCTTTGCTGCCACCCCTTCAGACAGACAAGCTAAGGAGCAGGGTCAGCAGCAGCAGTGTGGGCACTTCAGAGAGCAGTGGCCTTGTCACCAGGGCCATGTTTGAATTCACTGTGAAACTCTGAGATGTGAGAGAGAAGTGCTCTCTTCAGACTCGAGTGACACCAGGCTGTCTGCTTGTCACTGTGCAGTGAAGCAACAACGGCCACAGGCTGACTGCTTCCTTCTTGAGTGGCATAAAAGTATTAAAAGCAAAGGAAGGAGAGTTTAAGGAAAGCAGAAGTAGTTCAGAGGTGAGAGAAAACTGATGGAAGACTGTCTTCTGACCAGACAGAGCCTGCACTGTTTACTACCTGTGTCCCACTGCTAGATTTGGATAGATCGTTGAGGTTAGTGAAGAAGTGTCAGCAAATAAGCACATGTGGTTGATGTCCTGTTGCGGTGGAAAAGCTGGATGAGAAGTGTAAAGAGTAAAGGAGCAAATACCTGATCTGAACAGGGGGGAACCACACACGTCCTCTGCAGTTCCAGGTCAGCACAAGCACCTGCTAGAGCAAAGGGAGGCTGGGGTGCTGTGCCAGCTGGTGAAGCTTGTGATGCTCTCTGGGGCACGTGAGTTTCCTGCTGGTAGAAAGGAATGTGTGTTTCGGGAAGTGCTCCTCAAGAAAATAGTGAAGGCAAAGGTTGCACTTGGAGATTAAAAGCTTAAAGAGCAGGAAAATAAGTCATTGGCTGCCTCTTCTAAACAGGCAGCAGTAAGAGCCCCACAAGGTTGTCTGGCCGACTAAACAACTGCAAAAAAGTGGCCTCTGGAAAGAGCTGAATGGGATTTTATCAGCCTTAACTACAGAGATTAGCTTGTGCAGATGCAGTGTCTCTCCCACACAAACAGGAGCCCAGAGATACGGGAGACATCAGAGAAAACGAGCAAGTTACCAGTTTTGGGTAGCTCTGCCTGGGGCCTGGCACGATGTGAAATAAATCCTAACTAATCTGAACAGCTGAGTCTGCAGCTCTAGAAAAGCAAAAGATCTGCAGTCTTGCACACAAGCAAATTCCTGGTGGTGTGGGAGAGGGCTGTGAGCTCCCACTGTGGCTCTGTGCAAGGATTTCTAGTGAAGAAGACTGAGCAATTGGTAGAGCTTCTTGGATCCCCTCTTCTTGGCTTTGCAGCCTTGGAAGTTCTCTCTGTGTCCTGTTCTCCATCCAAAAAGTTGTAGGTATGTCTGAGATTTTAATTTCCAGGACTCTGTAAGCACATTAATGGGCCCAGCCATCCTGTGCACTCATTTGTGTTTTAGCTGCCAGACTGATCTTTGCCTTTTCCCTCTGCTCAGGTGGTGTCTGGGGAGCTGAACTTCAAGATCCGGGCAGAGTTTGCTCGTCTTCATCAGATCCTGGAGGATCAGGAGAGAGCTGTGCTGGCAGAGCTCAGTGAAAAGGAAGAACAAGTGCTGACACGGCTGCACAGGGATGTCCAACGGCTGGAAGAGGGGATATCGGTGCTGCAGAGGGACATCGAACGTATAGAGCAGACCCTGAGCAAGATAGAAGAAGTGTCGTTGCTGGAGGTGAGCGTGCTTGGCCCTAGCAGGAGGCTGAGGAATCCCTCTAGATTCTCTACCCATTCCTTCTGAACCTGGAGGCATTAGCCACGAGGGATATGGTGATCTCTCTGATGCTTTGGGTCTCTGGAACCTTCCTCCTTTCTGTCAGCCCTGTGAAATTTGCCTTGGCTGCAGTGCCCAGGCAGTTTCCCCTGGGGTGGGGGTCCTGGCAGGCTGGCTTCCTCTCTCTGTGCTTCATGGCAGCAGGAGACAGGACAGGGAGCTTATTTGTGCGGCTGCATCAATTACAGACCATGAGCGCTAATTCTCTCTGCTCCTTTCTGCAGGTGGAGAGCCTGGATATCAGGTACGTGTCTGACATGAAAGAAACTGATTCCCTTTTATCAGAGCTTATCTCTGTCCCTGCCTGGGACCATATCGGGGAGGGATCTTATCTGGAGTTGTAAAAGCATCACACACGGCTCAGCGAGCTCCTGGTACTGTGCTAGGTGGGGGCTGGTCCCCAGTGCATGGGGGATGCTCTCTTCAGGGAGCATGTGTGTTGAGGTGGCTGGAAGAGCAGGTGGAGGAGCCGTGCTGGTTTGGAATGAGCGCAAGAGCCATGTGTGCTGCAGGCAGGAGCAAGGCTGATACCGCGGACTCTGGGTGCTTTGCTTCTTCATGCTTAGCTTCGTACAGCTCACGGGGCTGCAAAACTGACCTTGAGGTGCAGGTTTGTACGAAGCTGTGAGAAGCTGAAGGCCAGAACTGCTGTAGGATAGCATGTCCTGTCCCCTCCTTCCCTGGGGGCTGCTGTGGGATGGTCTGTTCACCCTGCTTTGATGTGCTGGGTACTGGTCTGCCAGGAGTCACTGCTCCATGAGCAGTGCTCTTGGATCTCTCGGGGTCCACACCACCTCAGCTACAAGCCGCTTGCTGTGCTGGGGGCAATGCCGCATCAGGGAGGGCAAGAAGCCACCTGAGAGATTTGTGTTCCATCTCTACCAAACCCATCGCACGTGGTAGCATACGCGCTCATCCCGTGTGCCTCACTAGCATCGTGGCAGAGGGGTTGACTGTTTCTCTCTGCCCCAGGCCCTCCATGTACATTGAGACCCAGCCTGCCTTCAACCTGGAGCACTACAGGGACAGCTGCAGCGGCCCCTTGCAGTACATCTTCTGGAGAAAGATGCTGCAGTCCATCTGCCCTGGTGAGCGGATCGGTGTGAGGGATGGGTGTGCGGGGCGGGGGCTGGAGAGGATCTGCAGAATGCTGTAAAACACTCTTATCTCCACAGCTCCTGCCCCGCTCACCTTCGACCCTGAGTCAGCCCACCCCAACCTGGTCTTCTCCAGAGACCTGACAGCAGTGACGGAGAGGAATCAAGCCCAGCCCGTCCCCAGCAGCCCCCGGCGCTTCCGTCAGTGTGTCAATGTGCTGGGCTCGCAGACCTTCGACAGCGGCCAGCACTACTGGGAGGTCTGGGTGGGCAGCAAAACCAAGTGGGACCTGGGGGTGGCTTCCGAGGCTGTGGACCGCGCAGCGAAGGTGAAGCTGTGCCCAGAGAATGGCTACTGGACACTTCGCCTGCGGAACCGGGTGGAGTACTGGGCCACCACCACCCCCTGGGTGCGCCTTACTCCCCGCCAGCCCCTCCGGAAAGTGGGGGTCTTCTTGGACTGCCAGGAGGGCACCGTCACCTTCTTTGATGCTGGGAACATGTCCCACCTCTTCACCTTCCACCAGGTCTCGGCGGAGAGATACTGCCCTTTCTTCAGCACCTGCTTCAGTGACGGGAGGGACAACATGGAGCCCATGCGCCTCTGCCACCTGGCCCTGTGATGGGGCCAGAGGAGAAGCAGGTGCTCTGGGGACCCCAACCTGGCTTGGTGTCCCCTGGGCAGGCTGTGTGGGGCTGTGTGGGAGGCCAGCTCTGCACACACAGACTTGATGGGTCAGAAGGGCTGCTTTGGTTGCAGTTCCCAGAGGGAAGAGGCAGGTGAGTCTCTTCTCAGGTCCCACCTGCCCTACTCTGTGCCTTATCTGCACTATTCCCAGAAATGCCTGGCACCCCTTGAGCAACCTCCAATGCCTGAGCATTGCACGGTTCAGTGGAGGTGACTGCAGGCTGCTTGCACCTCCTTGTCCCTTTGACCTCCTAGCCATAAACCCTGTGGAGAAGTGGCGTGGTCCCAGAGCACTGCTGGGTGCCTTTTGTCACTGCTTTGTGTCCTGGTGGTGGGCTTCCTCTGCTTGAAGGGCTCCGTGGGGATGGGCTGTGGGCAGCGCGGGCCCAAACTGGAGGCTGTCTGCCCTCTACACAGTCACTATTAAAGCTCATTAGCAAGCAAGATCCCTGCCTGCTGGACCTGCTCGTGGCTTGCATGCTGGGGGGATCTGCACTGAGGTGGGGGGCACAGAGCAGCCTACGCTCCAGCCCCTCCACCTGCAGCACAGGAGGCACGAAAGAGCTGCTGCTCTTGCCCAGCTCTTCCCTTGTGCTGCTTCACACATCTTGCAGGGACTTCTGGCGTTTTGCTCTCTGTCGTCTGCCAGGCTGCTTGGGAACAAGGAAGGGGCTTGGCAGCTCTGTGGGGTGAGGAGTTTTGTATTGAGCCCACCTGTGGCTTTGGGCTCTTGGCTTTCAAGATGCAACCCAGGTGGGTTAGAGAACCTGGGTCAGGACCCCACCTGCTGGAGTGGGTCCAGCTTGGCTGGCAGCAGCATTGGGTGGGAGAGGGGATAGCAGTGCCCGAGGGGGTGGGATTGTCATGTATAGCCCACTGGGCTGAACTGCCTCCTCCCTCAGCTACTGCCTTGTCCTTTTGCTGTCCCCCAACCTCAGCTGAAATAAAAGCGGAGAAGAAAGAGCTGTAGGCTTGGAAGTGCTACAGTGATCAGGGCTGTCATCCCCCTGCAAGGGCTGGAAGGTGAGGCTGGTTGGATGGCAGCAGGGAGCTGTGGCTGTCACATCCCAATCCACAGGCAAGTGATGCTGGGCAGCAGCAGGCAGCTATCCCAGAGCTCGAGGGGGAGTGATGGGCCAAGCACTGGCAGGCAGCGAGCGCAGCCGGGCTGTGGCAGCTGCCGTGTGCCGCGTGGGCCACCGTGGCGGCACGGGCTGGGTGCAGCTCGCTGCAATGTGTGCCAGTGCCATCACCACCACCTCCTACACCTTCCTCTTGCCAAAGGCATAGCTGGAGAGCAGCAAAACCTGCCTGTCCCAAATCCCTGTGCTGAGCAGGCTCCCAAAGACGCATCCTTCCTCCTCCTGCCAGGATGTGTGTGGTGGCTGTGACGTGCCAGGCAGAGCTGAGGGTTTGGGGTGTATTATCCTCGCGTGGCCCTGCTGACAGGGAAGGGCTGTGATGGGCAGGCAGAGCTCCTGCCCCATGTGCAGCCCAAACGGCAGCTTCTCTCACCATCAGCAACCAGGACCAGGCTGCATTTTCCTTGCAGGTTACCTTGTCATTTTGTCCCTTGGTGTCCTCAGAGCCACCCCAGTGTGTTTTCCCATAGCCATGCCGGGGGCTGGGCAGTGTCCGGGAGCTCCTGCCCTGGCTCCTTGCTGCGACATGCCAAGGTCTTTATCCTGTGGTTTGGGGAGACTTTTGCCTCCTCAGGTCCCCTTATGTGCCAGAAGAGGGGCAGGATATTTTAGAATCATAGAATCAGAGAATTGCCAGGTTGGAAAAGACCCAACGGATCATTGAGTCCAACCATTCCTATCAAACACTAAACCATGTCCCTCAGCACCTCGTCCATCCATCCCTTAAACGCCTCCAGGGAAGGTGACTCAACCCCCTCCCTGGGAAGACTATTCCAATGCCCAATGACTCTTTCTGTGATTTTTTTTTTTTTTCCAAATGTCTGGCCTGAACCTCCTCTGGTGGAGATTGAGGCCATTCCCCCTCGTCCTGTCCCCTGTCACTCGGGAGAAGAGCCCAGCTCCCTCCTCTCCACAACCTCCTTTCAGGTAGTTGTAGAGAGCAATGAGGTCTCCCCTCAGCCTCCAATTCTCCAGGCTAAACAACTCCAGCTGTCTCAGCCACTCCTCCTAAGGAAAAGATAAAATAAGATCCTTTTGATTCACAGGGCGGCAACAATGGAAAGGTCCCACGGGTCCCACGATCACCCTGTGTTTGTGATGGAAAATCCCCCGTCGAGGCAGAGTGTCCCTGCCCTGTGTCCCACCATTAGATGGCAGCATGGACGGGCAGGTCCCAGCCCCCTCCGCCTGCACAGTGCCACATTTGGACTGAACAGATGGAAGACGCCAAAAGCCCTTTGTTTTCGGAGTGTTACAGGATTCCCCTTACTCCCTATGTCAGACCCTCTGCTCTCCTCACACTTGACCTCTCCAGGCAGCCTGCAAGTTCTCCAGCATCTCAGTGGCGAGATGTGTTTCTTTCCTCCGTCACTGTGCACACCTTGTCACCTCCCTGCTCATCTCTTGGGTGCGTGATAACCCCTGATGCTCACAAAAACAAGGCGATGGTGGGAAGCCCAGGGGCTGCCCCATCCCTGATCGTAGCTCCCAGCACAGGGAAGGAGTCTGATGTCAGCTTCAGCTCCTCTCGCTGGGGCAGTGGGCAGTGCTGACCCTCTGTGCGATCATCATGGTGAGTTTGGAAACCCTCTTTCCAGAATCTGCAGAGCTTCAGGCACTCACCTGAAATGGAGGGACACCACAACCCTCCGTTCCTTCGGGTCCGAGATGAGTGTGCTGAAGAGCAATGCAGTTGGCATGCTCAGGGTTAAAAACTCATTAATTAGGCCGGGGGGGAGTTGAGTAAAATAACTTCTCTGGCTTGGAGCCCCTCTGACAGCTCTGGAAGAGGGACAGGGTGATTTCTTCCACAGGTTTGGCAACGAGAGCTATGAGCACACAAGTTTTCATGCCTGTTTGAAGCTGTGAGAACATGGTTCTCATTCGGGCTCTTTCTTGGCTGTCTGCAAGTGTGTGTAATTAATAACTCTCCAGGGCTCAGCATGAGGCTGTGTTAATTTATCTATTCAACGCTCGTTGGGTGCGCAGGCAGCCGACCAGGGCTGCACCCGTCATGCCACCGCACTCCCAAAGCTCAGCGTCCACACCGCATTCACAGTCAATTCGTGTTGAGCTGGAGGTTTGTCTGCCTCGGTGTGTGCCTACAGGTGTGAGCTGCAGGCTCTGCAGGTTGCGTGGAGGTGTGTGTTCACATGAGGTTTGTGCGAAGTGGCGTGAGAGGGTATTTGTGTGCGTTCCCTCTGGTCTGAGACGCCAGGAAACCCACCCAGGTGCACACAAAAAGATGTGTGGCCATTTGTGCATAGGCACGGGGTGATATACAGGGATGCACACAGGAAAGCAGAATCTGTGTTCACACAAATATATATGTGAGCGTGCGGTGCCCATGTGTGCGCAGGGGCAGGGAATGCTCCTGGGTGTTGGTACCTGTGTTACACACAAGGCAGGGATGCTCCTAGATGTTGGATGCCCATGTTACACACGAGGCAGGGGATGCTCTAGGGTGTTGGATGCCTGTGTTGCACATAAGGCAGGGGATGCTTTAAGGTGTAGGATGCCCGTGTTACACAAGAGGCAGGGGGTGGTTTTGGGCACCCAGTGCCCATGTTACACGAGAGGTAGGGGATGCTCAAGGGTGTCAGATGCCCTTGTTACCCACAGGACAGCGGGTGTTCCCAGGATTCAGTGCCTGTGTTACTCATGAGGCAGGGGATGCTCTAGGGTGTCAGATGCCCGTGTTACACATGAGGCAGGGGATGCTCTAGGGTGTCTGATACCCGTGTTGCACACAAGGCAGGGATGCTCCTACATGTTGGTGCCTGTGTTACACACAAGGCAGGGGACGCTCCCAGGTGTCAGATGCCCATGTTACACACGAGGCAGGGGAAGGTCTAGGGTGTCTGATGCCTGTGTTACACACGAGGCAGGGGAAGGTCTAGGGTGTCAGATGCCCGTGTTACACATGGGACAGGGGATGCTCCCGGGTGTCAGATGCCCGTGTTGCACACGAGGCAGGGATGGTCCTACATGTTGGTGCCTGTGTTACACATGAGGCAGGGGATGCTTTAGGGTGCCTGATGCCCGTGTTGCACATGAGGCAGGAGAAGCTCTAGGGTGTTGGATGCCTGTGTTACACATGGGACAGGGGATGCTCTAGGGTGTCAGATACCTGTGTTGCACACGAGACAGGGGAAGCTCTAGGGTGTCAAATGCCCGTGTTGCACACGAGGCAGGGGAAGCTCTAGGGTGTCTGATGCCCGTGTTACACACAAGGCAAGGGATGCTCTAAGGTGTCAGATGCCTGTGTTACACACGAGGCAGGGGATGCTCTAGGGTGTCAGATGCCCGTGTTACACACAGGACAGGGAGTGCTCCCAGGATTCGGTGCCTGTGTTACTCATGAGGCAGGGGATGCTCTAAGGTGTCAGATACCTGTGTTGCACACGAGGTAGGGATGCTACTACCTGAAGGGAGGTTGTAGAGAGGAGGGAGCTGGGCTCTTCTCCCAAGTGACAGGGGACAGGACAAGAGGGAATGGCCTCAAGCTCCACCAGGGGAGATTTTGGCTAGAGATTAGGAGGAAGTTTTTCACAGAGGGTCATTGGGCATTGGAACAGGCTGCCCAGGGAGGGTGTTGATTCACCTTCCCTGGAGGTGTTTAAGGGACGGGTGGATGAGGTCTTGGGGGACTTGGTTTAGTGTTTGATAGGAATGGTTGGACTCGATGATCCGATGGGTCTCTTCCAACCTGGTTGTTCTATGATTCTATGAGTCTATGTTGGTGCCCGTGTTACATACGAGGCAGGGGATGCTCTAAGGTTTGAGATGCCCATGTTACACATGAGGCAGGGGATGCTCTAAGGTTTGAGATGCCCGTGTTACACATGAGGCAGGGGATGCTCTAGGGTGTCAGTTGCCCTTGTTACACATGAGGCAGGGGATGCTCTAAGGTGTCAGTTGCCCATGTTACACATGAGGCAGGGGATGCTCTAGGGTGTCTGATGCCCTTGTTGCACACGAGGCAGGGATGCTCCAGGACTCGGTGCCCACGTCCCGGGCGGTCCCCGCCCCTGCCGGGGGAGCAGCCCCGGTGGCCGCAGGTGCCGCCCCGCCCCGGGCTGAGCGGAGGGCGGCGGGGACCGGGCGGGCGGGCGGAGGAAAAGGAAGCGGTTGCCGGTGCTCCCCGCCCGCCGCTCGCCTTCGCCGCTGCTGTGGGTGGCGGCGGCGGGAGCCGCTCCGCATCGCCCCGACCCGACCCGCGCCGGAGATGAAGAAGAGAGTTTGCGCCCTGCCCCTCTGGCTCTGGCTCGGCTTCGTCTCGGAGGCAGGTGAGTGCACCTGCCCGGCCGGGGAACCCACCCCCCACCCCCCACCCCCACCGAGACCCGACGGGGACCCCCATCCCGGACGAGGAGCTGCGTTGCCTAGTCCGGAATCCTTCATCCCTCACTAAGACCATCCCGGGTTCCCCCATCCCCAGCAGGGACCGACACAGCCCTCCCGGGCTGTGTCGGTCCCTGCTGGGGATGGGGGAACCCGAGGAGGGCTGTGTCGGTCCCTGCTGGTGTCCCCCATCCCCAATAGGGACCGATACAGCCCATCCCGGTGTCCCCCATCCCCAATAGGGACCGAAACAGCCCATCCCGGTGTCCCCCATAAGACCAAAACAGCCCTCCCCAGTGTCCTCCATCCCCAGTAGGGACTGATACAGAATTCCCTGGTGTCCCCCATCCCCAATAGGGACCGAAACAGCCCATCCCGGTGTCCCCCATAAGACCAAAACAGCCCTCCCCAGTGTCCCCCATCCCCAACACGGACTGATACAGCCCTCCCCGGTGTCCCCCGTCCCCAGCAGTGACCAACACAGCGTCCTGAGCCTCCACACAACCCACCCTGGCATCCCCCCCTACCCCAGATGGGATGCACTGTGGTGCCAGCTGGGGTGTCCCCACGGCGCTAGGATGGGACGAGAGGGCCCTGCTGCCACCCCTGAGGGTCTGGGAGGCAGGATTGAGGCGGTGGTGAGCCCGTGCTTTCCCCATGGCACCCTACATGTGGGGAGAAAAGCACATCGAGGCTGTTTTCTGCACGCTGTGGCCGAGAGGGCAGCCTGGAGGCCAGCTCCCTGCTCTGTTTATTTATTTGTCCACGCACAGAGTCATTAATTTGTGAGTGCCGGGGAGGCGTTGAGGAGGAAGGCGTGAGGAGGCGGTGGTCCACGCAGTGCCGTCCAGCCCGCGTCTCCCAGCCGGGCGCTGGCAGCTCTGGGCCACCTGGGAAGTCACCCAAGTGAAACACGTTTCCTTGGTTTAGCGCTTCTAAAAGGCTGTTGGGCAGCGAGTTGAACCCCCTGCTGCGGCTTGGGTCGTGCAAATGTGGAACCACAGCAGAGATGGGGCTGCGACACACTTCCAGAGAGCAGAAAACGTGGGGTGGGCACTACCAAGGCAGCAGGGAAGGGGCATCAGACCCAGCAGCGCTCTCCAGGGAAGCTCCTGCTTGCGCAGATAAAGCCTTTACAGCCTGGATAAGAGCGAGAGCGACAGAAAGTTAGTAACGCTGGAAGCTTGCAATGTGGGGAGATGGATTTGGGGAGCATAAATAGAATTTTCTGTAGCCGCGGCTGAGTGACTCACTGTCACCAGCGGCGTTTGCTGCCGTCGTTGAAGGGAGCTCACGGGAGGGCTGCAGGTCTGGCTGCAGACGTGCGGTGTGGACAGCGTCATCGGCACCGACGCTGCCAACCTGCTCTGCCCAAAATGCTGCTGATGGCTCTGGGCTGGAAGGACCAAGGCACGGGTGGATGAGGTCTTGAGGGACTTGCTTTAGTGTTAGATAGGAATGGTTGGACTAGAAGATCCGATGGGTCCCTTCCAACCTGGTGGTTCTGTGATTCTGGGCTACTGGAGCTTAGAGGGAGCAGGGCACAAAGGGACCTGCTGCTGGTGGCATCGTAGTGGGAGCTGCAGCTGTTCAAAGCTCTCTTGTTAGCGATTTGTAAAGCATGGTGTAGCTTTTCTCAGGTTCTTTCATCTCCCAGAGGTGCTCTGGCCAGCGCGGCTGTGTGATGTGAGGGCCTCGTAAGCGCAGAGCTGAGCAGAGCTTTGAAGCTCTCCAGTGCTGCCTGATTAGCGCAGCGACGACGGGCAATGTGGAGCTCAACTGGGGAATTGAACCCTGGGGATTCGCTTCTCTTCTTCCACTCTACCTGAGACCAATTTGTCGGTGCATAAAGCACACACAAACTCCTCATTAACCATAATCCCAACTGGATAAAAACATTTGCTTGCCTTGGAAGCAGGGATGGGGGGTGAGGCAGTTCCAGCTGGGAGGGGTGAAATATTCACCTCGGGATTG
The DNA here is from genome assembly GCA_033558105.1 of Coccyzus lansbergi. Lineage (NCBI taxonomy): Eukaryota > Metazoa > Chordata > Aves > Cuculiformes > Coccyzidae > Coccyzus > Coccyzus lansbergi. The sequence continues at coordinate 238,033 of JAUMJK010001205.1, read as the reverse complement.
TGAAAGGTCTGTTCTGGCTCTGCGTCCTGCTTGTTCCTGCACCCCAGTACCTGGTTAAATGGGCCAGCACTAGGAGGGGATGCTGTGCATCAGAGCACATGGGCTCTGGAAGCAGATGGAGGTTCAGCCCCAGCATCCCAGGGCAACTCGGTGTAACCCTTTGTGTGGATGGCAATGAGAGTGTGAGCTCCCGGTGCTGCGATGCTGTGGGCACAGAGTGATGCTGACCACCCCGCAGCCAAATAACCCCCATGGGGACTCCAGCTTGCTGCTTTCACCAGCATATACCCTTTGCGGGAGGGAAGGGTCTGTGCTTGTGTAGGACCTGAGCCGATTGTGTTGGCTGCCTTTGCTTGTCCTCCTCTAAGATCACTCAGACCTCCCGGGCCGGGTGCTCGGACAGCCTCGCGCTGACCGTGCCAGCAGCAACATTCGCCTTTGCAGCTGGGATTTGAAGCAGTTGCTTTATTGCAAGTAATAAACATGGGCCATTTCAGCAACACCCTTTCATGCAAAAGCCTGTGAGTGTGCAACAAAGCCCACTCTGGCTTAACCCAGTCACTCGTTAGTGATGAAGCAGAGCCAGGGCCTCCGAGGGGGAGGTGGGATTCAGCCCCTCATCCCCAGGGGCTGCTGAGGAGGGGGCAGCTCGGCTTTGTGCCCTGCCGTTTGTTTAGAGATGATTTCAGATGAATGGGCTGCAACTACTGCCTTGGGATTTGGTTGGGCTTGCGGCTGGCTGCCTGCACAAACAGCCACGAGGGTGTTTGCTGCTGAGCTCATGTTGACGCCTGGTCATGGGGACACTCCGTGAGCAGCACCAAGTCCCCAACCAGCTCAGGCAGGGTGGGAAGGGGCTCCTCCAGTGTATTCCCACCCCTCTCCACTGCCTGTCTCCTGTGAGCTTACTCCGTGTGGGATAGATGTCCCCGGGGCCTCTCTTGGCCCTAGTTGATGCGGTGCTTTCCAGAGGAGGCATGGGAAGGGCAGGTGCTCCTGGCTGGCCAGAAGTGAACAGTCTGTTCCCAGTGTCCCAGGGCAGTTCCTGGGGAGGGAAAGGGAGAGCGGGATCCCACGGGAACAGCAGCAGGAGGGAGCTGTGGCCAGGCTGTAGTTTCTCCAGTGCTGTAGAGGGCATCCACAGCGCTCGGAAGGTCACTTTGCAGAGAGGCTGCTGAGCAGAATGGGGCTCTTGATGGGTTCCTAGGTGTGCCCAGCTCTCAGCAGCTTCGGGGAGCAGCATGAGCCCTGAAGATAGCATCCCATCTCACCCACCTTCTCTCCAAACACTCAGTCTGGCACAACAGAGGCATTTCCAAATGAACGTGGCATCTTTGCATTCAGCATGCTGCACCGAAACAGCCCCAAGGGGTTCCCTCACTCACAGTTTGGTGTATTTAAACCCGGTGGTAGGGGAGAGCTGCAATAAGCCTGAGGTGATGGGGATCCTGAAGGATCCTGCAGGTGTAGGGAGAAACAGAAAACCCTGTGACAGACAGACCCCACAGAGGGTGGGGAGCCAGAGCGGAGGAGCAGCGGTCGTGGTGGTTTCCGTTTGGGGAATGACTAAACGTCGCAGGGCTCTTCCGCTGGGAAAGATGGGCTGCGGCGTCGCAGCAGAGGGCTGCAAAATCACAGCCTGCCTTGAGAAGGCAGGTCCTGGTGGGTTCTTGTGGTGGGAGGATGAGGAGTGTGGCGGTGGGACAGTGGCTTGTTGCAGCAGTGGAGCTCATCACCACAGGGCCTTACGGGTGTTAGATGTTTGCCTCGGTCCAAAGGCACTTGTGCATGGAAAAAATACATGGGTCTGCAAGTAAAAAACCCACAGGTGGTTAGTTAAAGCTGAAAACCTCCCTTCCTACCCAGGACTGTGAGCCAGAGGTGCCCAGCACCACATTTTGCCTTGACCTGCCCCAGCTACCCCTGCATGGGCAGCTCCTGAAAACCTCGCCCTGGGCAAGAGGCAGAGGGGAGCCGGGCACACACCTCCCAGAGGGTCCCCCAGCAGCTGGGTGCCATGAAGGGGACGGAGACTGCCTGGCACGTGCCAGTGTCTGCTGGGGAGGCCAGAGCTGAGCCTTGCCCTGGGCCAGAGCTAGAATTATTATTTTTTTTTGTCCTTCATTAGCAGAAGAAATACTGCTGCAGCTGCACTGGCATCTAGTGACTGGTTAAATTAATTCCAGGGTTTTTATTGCCCCTGGCTATCCCAGACCGTTGTTTCTTGTTTCACGTTGTTAAAAGAGAGGCTTAGCTGGGTCCCAGGGGGGCTTTTTCTCTCTCTGGTCAAAATAGTTGTAATGTTTTTGACTCAGTGTTATTGCCCATCTGTGGTGCCGCATTGTTAATGCAAAAGAGTGGAAGCGGAGATGGCCTTTGGTCAAGTCGGTGAGGAGGCACAAGCCCTTGAGCCCAGCACGACCACTCATTTGGTTGAGCGGCTACAGGCAGATTGCTCCATCTCTAGGTGCAAGTTCAGCAGAAGGAGGCTGAAAACCTGGCCCTGCGGCAGCCGGTGGCGAAACTCCGGCTATGTTTTATAAGCTGAGGATATTAAGCAGGGAGTCTCTCCTGGGGTTGTTTCCCTGCTGAGGTAGCAGAAACAGGTTTCAGCCAGTGACTTGTATTTCACCTTACAACTTCTCCCACGTGCAAATTGTTTTCCTTGCTGCGTTTCTGCCCCTCCTTCCAGGGCGAGGATCTCCAGCACAGGCTTCACAGGCCAAAGCTGGAGGTGCCGTGGGACGGACGTCATGTGCTAATGAGGGAGGATCAGTTGAGGGGGTCAGGAAAAGGCTCCGAACTGGAAAAACATAGAGAACGGGGTGGTGGGGAAAGGCAAGAGATACTGTGAGCAAGTGCTGTGGTGTCTCCATCCCTGAGCATGCAATAACCAGGCAGCTCCCCTGCTCTGCTTCTACACAGTGAAAGGCAGCAAGGATCCCAGGACTGTCCCTGGGAAGGACTATGAGAAAGGAATGAGTAGGTTGCAGAACCTTCTGGTCTTTATATCCCATTGCTGATGTTCAGAGCCTTGGAGTGAGCAGAGAGAAAGAGGAAATGAGATTTTACCTGCTTGCAGCAGCCAGTCCAGGGCTGGTTACAACTCTCGGCAGAGCCTGGAAAACCCAAGTGTGGCTGCAGAGGGCTTAGCGAGAGAATGTAAGCTCAGCCCTGCTCCCAAGTCTCAGTGTGTGCCAAGAGCGAAGAGAGTCAGAGTGGCTCCGTGACGCTTTTGGGACCTGTTGCTGACACTCAAGATGTAGCCACCCCTGTGCAGGCACCGAGGGGTTAAGCCTGGCCATGGCTCCAGTTGGCTGGGTGAATGCTGGCTAGTGTGCAGAGTCCACCCACCTTGGTCTGCGATGCCAGTGCTGGTGACGCTGTGCCTTGTGCCATCCCACTATGGTCACACAGCTCAGCCTGGTGAGGCCACCTGCCCAGCAAGGCTCCAGTGCCCAGGGGCAGTCCCCGGGAAAGAATTTAGCCAAGGCGAGCGGTGCCGATGCCAGGCTGGGTGTCCAGGTTCTCCCTTGGCGGAGGTCAGTGGTGGTTCATGGGAAAGGAAAAATTGGCAGCTGGGCCGGATGTCCCTGCATTTCCCCTCTTCCTGCAACTGCCTGAACGACGTTCCTTATTTAGCTTTCCTGACGGACAGGAGGAATCTGATGGCGGAAACTGTCACTGCCTGATAACAGCTCAGGGACCCCTTTATGATGGGCGGCACGGCAGGGAACGGGGCAGCGCTCCTCCTCGCTGGGAGGGCAGAGCCAGGCAGCCAGGGCTGCCCTTTGCACTGGCTTTTCAGAGCAGCTATGGGTGAAGAGAGGAGGGCACTCACAGCCTCAGAATCATAGAATCATAGAATCACCAGGTTTGAAGAGACTCACCGAATCATCAAGTCCAACCATTCCTATCAATCACTAAACCATGTTCCTCAGCACCTCGTCCACTCATCCCTTAAACACCTCCAGGGAAGGTGACTCAACCCCCTCCCTGAGAAGCCTCTGCCAGTGCCCAATGACGCTTTCTGTGAAAAATTTTTTCCTAATGTTCAGCCTGAACCTCCCCTGTCGGAACTTGAGGCCATTCCCTCTCATCTTGTCCCCTGTCACTTGGGAGAAGAGGCCAGCTCCCTTGCCAGCACCTTGTGTACAAAACCCCTCGTTGCTATTTAGAGGACTGTCAAGGCCAAGAAGCAATGGTGCATATACATATATATATGTAATTGGCATGGTTTTATTCTTTTTTCTGATGAGACGTCTGAGCTGGTGGAAGGGGGCACGGATGGAGAGAGGGGAGGTGTGGAACAAATATAGCCTGCCAAGGTCTGAGACTAGGTGAGGCTTTCCACTCCTTGGAGATGAGGATGTGAAGGGCAGCCAAGGCTGGGATGCTTCAGCAGGAGATGGGAGTGATGACCAGTGCCAAGAGTTGAGCCCACCCAGCAGTACTGGGACTGGTTCCCATACAAGGATGCTCTGACCGAGCAAAGGCGATTTTACTGCATGTTTTATTGTCCTTGGCTTTCTCTTCATAGAAGATGGCATCTTGCTAGTGTCTCAGCCATTCTATCATATGTCCCCACAGTGACCAACCCCAAAATCTCAAAACGTCCTGAAATACAGCCTGTATTTCAATGTATCCATTGATTTTTATCTTGCACCTGTGGAGGCCATCAGGCTGCTCCCATACCAATAAGAGCATCGTTTCCATGGCAATTAATGTATTTAAAAGGGCAGAATGTACAATGAAACTAAATTTTTTAAAGAGTGAGCCCTAAGCAAGACAGCCCTTGCTGCGGGACAGGGCTCGGTCTGTGCAATGCATGGATTGGTGTGTGTGAGTGTTTCAATTGTAACTCAACAATATTAAAAATCTCCCTGAGAGCCTGAAGACCTGAATGGGAACTCACAGGAGTTGTTTCTGTGCTCTGCTCTCTGAGCAATGTGCTGTGTGACCAGGTCACCTACCTGAGCATCCATGAGCTGAGGTTTAGGTCATCACCATGTATTGGTACCTAAAGACCAAATGCTTCTCCTTTTAGCTAAGTTCAAGTTCCTTTTGTGTTTGCACCAGCAGGGAGACTGGTGTGAAGGGAATTGCTGTATTTGGGTTCATATACTGCTCTTTCAGTGCCACAGGTGTGTGCGGAACTTGTAGACATGGGAAAGAAGCAGGAGCTCCTGCCCTGAAACCCAGTGCACATTTCAGATGGTTGTGCTGGGGATGAGGTACCCAGGGGGATAACTGGGCTTTGCGTCCTCCTTGCTATTCTGAAGCAGAAAAAGCAGGAAAATCCATAGCTCAAGTTATTTTTTTTTTAAATTATACGTTTCTTATGGTGTCACTTCCTAGTATGAGGCATAGTTGCCATTGCCATGAGGTGAGTTAACTTCCTGCTATACCTTCCTGGCAGGAGTCATCTCACCCAGTCCCCATCATGTAAAAGTCTAGTTTCTAGTTTAAGACACTTGCTCTACAGTCAGAGGGGCGAGAAAAGCTTTTTTTGGAGACGCTCCATCCTATCCTCCAAGAGGTGTTGAAGGAATTGCCTTTGGGGAAGTCCCGGGGGCGGCTGAGATGGCTCCCAGCCTGCATGATGTCCACACAAACACAATCCACCCTCTTCCTCGCTGGCCGTTCTGGCTCTCCTGTGGCAGCTTGCAGCTGCATGAGGGGGTGGGCACAGCTCAACAGAGGGTAAAACGAAAGAACAGCATCAACCAAAACAACTGATGGCCCCAGTCTCAGGAGATGTGGCCAGGAGGAGGGCAGGAGGCAGTGGGATCATGCGGAGTGAGCAGTAGACAAAGGAAGGAAGTTTTTATTACTGGGCCAAATCCTGAAGTCCTTTGGTTGTATTTAGGCCAATGCCTCAATGACTTCAGTGGAGAACGATCTGAGTAAAGTGAGAAGAAAGGGCGTAAGGATCTGGCCCCTGGGTAATTGTGTCACGTGGGAAGCTTATAAAGGATTTGCAAGCTCACGACAGCTTTCCTGAGCAGCCAGCGCTAGCCAGCAAGCTGCACCCATGGCAGCCAGGCTTACCACCTGGGTCACGGTCCCCTTCCTTTCTGGGGACACAAAGTGCCCATCTCACCAAGGGATTTACCATTTCAGCTGACAGCAGGGCTTGGCAGAGCTGGGTAGTGGCTCTACAGGTTTGTGAAGGTCTATGTGTACATTCACGACTCAAAAGACCCGTAGAGGGTTTTAGGGCTTTCCATCAGCTTTCTAAGTTATGGAGGTGCTTAGTCTTTTCATGCATCAGGGAAGCCAGCAAAAGGTTTGCTGATTTCATGTGCTCCTCATAAAAAGCATAGGGGTGCTTAGCAGAGCCTGGAAACCCCTCATTGGTTTCCCTGCATGTAGGACATCCTGCATCTGCTGGTGGAAATGTGTAGATGTCTGCTCAGACACACACGTGTGCGCTGATAGTGAGGTTCAGCTCTGGGCTTGGCCCTCCATCTGTGACTTTTCCCTGTCTCTGACATACTGGCATCTGCTGAGATGGATGTTAGATGGAGTGACCTAAAAAAATAAATACGACAAATGTGAGGGTCAAGTCAATAGTTTCCACGGACAACAGTAAATCTTGATATTTGCTAAGGCAAGAAGGTTGGGCACAAATTGTCGTTTGTACTCAGATTTGGAAACTGCCAGCTCAGAGTGACAGCAGCAAGCAAAATCACTTCCAGCAGAGGTGACGGCATCCAGTGCCCACAGAAATCCATCACTCACCCAGTGGGTTATCCTAGCCTGAGAGGAATCCCCAGAGAGGAGTAATTTAGTCTAAGTGGCCATCATCCCCTCTCCTCGCTGCAGTGCCTGCCTGGCCCTGGGGAAACAAAGGGTAGAAGTTTAACGATGTGTCCCAAAAGTGTGTCTGTACGATGTGGGATGCTCCCATGGGAGATGCACACATTCACACCAAAAAGACCCCTGTGCTGTTGGGCAGGCAGTGTGTGGTCCATGTTATGTTTAAGGGACGGGTCGATGAGGTGCTGAGTGACATGGTTTAGTGATTGATAGGTGTGGTTGGACTCAACCATCCAGTGGATCTTTTCCAACCTAGTGATTCTATTATTCTATGAAACAGAGAAAGCAGCCAACTTGCCTGCAAACAGAGTTACCCAGCGGCGCCTTTGTAAAGCAATTTAGCTAATGTAGCATGCTTCTGAGCCTGATGGCTCCTCATTTGGTTTGTTGGCTGTTGCTGGACTATCTGATTCAGCAGCTCCTGGGCTGCTGTTTGTATGTGCTGGCTCTGGTACTACCACTGGTGCTGGGATGGAAGCAGGACATACCCTGGTCTTCAACTCCTCTCTGTGCCATAACGCCCCCGATTCAAGTGAAGATGAGCCACAGCACAGCCCATACTGCCCCGTTCTAGGCAGAGAGGCTCAGACCCCACTGTGTCCCCTTGGGTGACCTATGAGAAGGATGTTGAGGCTCTGGAGTGAGTCCAAAGAGCAATGAAACTGGTGAAGGTTCTAGAGAACAAGTTTTGCGAGGAGCAGTTGAGAGAGCTGGGGGCGTTTAGTCTGGAGAAGAGGAGGTTGAGGGGAGACCTCATTGCTCTCTACAACTGCCTGAAAGGAGGTTGTAGAGAGGAGGGAGCTGGGCTTTTCTCCCAAGTGCCAGGGGACAGGACAAGAGGGAATGGCCTCAAGCTCCACCAGGGGAGGTTCAGGCTGGACATCAGGAAAAAATTTTTCACAGAAAGAGTCGTTGGGCACTGGCAGAGGCTTCCCAGGGAGGGGGTTGAGTCACCTTCCCTGGAGGTGTTTAAGGGACAGGTCGATGAGGTGCTGAGGTGCTTGGGTTAGTGATAGATAGGAAAGGTTGGACTCGATGATCCGGTGGGTCTCTTCCAACCTGGTGATTCTGTGATTCTGTGACCAATCACACCAGAATTATCCCCAGCCCAGGACGCAATGCCTGCTGCCATGGTGCCCACATTGACCAGCACCACCCCTCCACAACGCTCAGCATTTCACAATATTTATGGCTACTCCTCACCCTTGGCTGCTTAGACAAATAAAGCCTAATGCAGCCGGGGGCTGTTAATCCCAGGCTCTCCGGCCTCCCAGCAATAACAAGGCCTGGGTGGCATTTCAAAGAATGCACTGGGGAGAGGGGGAGTGCCGGCATCTCCTTTTTATATGGTGGTGGAAATACAAGCCTGCCTTCACTGAAGATAAGCGGTGTTGGTTGGGCTAAGCGCCTGCTCAGGGGTTATAGCGGTGATGGAAGGCAGGAGGCTCCGTGCAGCGTTGTCCCTGCAATAACCTTTGCCAGAAGAAAAACAGTTCGTAATACAATAGTAGGTTTTAAAAAAAAAATAATTAAAAAAAAAAAAAAAAGAGAATCAAAATAAACAGGGCCTCATGTGAACTTAGGAAACCTGTGCTGGCGTGAAGAGATGCATGCGGTGAAATGACCTGAACAGCACCTGGAAAGTCTCTGGTCCCCAGACTCACATTGCTGGGAATTGAAAATACCCCATGTCTGTCCTTGGCTCCCTGGTTCAGTGCGGTGCCCAAAACAGCCCCAGTGCCAAATGTCTTCGCCTGCCCTTGTGGTTGAAATCATCGCATCTTCCCTTCATTCTTGCCTCGGCTTTCCCAAGGGGCTGGAAGGGCAACCCCCAGCCTCACCCACAGCTCTAAGCGCTGAGTATCTCGCAGTGACCAAACAGGGAGAGCCAAGGAAGTGGCGTGTTGCCTCTTTAGCACAATTTCCCTGTTAGTACTTGTGCTCCTTTGGTGGAAGTCATTAGCATGTATAAACGCTTCCTTCCCGTTGTGTCCGCTTGCGTGCTCTCCCCGCTGAGCTGCGTGGCAAGGGAAGCACCTTTGAACGGGAAAACAACAGTCAGGCTCTGCGTATTAACAAGAAAGTAACTGGATGTTTATGAAACTTGGTAACCCTCTTGTAAGCTGTTTTTTAAAAGCAGCATACGATGTTTTAGCTTGCTGGCCTTCAAACAGCACCAGAGCCCGATAGTGCCATTTAGGCTGGGTGTTTCATCGTAGGGATTGTGCTATGATATACAAAGTGTGACATTTCCAACTCAGCCTTTCTTGGAAGGGAATTAAATGAATTTCATAGCTGTGTGAGCGGTGTTATGTGGAGGTGGAGAGAAATCTGTGCAGATGTTAAACAGCCAGCTAATCTCAAGTGACGTGAATGCCCTGATACACTTTGGCTCTTGGAGATGATGATTATCATCATCTGCTGCAGCGGATCCTGGCTTGTGGTCACAGCTCTGAGCCAAGAGAAATCGAGAGTGTAGCATTTGTAACTTGCCATCGATGGCCCGGGCAGCCCCAGGAGGACAGCTTTCTTTTCTGTGCCCTGAGTCTCTCCATCTTCAAGTCTCTTTGCTCAGCAGGGAGGAGGTTGTATCGCTGACCCAGAGGTGGGGAGCGAGTCAGCAAAGCCCTGGGTGGGGGTAAAGCTTGGTTTTCTAAAGACCATCCCTCATGGAATTCCTGTAGAGAGCAGAGCGAGATTTTTATTAACCACATCAAGGAAAACTCTGGGTTTGGGCAGCTACAACTGCCTTCAAGGATGGCAGTAAGCTGAGCCGTGGAGCGTTTTTCCCGGCGGGTTGACATTTCTTATCTCCTACGTTGCTGTAGACGTGTTTACCCCAGGGAATGGCACCTCCTGTCCTGCTCACGCAGATGCCAGGAGGGCTCTTAGATCTGCGGCGAGCGCTCAGAGCTCTTCCAGCAGCCTTCTCTGCTTGCGCACGTCTGACCTCGTACCTGAGGTTTCCTTCCTCTGCTCCTACCTCTGATGACTAATTCTCCTTTGAAGAGCGTGCGCCTGTGATCTTCCTGCCTCCCCTTGTGCCCACCCCGTTTGGAGGCAGCAGAAGGGGTCGTGCAGATGCACAAGTGTGCACGTGCGGGTGTGCATGCGAGAAGCTGCACCGTGGAGGAGGGTCCATGCTCTCCTACTCCCCAGGCAGCAGCTCCCTCTTATGCCCATGACCACTCTTCCCTTTGCTTTTTTATTATTGTTATTTTTAGATTATACTTGATGCTTGAAACCCCCGCTTTGATGATCAGGAAGCTTAAATTCCTCCTGCTCTGTGCTTGTGCTTCCTACTTTCTGGACCCATCCTCAAGTAATGTAGTTTTTTCATGTCACATTGGCTCTGGAATAAATTCATTTCCTTTATTTCCTGTTATCTTTCATTAGAAGGAATAAGAATTCCCCCTTTTTTTTCTTGAGGTTTTTTTTTTCCAGGCCAAAGCAGTCCAATTCCTGCTCCTTACCCTCTGTGCAGGGATGGAGGTACAAACAGACTGCTTGACAGGCTTGCAGGGAGCCTGGAGCAGATGGGGAATTGAATCCAGGTTTTTCAAGGCCAAGATGATCATCTAATTGCAAAAATGGGGGTTTTTTTCTCACTTACCCTGTTCATCAGCTTCTCTCGCACTCAGCAGCTGGAGATCAACTTGAGGATGGGTTGTGCTGCAGAGAACAGGCACTGCCAGCTCCAGGGCAGCTGCTTGGTTTGAGGGCTCTGAGTTAATTTCAATTCACAGCTAAGTAGCAAATGTCTGGATGTAAACTCCAGGGATGTGAAGATGGAGGATGGTCTTTTCCGCTTGGCATGGTGCCTCTCAGTCCAGCTGCATCGTTTCCAGACCCCTGGCAAAGCCCCCCTGGTCAGCCTGGCTGCAGCAGCCTGGGTGGGAGGCAGGCAGAGTCCCACTGGCTTTGCTCATGAGGGGGAAACCTGACCTGAGTGGGGCACAGGTGGTTCTTCAGTGTCCTCAGCCTGTCCATAAGCCAGCAATCTTGGGAAGAGCTAAACTTCAAAGGCCAGCAATTAAGCCCACACACACATCAAGTGAAAAAAACAAACCTGTGACTTGCTTTTTTCTTTCCAAATGCTGATGCCCTTTTCTCTCTGTGCTCAGTGCTGACCCTAGGGCTCTGCCTGACTTCCCAGTCAGCTGCTGCTGCCTCCTCATCTCCCAGGGAGAGTTGGATGCCAAGGCCTTGCTTAGCTTGAACTCTTTCCCCGAGAGCACATCCGTGTCTCACTTCAACGGGAGCTTCATCTGAGCACAGCCTCTTAGGAGCAGCTTGTGGTGGAGCTGCAGCTAACAGTGTCTGAATTGAGGGTGTGCAGAGATGCTAATCTCTCTTTTCCACTGGTTTTTTTTTTTTTTTTTGCTTTTCTCTTCCTCTGTGTGTGTGCGGCAATGCCAGGTAGCAGCCCCTGCCCAGGCTTGGGCGCTGGGAAACGGGACGATGCCCTGGTGTGTGCAGGGGGCTCCCGCCCTGAGGCAACTGCTGTTTTGGTAACGAGCAGCTTAGGGACTCCTAGACCTGGATGTCTCACCTGAATCACTGTGGAGATTGTTCTCCAGGAGCTTACCTGTCTCTGAGAATCTCTCTGTGGTTATTCCACAGTAGCAAAATCCACAGTTTAGCTGAGCTGCATGAAAAGATACGTTGTCATCTGCCTCAGCTTCAGGTACAGGGTGAGAAGCAGTGGCCATTGATTTCCTTTTGTGGTTTACCTTGTGTCACTGACTGAGCTCTCATTTCTTCTCAGTGGCCAAAGGTGTCTCTTTGGTGTCCCAAGGGTTTGTACCCACTGCTGCCAGAGGTGCCCTAGCTTTACTGCCCCTGGGGTTACACCTGGATAGACATCAAGTGTCATTAAACTCTGAATCCTGCAACGGTCAGGGCAGTCCCAAACAGCCTAAGGGGACGTAGCAGTGGTACAAGCTCTTCTCAAGCCACCATCGCAGAGATTCCAGACTCCCAAGGCCTGTGTGAAGATGTCTCTGGCCCATTCTGACCATTTGTGCCTGTCTGCCAGGTACCAGATTTGGACCAACATTCATTTCAGGCAGGCTGGGGACCATCCATTGCATCCTTTCAGGTTAAAGATGTAATGAATAGTGCTAATTTCTGTTTGCTGGTCCCCTAAAGCCATTCGATCCCTCTGCTCTTTCTACGCCACGTTAATCACATCCTGCAGAGGCAGAGAATGTGAGCGGGGCAAGATTTTGAAAGAAATAAATTAAAACAGGAAGAGAAGCAACCTGACAGTCCTTAAGATGTAGGAGGATAATTTTAATTGAGTTTCGTGAGGGTTTAGCCATGCAGTTAATAGGGGCCACTGAAAGAGGGGTGGCCTGAGTATGCTAAGCAGAGCAGCTTGCCATGGGCTCCTGCAGAACCGCGGAGGTGGCAGTGGGAGCTGCCACGGGCATTTTGGCAGGTCTGGAGATTTCTGTCCCTTGGGGAGCGGATCCTGTGGACAGAATAGGTCCTGTTCCTGTCTGAAGGCGCTGGGCTCCCCCTCCCCGCCCTGCGCATCCCGCCGAGCCAGAGCTGCTCTCCGAAATGTCAGGGAGAGGAAGCAATCCTTGGCTTGTTAGTTTCTACAAGGAAATAAAACGCACAGATGGCTCGAGCATCCTCTATCTGAAAGGCAGGAAAAGGATTCTCCGGGCAGGAGCAGGCGGCCAACAAACCCAGAGCAATTCAGGGAATGGGGGACCAAACAAAGCGGCGTCTGGCCAGCCCCTGGCCAAGAGCAGCAAGGGTGGCCCGTTGAGGGGAAACCGAGCTCTCTGATGTGCAGGAGCATCCCTCACCCCAGCAAGAGCAGCAAACAGCCAGCTCCCCCAGGACCCAGGGAGGCTGCTGACAGCAGAGATCCTGGAGGAGGTCTGCAGGGTGGCCCCGGGTGACCCGCTGCCCCAGGCCGGACATGTGGCTACCTGACAGAGGCTAACTTTGGCTCAGGACGGAGCCTCTCGGGGAGGATGGAGTAGGGAGCGAGCGTGGGGGGTGTAGGGAGAGGAAAGACGGCAGGAGACAGAAATGCAAACATGGCCTGACAGCCATGGGGCAGGGGGAGGGGAGGAGGAAAAAGCAGGGTAAACCTGGCAGGATGGGGCAGGAAACCGGGCTGGAGCGAGGCAGGGCGATGGTGAGATAGTGCTTCCTGCGGAGGGAGAAAGGCAGACAGATAAACACTCTCAGACAGGCGCTTGTTGACCCTTCTTTGGGATGATGCGATGACAGGTCCGCAGGACCTGGGTGGCTGTGCTGGTGCAGACCAGAGTCCCAAAAACTGGTGGCAGCACAGTCGAGGCTGAGTGTAGCCATGCTCTGCAGGCTCAGGGCAGCTGGCTTGAGGAATAACCTGGCTTAAATCCCTGCCTGGAGGCACCAATGGACCAGTACTGAAGGACACAGGGGTGGTTTTGCTCCTCAGGACAGCCCAGCATTCTCAAAAGTGGTTGGTGCTTTTGAGCTCCCCTGTTTCTGTTCCCTGGAGAAGCTGCTAGCTTGGAAGTCCAAAAGCTGAAGTAGCCCAAAGGGCTAATGGCTTTCTTTGCCTCATTCCCCATCAGTGTGAGTGGTTATGAGATTTTTGTGCTTTGCCAGAAAAGAACCAGTTAATTGATGTTCATGAGCACTGAGAGGCTAATTGGACCTGTCGGGTTGCAGGCATTGAGGCCAGAGAAGCCTTTGGGACTGAGGCCATGGGGCTGTTTACCCAGACCTGCAGACACTGGCTGCACAGCTGTGGTGCCACAGAGTTCCAGGGGCTGGGGGAGCGGAGCAGAATGCTTCATAGTGCTGCTGGTCTGGCTGTGGCTTCTGCATGTGTCAGGACCACGCTGCCACTCACGTCTCTGCCCACCTCATCCCCCTCCTCACTTGGCTGGCAGGTGCAGGGGTGCTTTGGCTGCGGTGTCCCCTGGCCACAGAGGTCATTAACTAGAGTAGAGCCCTGATTTTTGCTTCCCCCTTAATGCCCTTGTCCCTCATCACCTAGCAGTGCTGCAGACCTGTGGTGCTTGGTGATTCTCCCTCTGTACTCAGCTCTGGTGAGGCCGCTCCTTGAATACCGTGTTCAGTTCTGGGCCCCTCACCACAAGAAGGATGTTGAGGCTCTGGAGAGAGTCCAGAGAAGAGCCACGAAGCTGGTGAAGGGGCTGATGAGGAGCAGCTGAGAGAGTTGGGGGTGTTTAGCCTGGAGAAGAGGAGGCTGAGAGGAGACCTCATTGCTCTCTACAAGTACCTGAAAGAAGGTTGTAGAGAGGAGGGAGCTGGGCTCTTCTCCCAAGTGACAGGGGACAGGACAAGAGGGAATGGCCTCAAGCTCCGCCAGGGGAGATTTAGGCTGGAGATTAGGAGGAAGTTTTTCACACAGAGGGTCATTGGGCATTGGAATAGGCTGTCCAGGGAGGTGGTTGAGTCACCTTCCCTGGAGGTGTTTAAGGCACGGGTGGATGAGGTCTTGAGGGATTTGGTTTAGTGTTTGATAGGAATGGTTGGACTAGAAGATCCGATGGGTCCTTTCCAACCTGGTTGTTCTATGATTCTATGATTCTATGATCTCTGAGGGTGGTGCCAAGAAAATTCCATTTCCACCAGCTCTGGTGGCCTCTTCCTCAGCCCTCATGCTGGTTCTTGCTTAGGGTGCTTCTGACTTCCCCACGGGTATCTCAGGGCAAAGTTCATGTCTTATCTTATTTCCAGTGTTAGACAGGAGGAATCAGACACCTGAGAATGATGATCACTTCTGTTTGTGAGTATTGACTGAGTTCCTATTAGTCCCTTGTGTCCCCTGAAAGAGGTCAGTCAGGGCTTTGAGATCTGAGAGTGAAAATCTCCAGATCAAGGGAGTGTTGTGTCACCATCAGCAGTGCTCGCTGTCAGAAGGGGAAAATGTCTTGCCTCGGACCTGAATAATCTGTCAGTGTGTGGAGATTCATGGCTGGGACAATGCTGCAGCTGTAGCACAACACAGAGCATAGAGGGGCTGATCCTGCACAGAGGAGCACAGCCCCTGTGTTTAACTCCTTCTGGGACAGGTCTGACATGGTGGTCAGCCACAAAGGAACCCCATAAAAGAAGGTTTTCCTTTGCCTTTTGTGCAAATACATGGGTTTGAGGTATTTCCATCATTATCATTTTTAATTTATGCATTGCTTTACTTCATTTCCATCTTGCCCGCAGGGCCTCTTAGCCTACCACCTCTCCATTTTCCCCATGTGCAGGCTGTTGAGCAGAACCATCTCCATTTTGGTGTGAATTCCCAGCAGGGTTTGGGGCTCACCTTGCCCACTGTCAGGCTGGAGAGAAAACACCTGGTGCTTCATCCCCTCATTGGCCGGAGCCTGCCATTCATTTCTCAACCTCACATGATATCTCACCTCTCTGCAAAACAAGCCTTCCTCCGTGCTGGCAAGCACCGTGAGGAGGAAGAGGAGGAGCTGACAGCCCTATGTTCAAATTCCCCTTGCTGCTCTGCCAGCTGCCTGCTCCTTGTGTGACGTGACACATGCTCAGCCACTCCAACCCACAGCTGGATGCTTGCCCTGAGTATGAGGAATCGTCACTCCATGGTGGGATTTAAGCCTCGTAGGTGGGAAGCTGGCACTGCTCTGCCTCGGCACATGGACTTCCCATGTGTCTGCAGGCATCTGCAGGTTCCCTGACCCCAGGTGTGAAGACAGTCAGTTATACCTGTGCAGAGAGCCAGTGAGATGCCAGCATTCTGTTGTTGGCTGTCCAGAAGCAGGTCTTTGCTCTCACAACAACTATGGTGCATGGTGACCTGTCTAAATGCATGTCTTGCCCCACTTAGAATCATAGAACAACCAGGTTGGAAGAGACCCATCGGATCATCAAGTCCAACCATTCCTATCAAACACTAAACCATGTCCCTCAGGATCTCATCTACCCGTGCTTTAAACACCTCCAGGGAAGGTGAATCAACCACCTCCCTGGGCAGCCTGTTCCAATGCCCAATGACCCTTTGTATGAAAAACTTTCTCCTAATCTCCAGCCTAAATCTCCCCTGGCAGGGGTTGAGGCCATTCCCTCTTGTCCTGTCCCCTGTCACTTGGGAGAAGAGCCCAGCTCCCTCCTGTCCACAAACTCCTTTCAGGTAGTTGTAGAGAGTAATGAGGTCTCCTCTCAGCCTCCTCTTCTCTAGGCTAAACTTGCAAGGGAAGAGCTTCACCACCGGTTTTCCAACCTGCAGGGGCAGCCCAGGGCAGCTGGAGGTAAAACCCAAGGGAAATGGGAGATGCTTTGCAAGATGAGCCACATCATGCTATGTGGTAGTGCTGAACACTGAGCAGTTTCAGGGCATTCAGAGTGCTGTTGAGCCTAGTGAGTCGAAGAGGCTGATCTGTGGTGCTTTGCATTGCAGACTCGGAATACGGGTAAATTCAGGAGCCCCATCCTGGAGCCTCAGTGTGGTGATTCTGTTACCTGGTACAAATCTGCCAGAAATCCCTTTTGTAAAAAGTTTCCAGTTTTCAAATTCCTGCCTTGCTTTATTGGGATGCTCATTGACTGGGAATTTTTGCCTGAATACAGCAAAGTAGGCATGGGTAAGGCTAGGGTAGCTTTGCTGCGGGAAAAGACACTCTTTTTTCCCTTCCCACCTATTTTTTGCCCCGGTACAGCAGGCTCGGTTGGGCTGGATGTGCGAGGTGCAGAGAGACGAGCAGGAGTCTGCAGCTTCATCAGGAAGGGCTTTGCTCCATGCATGTTATTTTGCAGCTCTGGTCACAAAATCCCAAAGCAGTAAGTTTGATGGCAGGAGCGTGAGCTGTGCCGGTTAGATGGGGACACACAGCAGATGTGGTCACAGCAATGCAATGTGGTGCCAGGGAAGGAAGTCAGAGAGAAGGACAGAGTGTGAACAAAATCACTCTCCGGAAAGGTGCCCCATTAATCAATCAGCAGGGCCGACTCAGCAGAGAGGGAGGGAAAGGGAAGCAGAGAGGGACTGAGATGGTGTGCGGGGGGCTCGAAGAGAGGATCTGGTGAAGGACTTCCTGCAAGTGGATATAGACGGAGAGCAGGAGCTCTGTTGTGCCATACTATGTCATGTCATGCCCACACCTTCACCCACGTGCAGTCCTTGCAGGGGTTTCTAAGCCCATTGCCTGCTGCAGCAGTGCTGGCTCTGGCATAGATACTGCTCTGCATAGACTCTGCTCTGACTGAGCCATTTGTAGCCATCACATGGGAAAAGCAGACCCCATGCGAGGGTTTCCCACAGTCTTCTCAAGGATGGAGAGAGGTCGGGCACAAGGCTGGAGCCTGCAGGCTGCTCAGTCTCTGCAAGACATCCTGGGGTTGGGAAGCACTTTCTTGGGTGAGCGTGGCTTCCCCACCAGGCAGGGAGAGCCCTGGGATGCAGGACCCAGCAGGCAGCCCTACTGTGCTGAGAGCAGCAGTGATTTCAGTGTGCAAAAAGAGGTGGAGGCAGCTGGAGAAAATGAAGGAGCTGCTGGCGATAAGGAGAAGGGTCTCAGTGCAGCCTGGCCCCTTTCAGAGCCATGCACGGAGAGATCAAGGCAAGAAAAACTGCTGGGAAACGCACTTCTTTGAAAATAGACAAGGTGTGAGTGGCTGTGGGATCCTGCTTCCTCTCCTCACCTCCCATCAATCCCCCTCTGTTTATTTTAATATCCCGCTGCCAACTTGCTTGGAAACCATCTTGAAAAAACAAAGCTTGCCGGGGCTGCCACATACCTTTTTAATTACATTAATGCTCCCCCTGTGCAAGAGCACGATTTGGTGTGCACGAGAGAGCAGGGTCTGCTTGGAGCATCAAGGAGATAAAGCATCGCCAGGGTTGGAGGTGGGGAAGGAGGGACTTGGAGGAGAGGAGACACTCCATGCTCTGGAGACATCTCCCTCGCGTCCTGGGATTTGACGGAGACACAAACCATCTGTAGGTTGGGTAGGGAAGATTTAATGGCCAAACCCAACACCAAGTTCAGTGCTGGGGAGAATGAGATACAGGGAAGTACCACAGCAAGGCACACGCTCCCTTGGAGAGGGAAAGGACAGGGCCAGCAACAGGGTAGAATCCATCTGGCAAGCACTAAGAGAGACAGAGAAATTTTGGGGTGGAAAGCCGATGGCCTTGAAGATGCTTTGGCAGGATAGGAATGGCTCTGTGCATCCTTTCGCATGTCCTAGATGCCACACGCAGCTGTTGGCATCAGCACCCCAGGATGATGGCACCAGAATGGGGTATCAGGGTGAGCAGTGGGTCCCCAGCATGAGCCAGTGTCTGATGTGGGGAGTCCTCGAAACCCCGGCAGTCTGAGGCCAGCGAGGAGGCTGGACAACCACAAGGGTCGGCCTGGTGCTGGCTGCCAGGAGCAGGAGCGTCCCCAGCCCTGCGCCGTGGTGCTTGTGGAGGGAGCAGTGGTTCCTTTTCCTGTTGTACTCACAGAGGTCCATGGACAGGATGCATCTGCAGGAATCCCACAGCCTCAACCTGCACAGATCGTACTTTTTCTTTCTTCCCCTCCACCCTCCGGCGTTGTTTGCTAACAGGTCACCAAGTGGCACGTGAAGGGAGGCAGGGAGTTATTTCTGCGGCTGTCCTGCTCCCCCTAAACCCAGTGGTGGGGCAGACATGGTACACAGCATCGGCTGAGAGGCTCCCACCATCATTGACCTTTTTTTTTTTTTTTTTTGTGTTTCAAGCAAGGGGCACAGCTCTGGGTTTGAGACCCACTTTGGTGCCTGGGGATCGCTCTGCCAGGGTTTTGGGAATCAGCTTTCTGCTTGCTTGTCTGGAGCACCAGCAGAACGAGACAGATCCTGTGGAGAGCTGTATCTTTCCCGTTTTGTGCTGAGCACTGTGAGGGCGATGGGCAACCCCGGCCACTGGCCAGGGCGATGGACCAGCAGGCTGTGGCCAGCAGGAGAGCCATGTTTTCACTGGGATAAGCATGTCCGGTGTTAATAGGAAATGCAGCTTAACGGTCAGATTCCTCCCCTCTACCCCCCCAACCTCTTTTTTTTAATAAGCCTTGTTAGATTTTGAAGGGATTTTACCAAAAATGCGCTCCTTTATTTTCACAGCCCCGCGGCACATTTTTGAGTGTGACATCTGACGTGCCCTCCCTCAGGAAAGGGGAGGTTGGAGGCACGAGGCAGGGTGTCCACCATGGGGGCCAAGCGCCGCCTGGTCCCGAGGGAGGGCCAAGATGACGCCAACCTGACTCGTGTGTTGAGTGACAAACGATGGCTGTTGCTGTTGTCCCTGAGAGAGGGGTGTCTGTAGGACAGGCCACGGAGAGTGGGCCCCCTACGCAGGCGGAGGTGGGGTGGGATGGCCCCTGGGCTGCCACCACATCATGTGGGTGAGGGAAGAGGAGGCAAGAGATGGCAGGGAGAGATGGTCAGTGCCCTGCCGTTGCCACGGGGGCAGTCGCAGGGATGGCCACCTCGGAGCCACGCGCAGGCGGGAAGGAAGTGGAGAACAATCAGGGAAAACAAGGCTGGCGGCCCTGGCCTGGCTGTGCCGGCAGTGCCGCTCAGCACGTCCTTCTACCAACGCATTCCACCTTGGCAGACCCTCATGGTGGTGATGGGCACCCCAGAGGCCTCACAGACAGGACTCCTCATGCTGTCTCTCACAGTCATTGTGTCTGGTGGCCATTTGGTGTCTCCTGGGGCAGGTTTCCCCATAGAGAAACATCCATCACGTGGCTCTGCCACAGCGGTTCCAAGTCCTCAGGCCACCATTTTGAAGGAGAGGCATCATATGGCATTACTGCCACCCATGGAAACACCACAACCTCGATACCTTTCCCTTTCTTCACTGAAAGGGTCATTAGTCTGCCCAGGGAGGTGGTTAACTCACCTTCCCTGGAGGGGGTTAAGGCACGTGTGGATGAGGTACTGAGGGGCATGGTTTAGAGACTGGTGGGAATGGTTGGACTCAATGATCCAGTGGGTCTCTTCCAACCTGGTGATTCTATGATTCTATGATTCCCTGCCAGGTCTCTCTGAGAAATGGGTTTGAATGTCAGGAGGGAAGGCGATGGACATGCACAGAACAACTTGCAAAAACCTCACATTTCTGTAGAAAAATCAAGCTAGCAACATATTTTTGCATTCTTTTCATCCTTAGCATTTAGCATCCACCTGAATCACAGCTTCACATTTCGCAACCTGGATTTTTTTTTTCTTCTATTTCTGGTTAGTTTGCTTGCTTTTTCAGTCACCAAGACTTTTCTTTTCAATTATCTCGTGTCTCCAGAAGCTGGAGTTCTAAGATAAAGATCACAAAGTAATGACAGTCAGCAACACCGTGGTAATGAAAAACAAGGGCTGCATCTCTGAGGGTAACCGGTACTTCGAGATGTTTTGTCCATGGGGAGCTCAGTTAGGGTGCGTGTCTGGCATGCCGGAGATGCAAGAACATGAGAAGTGGGACTCTCCCAGACAAAAGCTGGGAGAAGTCCATGATAATGTGTTGAACTGCCCATCCTTGAGCCTGGATAACTTCATTTCTGGAATGCATGCCCAGCTGCGATGTGGGGAAGGGGGCTGCTGGAACCCCCTAAGATTTGGTCCTGTCTGAGTGGCTGCCTGTACTGGAGAGTGCCAGGCAGAAGAAGGGCATTCAGTGAATGTCTGCTGACTTCTCTGTACAAATGGAAGAGTTTTGCATTAGTTGTATGAGGACAGATGGATTTTTGTCCCACGATTACAGCAAACTACATGTATATAGAAAAATCTGCCAGATTCCCTACACTTATCATAGAATCATAGAATCATAGAATCATAGAACAACCAGGTTGGAAGGGACCCATCGGATATTCTAGTCCAACCATTCCTATCAAACACTAAACCAAGTCCCTCAAGACCTCATCCACCCGTGCCTTAAACACCTCCAGGGAAGGTGACCCAACCACCTCCCTGGACAGCCTATTCCAATGCCCAATGACCCTCTGTGTGAAAAACTTCCTCCTAATCTCCAGCCTAAATCTCCCCTGGTGGAGCTTGAGGCCATTCCCTCTTGCCCTGTCCCCTGTCACTTGGGAGAAGAGGCCATCACCCTCCTCTCTACAACCTCCCTTCAGGTAGTTGTAGAGAGTAATGAGGCCAAGATCAGATAAGATCATTTCTGGGCAGTGGTCTAAGCAAGCTAAACCACAGTCACCTGGTGAGGAATGGCCACACCTGGAATCCCTGATTTCTGGTCTTCCATTCTTTATCCATCCCTCATCTGTGTTAGTCTGTTTGATGTTTCCTTCAAGAGGCTTTTCTCCTCTCCGGGCTCGTGATGCCGAGCTAGCTGCTGCCCACAGTGGTGGGTCCAGACTAGCAGTTGTCTGCATCATCCCCTCTCTCCTTTCTCTCCACAGATCTGGTGAGCAGCTATTCTATGACCCCCCCTACTCTTAGCATCACCGAGGAGGAACACGTCATCAGTGCCAAGGATACGCTCTCTATCACCTGCAGGTAAGCTGCATGGCTCTGCCTAGGCTGCTCGTACCTGGTAAGTGTTGGAGGACCAGTCAAGGACAGCCTCCCGTGGAGTTCTTGGCTGCAGCACACCTGCAAATCAGCACAGCTGGCTGGAAATCTACCGTATTCACCAAGTGTGAATTCACCTAATTAATTAATTGAAAAAGAAGCTGAAGACTTCTCAGAGGAGACAGACCTCTGCTGTAGTCTGGCAGGCAGAAAGAAGGTAAAGAAACATTTTCATGATCTGATAGTTTCTTTGTAAGCTCTTCATGGAAAAAAACTGCTTCCTAACTCTCCTTGTCTTTCTCTGATGCTGCTTATTCTCACCTCCTCAGGGGGTGCTAGGGTTGTAGTTCTGGTTTCTAAATCTAGGAGGTCATTTTGAGGGAGGTGGAGAAATATCCTTGGGAGAAGGCAAAGCCATGTTTAATGGTGGCTGTGAGAGACTGCCAGCTTTCTAGGATACTGGAAGTTAATGCTCTGCCTTGTACATGTGGGGGTGAAGATAAGCCCTGGCCTGGCCAGGTGAATAATTCTGTGTGAGGAGCTGGAGAATCTCTGGTTGGTTTGGAGGCTGTGGCTCTGCCAAGGTGATGTGCCGGAACTGATTTATCCCGTGCTTGGATGTTTGACTGTATGTGCTTAGCACTACACTCTATCTTGAAAAGAAAAAAACAAGTGAGAGAATTGACCAAGGTCAGTTTTCCTGACAAAGCTGGAGTTTCCCTTCAGCAGCTGAAAGCAGATCCCTGCTTGGGATCAGAGTTCTAGGGCCCAATGAGGATATAAATTTAGCGTGGGCCTCAAATGGGTGTTTCTCAGTGTTATATATAACCACGGAGCAATTACTGCAAATACTTGGCTGGCATTGTGTTCACATCTTGTCACAAACATATTTAACTTTTCCTGGAACAGATGGCATTGCTTTTACTTTGTGAATCGGCTCGTAGCCAGGGGAGAGGGACAGAGGAAAGGCTGTTGACAACCGTACTGAACCGATTTCACTTGGTCCGGGAACTTAATCAGTCATGAGCTCGTTCATAACATGACCTGAGGAGCCATGATGTTTGCTAGGTTGTGGGAAATGTGTGAGCTGGAGGACCATGGTGAGCTGTGTAGCTGCTGTGGGAGGCATAGGGAAGAGTAGGGGATCTAGGGACTCCTGTGCTCTGCCTGGCAGTTCTCTCCAAGGGGCATGGAGGAGCTGACATTCTCTATTAAGACCTTGGAAGAAAGGAGATTCAGTGAGATTATTCTGAATGAGCTTGTAATCAGGCCAGAACCCTTCTCAGCAGTGGCCCAGGGAGGGTCACAGAAAGTGGTTTCAAGGCTGCGTTGCTTGCAGATTGAGCTGAGGCTGAAGGATGTGTGGAATTTAGAGGCAGAGTTAAAGCGTCTTCTGCACTCGAGCATGAACTTATCACTGTGAAGAGGAAAGCCTTTCTTTTCAAGTAACTCTCCTGTGGACTGGGAAGGATGAAACTATGCTTTCCTTATGTGTTTGCTAGATATTGATTGATATGAAGGAAAATCACATGAAGTGGGAAAGGACCATAAAATCTTGTTTCCACTGCAGACTCTGCATGGCCTGTCCTTGCAGGGAGCATCTTACAAGACACAGTCTTCAAGTGGCAGCAGCTCCCTCTTTCCTGTTGCAGTGCCAAGGCTCGTTAGGCAAAATCCATACAGTGTGCTGGTATGGAGACAGCTGAGATAAGGAACATCCTTAACCCTAGCTCCAAGGGTCAGGACTGAACTGGTCAGTGGAAAGACAACAAATGGAATTAAAACCTGTGCACCCTCTGCCCACATGCTCCGTGAGCATCCACTGCTCTGCATCCTGCTACCTCAGATGTGCTCTGCTGGAACTGCACAGCGTCCTGCGCACCATCCACAAGCAGATAAGACAGCATCTCCTGCATAGCTCAGAGGTTCCCCTTCTCCCCCCAAGCTCTCAGGCTTGTGTTTGTGTAATGTCTTTAGGAGAGGATTTTGACTGTGGAACACTAATACTCAGTTTGAATGAGAAGTAACCCTTTCCTGATCCCTGGATCTCTAATTACACCCAGCTGCTTCTCCAACCTCTTCTCTGGAAGATGGCCTGCCCTGGGAAGACCTGGCTTGTGTTAATGGGAGCTGAAGGGAAAAACATGCAGACCACCAAGAGAACAGGCAAAGGAGAGGATGATGGGGCAGGGTAGGGCAGAAACAAATATGAAATAAAATCCAGGATCCAGGGATCCCTGCTGAGCGTCGCGTTGGAGGTGGCTTCAGTTTGACCCTGGTCTTCCCCCGAGAACAATGTCCTCTGGCTGCTCTTTGAGCTGCCCTGGAGCCAGGAGTATGGGTCTGCTTGAAGCAGAGCTGCAAGAGAAAGCCGAGTTCAAAACCCACCATGTGAGAGTCCCTGGAGACCTTTCAAGCTTCACCCACCAGGCGTGAGAGTTTCACAGCTGACTGCACTCTCAGGCTCCCTTGCAGCAGCCTGGATCTCACACACTCAGCGCTCTGCAGCCCTTTTCCTGCTCTGCAGCCCACCTAGACTAATCGGTGAGCAGAGCCTGTTCCGGGCCATGGGATAAGTGATGCCTCTGTGGCTGGGCATGTTTCACAGAGATGCAAAGAAACATCAAACCTATAGGCCCCTAGATGCTGGGGCTCTGCTTTTCCAAATGACATCACATACAAGCGTGTTCCCCCATCACCCAGTGCTAAACACCCTGGAGAAGTCCAGACAGAGCAAGGGACCTGTGTAGGAGCATCCACCAAAATACAGATCACACCAGGCTGGCTGAGAGCCCCAGGGAGGTTTTGATTGAAGCATGTGGCAGAGCAAGGCGAAGGGGCTGATGCTCACAGGGACAATGCATCTTTTATTACCTCCTATCATGAGAAGGAAGGAAAGAATATTGTGAATCTCTGCACTCATGCCCTCAGCAGCCTGTGCTGGGGGAAAGCAGAGAGTTTGTGCTCTTCCAGCTTGTGAATATTGGAGCAGAGCCCACAGCAGACAGCTGCACAACAGCAGAAATCTCCATCAGGATCAGCTTGGTCCTGGCTGTGCTGGCCCAGCCCCAGCCATCCCATCCTCTCCCATCCCAGCCTGCAGATGCTGGGCACTCATATGGACATGGAGTGTCACCCAGCTATGGTATTTAGAGAAAGAAGGGCAAGGTTGTCCTTTGCTGCCCAGCGAGTTGTTAACAGAGCTGACTCGCAGATGCTTGCAGATGTACAAACCCTAATGTGGCAGAAAGGAAGTATTTGACCCCAGAGCCCTCTTGGCTCTTGTGGAGGAAATGAGCATTGTGGCAGGGCTGAAGGATCCCAAGGACAAGGCAATGCCCGGCTATGGCTGCTCCGGAGCAGTGTCTGGGACACACAACACCTGCTGCTCCTTCCTACACATGTACGACTGCCGTGAGCATCCTCTGTGGTGCTGAGGAGGCAACCGACTTATCCCAGCCAAGCCACAAAGCCACAGCTAGTTTTGCCCGTCATGCCACACTTGCGAGCTTTCAAGAGGATTGAAGAGAAGTGGTGCCAATTGCAATGTCTCCCTTGAAGAGCATCTGTCCTGAAGAGATTTAGGAAAACAGCTGTCGAGAAGCCTACAGTGCATCTGTTTCCAGCTGGCATCAGCAGGCTCCATCACCCTGAGGCACATTATCACAGAGCTGGAAGAAAACAACTTGAGAACAAATCTTTGAAGGCGACAGATAGGAGGGAGGGAGCCATCCAAAACTGCTGCCTGGACCTTTCCCAAATGAAGAGGGTAGTTTCAGCCCTGCCTTCTTCTGGCCGTCCTAACACACCAGCAACACTAACTTGGATTCGTGCTAATGCCTGCACCTTCCGTGTCCTCACTGGCTCTGGTCGAGCAGCACATGATACAAGGAATGTAGTTTAGAACCACCAGGAGGCTGGTTGGCAGGTCTGTTTGTACTGGCCCATCCGTGTTTATATAAATATGTGTCACTCTGCTACTGCTAGCCTTGGTGGTTAATAAAACAAGTGGATCTGATAATGCGTGAAAATCCCAGTGGGTAAACAAACAGAAAGCGGAAACAGTGGAGACTTGTACAATTACCTCGCTCCACATGGAGCACCAAAAATGCCTGAGCAAATGCAAAGAGATCCTTTGTGCAGTCGGGGTGTGAAGCTCTCGGCTCCGAGTTAAGAGTGGGGCCAGCCTCAGTCTGTGCCCAGGGCAGCAGAGCAATGGGCACGGCAGAGGCCACTGGCTGTTACTGATTTGGTGATCAGATTTACTCTTATTTTTCCTTATATGTGTATAGGATGGGAAAAACTCAAAATTCAAGAGTCTTATTTTTATTGAAGTGTTTGTTAGAGTTGTCCTTAGGAAAAGCTTGCTGTTATTCATGGATGCAAACTGCTGGAGGTGTCCTTCCAGTCCTGCCTCAGGCACCAATAGCATTTTAACTGAATGCAGAAGTTTAAGCTGGATCAGAGGGGCTGTGTGGATGTCCACAAGGGCACATCCTTGTCTCCAGAGCCCTTGTGTTTGGTGACACAGGGAGAGTGTGGCACACTCTACAAACATCCTCTGTGAGCTAGGACATAGGAGCTGGATGAGGGCAAAGTCTGCAGGAAGACAAATCAGCTGCTGAAGACAAACATAAAGAGGCAGATCTTCCCCCGCTATGCTTGGACAGAAATCCTGTCCTCGTTGCGTCTGAGCCTTTGTGGCCTTGGATGGCACCTTATCTCGCTTCCTCCTCGCTGTCCCTTGCTGGATCGAGCTATTGGAGATGGTCACAGTCTGGCTGCGCTTAAAAGCATCTGCCCACTGAACTGCCCTAGCGGGGCCCTGACAGAGGAGCTGCGTGTGCCAACACGCCTGGTCTCAACTTGCATAATAGATGAACCCAGTTTCCCCTAATAGAGCAAATGGTGCTGACAAAAGACCAGTTTTTTTCCCCACAGCTGTCTCTTGAGATATCTCCTTTTTTTCCCCATTCTTTTTTAACACATTCAGACTTTCAGCTACACTGGCAAACTTTCAAGTGGGGACGAGGCATTCCTCTGAAAGGGGCTCTGATTTCACAGAAGGAAACTTCCAGCTTGGAGTAAAAGCTTGTTTTGTTTGTAGTAAACAAGTGCAGTTATAGCAGTGTGCGCATGTGCATATCTAAACCTCCTGCTCCGGAGAACCTTGACTATATATCAATGCACACGCGCACGGGCTGCATGGGGATTTCTTGCAGTTCCTGGACTTTTCCATTTGTCTTTGGGCTGCTGGTGAACAGGATTCACAGTCGCACCCTCAGAGGGATGTCTGTAGCTCAGTGTCTGCAGAGGTCGGAAGGGGAGCCTGATGGGGGCCTGCAGGGTGTGTGCAGAGCAAAGGAACCCACTCCCACAGCAGCAGGGAAGGAAATAGAGCTGGCAGTTGGACAGACAGTGATCAGTTGAGCCTCCCCTTGTTTCCTCCTTGCTGTCTTTTATTCCTGACTCCCTCCTGCTTTTCTCTTTCTCGTTTTCTTCCCAGTCTGCTCTCCCTCCCTCATGCTTCTTCCCATTCCATTCATCATACCACGAGCCCCAGCCAGTCGCTGCACCAAGCCAGTGGAGCTCATCACATCTGTGTGTTTTATTAATGGCTCTAGATCCTTTTTATAATAAGAGGAAAAAATGAATAAATGGAGCCTTTCCCTGAGGGCTGTTTGTGATTCCTTGTCCCAGCATCAGTACTGACAGGATAAAGTCATGGCAGTGGAAGACCTGCTTGTGAGTGGGCTGATACTTTACAGCCTGTCCTGGCCAGAGAGGTGGTCCAGGGAAAAGAATGAGCCTGTACTTGCCCAGCGATTAGTGAAGCTGCCTGCCATCTCCTTGAGCTTGGTTTCTCCTTGGATGATGGATGTTCCACCACACCTCAACCCAAGAGAAGACTGGCTGGGCCACGTGCAGGTGTGTGCAGAGTCACACAGGACAACCAAACCCTTCTGTAGTCAAAGCTAATTCATCTCTTTGCTCTTGTCTAGAGGCCAGCACCCCTTGGAGTGGTCATGGCCCGGCGGCAAGGTGGACCCTGCTGGGAAGGAGAAGGAAACTGAGTTGGTGGCCTCAGCAGCCCCCAGCAGTGGCTGGGCAATCCGAGAAGAAGATTGTGAAGGAACAGGCACAAAGCCCTACTGCAAAGTGCTGGTGCTGACGGAGACACAGGCGAACGACACAGGCTACTACCGCTGCTACTACAAGTACATCGATGCCAAAATCGAGGGCACCACAGCAGTCAGTGCCTATGTGTTTGTGAGAGGTAAGAGCCATGGGCGATGCCACCTGCGGGCTGGGCAACCTCAGGGGCAGCGTATGCACCAGCAGAATATCAGCAAGATTAGAAAGCCCAACGTGCCCCCCTATCCTTCCAGAGCAGAGCGTGGCTGCTGCAGGCTGGGGGAAGAGGCCAAGGGCTGGTTCCCAGCACTTCGAGGGAATCAATATCCGTCCACTTCTGGGGGATGGCAGCAGCGCCTGGGATTCAATTACGTCCCAGCCTGGAGGCATTGCTCCAGCCAGGCTGGAATGCAGGAATTTAAGGAGCGAGAATCAGGCCTAAGAGACGCTCCACTGCTAAAAAAAGCACAAGAGTTAGCTTCAGGGCAGCTGGAGGCTTTCCGGGATGCTAGTGACTAGGGTTAATAATGTTCCATGAAGCTGAGATGGTGAGAGGTTTGGTACAAACGTTCCATGTGCAGCCGCTTCTTGTCCCCAGGACTGGATGTCCCTAGAGCTGCCCCACCATGGCAGACCCAGATGTTCTTCTGTCCGTGCAGGCAGGGTTATGAGATGTGGTTTGGAGGAGTGCTATCCACCAGGCTTGGCAATGGTGGAGTCCTTGACTCCGCTCAGCAAGTGGCTAGAGAGCCAATACTCAGCTTCCCCATGCCCTAGGGGCTCCTCCTCTGCTGTCTCCCCCACGGCTCACAGCATGCTTCAGCAAGACAAACGAGCACGGTCCCCTGGAAACAGTTGGCTGAGCTATTTCTCTTTCCACCCCCATTTAGTAGTTGGTGCAGTTGTCATGAGCCAGGCAGGTCATGACACACAAAATGCATTTTTCAGAAGTCCCAGGGCAAAGCCAAATTTGCCTCTGAAACTACGCAGAGAAAAATGCAGGGGTAAATCAGAGAAGCTGGGCAGCTGCTGGAGAGGAACTGGGGTCTGTTTGGGCAATTGCCTCCTCTTTCTGTGGGTTCTGCTGTCTGTCCCAAAATAGGACAGAGCTTCTCTGGATCCCAGATGTGTTGTGAGGAGATGTCCATGAGTCGGACAGGGGTGTTAAGACTCTCTAGAGTGTAGCAGCAGGATGCAGACAGAGAGCTTCTGACACATGCTGAAAATAAGTACAATCTAACAGGCTTATGTGCAGGGAGTGCTTTTGCACAAGCCTGATATTCCTTGTGATTCAGCAAGTGCCATCTCCATTGCCCACTTGACCACCTTCTCTCACCTCCAGACTCATCTGCAGCCCAGTACTGGCTCTCACGTTTACCAAAAAGCAGCTAGTGTACATGTGTTGGGTAGCTTAGAGGCAATAAATCCCACACTGTCAGGGCCCATGGGACTTGTAGTGCTTGTGGACAGCGTGTATGCAAAGGATCCAGCCAACACCTCACAGTGATGCTGTGCACATTGCTACGCAGCACATGTTCATGCTCATTCCAATCAGGCTGTACCCTGTTACGGCTATCAAACATCCAGGAAACTTCAGAATTCCCCTTTCCAGACAGGACAGGCTTTCAGGCAGAAGGGACATGTCAAGAAAACCCAGGCATATGGTAACTGTGGCCAGTGCAGAACATCCAGATAAAGCCCTGCTGTTCCTGCTGAACTGGTCTGCAGTGTGAACCTATCCCTAGAGAGCTTGGAAGGGCTGATGTAAGTGTCAAGGATGTTTGCAGACAGCATGATCAGACCACAGATTTATCCATCAACCTCATTTCTCATGTTAAGAGCTTGGTGGAATTCCCAGGAACAAAATATCTGTACTTGGCTGGGAAAATAGGCTCTTCTGTATTTTACCTGCAGCTCAATTCTCAAATGAACTCTCCACACATATGTCTCATTTCCCATGTGTCTGGTTAGGTGTGTATTTTATTGCAACTACAGACAATATTGTAAACACAGAGAATGCCTCAGCAGGGTATGAACAGCCCCCATCTCAAAAGTCTTAGCATATATTAATGAAGAAGATGCTAAATTATTCCCACCTGACCCATTAAGACAGCTTTACAGAAAATATGTGATGTGGTCAGAGAAGGGAGTTGCTGTATGAATCACAAGCTCATTGGCAGCAGGACCAGCCCAGTAAATCAGTTAGTGCTTGGCTTCTATCTGAGCTCGGAAGGGACCTCATATTCTCTCACCTCCGGCTGTTGTGCTCCTCCTCCCTCTCACATGTTCAGAGCTCCAGAGGAGAACAAGGAACATGTTCCCATTTGGAAACAGATCTGTGATTTGAGAAGAGAGTTGTCCTGTGACAGCACAAAACTTCAGGAAATAGAGACAAATGTTCCCCGGGCAACCTGTATATTCATTAGAGCTGACGAACACATTTCCTCTGCATGGCTATAGAAAGCTGCATGCAGAGCAAGGCTTTGCAGCACGGCTGCCACTGAAACAACAACTTTATAGACCAAAAATTAAAGGAATTCCCTTATGCACTTAACAATGTGAGCACTGGATTTGTCCCAGTGCGATTTGAACAGTAGGATGCCCAAATGGGGATCATTACCCCTTTCCTCAATGATTTGTCATTTCAAATGGATGACTTTAGGGGTCGGGTAGCACAGGAAAAGGGTCTCAGGCTGCATCGGCATCCTCATGCTACAGTCCCTTTAAATCAAAGGTTTAGCTGCAATCCAAGTGAATACAGAGAGCCTTTAAGGCCACTGAGATAACTTATTCTGATTCCAGCATGCAAGAAGCTATAAGATCTACCCTTGTAGGTCTCTGGGGCAGCCCCACCACCTTCTTATGGAGCCCCCTTCACCCATGAGGGTGTTTCCATGGATGAAGCCATGGACCGTGTGCTGGACATGCGTGGACATTTCCAGAGACACCTCTTATAGAGGAAAGACACTGGCAACAGCAGCCATCATCGACACTATGAACCAGTCTGTATTCAGAGCATCCTGTGAGGCGTGTGTCCCAGTGGAAATGGGCAGGCAGGGGCTGATATTCCAGAAGAAATTATCTGTCGTCAAGGCACTGACAGAGGGCACCAAGCAGCCTCGCAGTTCATTCTCTCTTCCAATTTTGTCTTCTTCCCATTTAGTCTCCTGTTTGGGAGAATCCTAAGAATATAAAAAACATTCAAAACAAAATAATAAAGAAAGGTGGTGTCCAGCAGATGGGTAAGAAGGTGCCCCAGTAGCATCTGGGCAAGACAAACCTCATCCTTCCCACCTTCTGGCCAGCCGTGGCTTGGGATAAAGTGTATTTTTCAGCTTGGTCTCACCAGCTTTTCCCAGCATATCTCAGAAAGAACCAGAAATGGGGTCCATGCTGCATCTCTTTGGGATCAGGCTGGACTCTGTGCTCTGTGTCTGGATTGTGCCTGGCTGGATGGGTCAGGGCCATCAATTGCTTTTCACCACGGAGTCCCACATAGCCTTGTCTTGTTTGACACAGGCAACACGCTAAGCAGGACAGGGCAGCCCCTTTTGCAGACACGTTGCTTCTTGGTGCTGGCTCTGCTTGGAGTCATTTCACTATTAGTTTTGGGTGGTTTTGCTCTTCCTGTCAATATTTGTGCTTGCGGCAGTGAGGTGTCAGCCCTGGAAAGCTCAGCTCATCTGTTTATCCGCCGGCTGGGATGGCTGCAGGATGACATCTACATCCCATTCCGCTGCGGATCACTTCCTCGCCCTGGAAGGTCACGCTGCCTGCTGCTGCACCAGGGCACTGTCCCTGCCAGGCACCAGCTGGGCAGGCACTGAGCCCAGGGCAAACCACACCAGTTTCACAAAGGGTCAAACCCAGGCAAAGACCTTGAGAGGGCCAGGAAAGGGGAGGTCATTTCCAGCACTGCCCTAATGTCACACAAGGGTTGCTCCACTGGTACCGTGTTTGATGCAGAGTTGCTGGCTGGCCCAGGCGCCAGCCTCAGCTGCTCCCTTTGCATTCCTGAGTTCCAGGTGTCTCCTCTGGCTGCTGCTTGTTGCGGATGGGGCTGTCCAGCTCTGCACCACTCCCTCTGGCGAGATCATGCTGTGTTAAAGAAAACCAGAAAACCTCCTTTTCTTCTGGTTGGTCCCTCTTCCTCATTCTTTTCTTGCCTCTGTTTAGTTGTTTTTCTTCTTATATCTCTTTTTTAGATTTTGAACAGCCATTTATCAACAAGCCAGAGACCCTTCTCATCACCAAGAAGGAGAACACTTGGGTACCATGTCTCGTGTCCATCCCAGATCTTAACGTCACACTGATCTCGGTGAGAGCCTGGCCAGTGGGAGACTCTGGCCTGAGGTGTATTGCATTTGTTCTGCATTTGTAATTGCCTGACTGGAAGCAGGACAGGCCCTGCCAGGAATGGAAAATTCATGGAATACATTTTTCCATGGAAAGTACAAGACGTTGGTTTCCTCATTTTATTTACTGGTTGAAGCTGTGCTGTCCAGTTCCCTTGGGGCAGACCCCACAGGTTTCCTGCCAACCTTGCTTCTCGTCCCTGGAGCTCTATGAAACAGAACCAGACTTTGTTTCAATCCCGTTTCCCTACAGCATCCCCCATTTGCTTTAATCTCTGTGATCTACAAACCCTCCAGAGGGTCAGCATCCCCACAAGGGAGGAGGCTGCAGCCTTGGGGCTGATGACTAAAAACAACTCTGTTATCAGTTTGCTTGTGCCTTTTTTTTTTTTAATCCCCTCTTTTTTTCTGTTTGTTTTTTTTTTTTTTTTTTTTACAATGAAAATACATCCTTTCAGGATGAGTGTTACAATTGTACAAAGGCCTCCAGGGACATGCTGGGGGCCAGGGGCCTTTCCCTTGCTGGGGAAGGACACTGCTCAAGGTCAGCACTCATCCCAGTGAGGCTGATGTTTGGGACATCAGCATCAATTTCCTTAGCTATCTCTATAAGTTTCCATTCCTGGAAGTCTCTGGCTCACTCTGCAGATGGAGAGGCTCGAGGTGCAGGATACGGCTGCTCGACTGCTCAGGGTGTAGGGGAGGCCACAATTCCTAGATGACAAACCCTCCAGGGGCAAGGGCAGGAGGCCAGCACAGCACGATGCTGCACCATTTCTTCCCATAAAAGAGATACACTAGCCAGTGCAAAGCCTGGATGGGGTGGGAATGTTGTTACCTTCTTATTTCAATTGGCTAAATGTTGATTTTTCCAGCAAAATTCCTTCATCCACCCTGACGGAAAAAGCATTTTCTGGGACAACAAGAAAGGGATGCAGGTACCCACACACTTGATCAGGGACTCCTTGTTTGTCCAGTGTGAGACTGTTATTGAGAAGAAGGTCTTCAAATCCAATTTCTTCATCATCCATATAGCAGGTAAATATTGGATTGTGCAGGGGGCAGTTTGGATGTTTCTGAAATCAGTCAGTGTGGCTCATGGGGTTGCTACAGTCTTCTCTAGCTGCAGAGGCTTTGCATGGTTCTTGTATCAACTCTGGGTGCCAGAGAGAAACCAAGCTGGAGTTGGTTATACTCAAGCCTTTGGTAGCTGCATAATCCAAGAATTAATACATCAGAAATTTCTTTTTGTCGCTTCTTCTGTATCAGGGAGTGAGCTGTATGACATCCAGCTATATCCCAAGAAAGCCATGGAGCTCCTAGTGGGAGAAAAACTTGTCTTGAACTGCACAGTGTGGGCTGAGTTCAACTCTGGCGTTCGTTTCCAGTGGACTTACCCTGGCAAACAGGTACCAGCAAACAGAGCAGCTCCCCATACACTGAACCACTTTCCTCTGAGTCATCCCTTCCTTGCCCCTTCACCGTTACACTTTACATCATTGGCAGGGCTCTGCTCCATTATCCTAACCATGCTATGCCCATCTCAGTGAGAGTTCTTTCCTGTTTTTCTCTCCTGCAGCAGAAGGCAGGCGGAGGGAAGACCCCTTTTACTGACAGAAAGCAGTCTCCCTGCTGAGGTGTTTTTACTCTGGGGCTCTTTTGTCTTCACTTCCACCAGTGCAAATTCAGAGCAAACATTGTTGGTTTAAAAGGAGCTATTCTAGCCACGCAGCCCTGGTTCCCAAGAGCCGGCAGGCAGTGGATCCCTTCCCCTGTGGCAGGCTCTGGCTTTTGCAAACAGTGAGATAAAGGAGTTCCCTGAGAGCATCACTCTGTTCACATACCTATAGGGCTCCCAGCCTCTTTACTGGGCTGCAGATCTGAGCAGCTACAGATCATGTGCTAAGCTCTGATGCCAGCCTCAGGTGGTCACACTCTGCTGATCCTCATGGGTCCCTTCCAACTCAGGTCATTTTGTGATTCAGTCACATAGGGCTTGTTGCCTTTCCATCCGTGAGGATGGCAGAGACACCTCTCTGGGTAGAGGCGAGCAATGG
Organism: Coccyzus lansbergi; assembly: GCA_033558105.1. NCBI lineage: Eukaryota > Metazoa > Chordata > Aves > Cuculiformes > Coccyzidae > Coccyzus > Coccyzus lansbergi. The sequence goes on along the minus strand of JAUMJK010001205.1, from coordinate 204,168 downwards.
GCAGTGAGAGGCATAGATGTGAGGAGCACATCTGCACAGCACCAATCCCGTTGATGTCTTTCATCCTCTTCTCTCTGCCATCTCGCACAGACTCAGCGGGCAGTGACGGAGCCCGAGCGCCGGTCCCTGCAGACACACACAGAGCTCTCCAGTATCCTGACCCTCCACAACGTCAGCCAGCAGGACCTGGGCAAATACACGTGCACTGCCACCAATGGTGCCCAGATGCTGGAGGAGAGCACCGATGTCATTGTGCACGGTATGGCACCCTCTGCTCCCTCGTGGAGCCACAGCCAGAGCCGAGCAATCCTCAGACTACTGAGGAAGTGCTTGGCCCAAAGCTCAGTAGAGGGGCTCCTGCATCTCCATCCCACTCTGCTTTAGTGAGAGCCACCCTTCCTCCAGTCCCTCAGATGATGATACCGAGAGATGCAAACCCCAAATTGGCCCAAAAGTTAGCGAGATGGCAGGTCTCACAGGTCTCATGGCCCTGCAGCAGGTGCAGTGCTGCTGTGGCATGGCTGGCTTAGTACTTGCCTATCAGTACCGGGCAGCTGTCTTCTGGAAGCCAAAAGTTACAGTGCAGCACAGGCTCCCTGAGGCCCCAGTGGCTCCCAGCAGCAAGGCAGAGGCAGTTCTTCAGCTGCCAAAGTCTCAGTGCTGGCCTGCCCAGTCTTACCTGGCAGCTACTCCCTCCATCCCTCCCTCCTCTTCTGCTCCAGGGAGCTGTCAGGTCCTCTGGAGAGCAGCTTGGCTTGGTGACAACCTGTCCCTTAGTGCTTTCCTCCATGATTACCTTTTTTTTTTTGTGCAGAAAAGCCCTTCATCAACGTGGAATGGAGGAAGGGCCCAGTGATAGAAGCCACCACAGGAGATGAAGCCGTGAAGCTGCCGGTGAAAGTCGTGGCTTATCCCCCACCGGACTTCCAGTGGTAACGCACCTTTCTTAGCCCAAGCCACCCTCTCCTCTCCTCCTTCTCTCTGCCAAGTAGGGAAGCCTAGCCTGGCCTCCCTGCTAGGTCCCTCTGTGGCCAAGATTGTCCTAAATATCACTTTCTCCCTCCTGTGGGGGTCATTTCTCCAATCTGCCCTAGCTGTCAGCTGCACAGTGTGGGACAGGAGGTGATAAGGTCTGGGGGAGAAGCAGCAAAAGTCCTGGCCTGACTTGGCAGTTCTGCACTGCCTGGAGGGGACTAGTGAAGCTCCCACGGGAGCTACCCCTCTTATTCCCCTGCACTGGGGATCACAGCTGTCCAGAGGAGTGAAAGGGCCAGGTTGTTTGCAGTATCATTCTGCACTTCCTTAAGAGATCTGGAAGCTTTGCACCCCAACGTTGCTCAGAGCAGAGCTATGATGTCCCTGATCCCATGTGCATCTGTCAAGGACAATGTGTAGTCTCCAGTCCAGGGAAATCCCAGGGGTCTCTCCAGAGAGGTCCCCAGCACTAGCAAGGCTCACTTTGACTGTGCTGTAGTGGGGACCAGCAAACCCCAGCCCAGCTGCCAGTGGGACACTTCTTCCCAATGGCTGCATTTTCTCTCTGCCTCCCTGCAGGTACAAGGATGGGAAGCTAATTCCCAAGCAATCTCAATCTTCAATGCAGATCAAGGATGTGTCAGAGCAGCACGCTGGGACATACACACTGGTTCTGACGAACAGGCTGGCAGGGCTGGAGAAGCGCATCAGCCTCCAGTTAATTGTCAACGGTAAGGGGTGGGGCCAGGGATGGAGTGCTGAGCCCATGGCCCCAGCCTTTGGGCTGCTCCAAGACCAAGTCCTCATTGCTGTCCTAAAGAAGTTGGTATCTATGGTCTGCCCAGGGAGGTGGTGCACTCCCCTTCCCTGGAGGTGTTTAAGGTGCAGGTGGATGAGGTACTGAGGGGCATGGTTTAGAGATTGGTGGGAATGGTTGGACTTGATGATCTGGTGGGTCTCTTCCAACCTGGTCATTCTATGATTCTACATCATCTCCTTCTCCTGCATTGGTGAGGGATGATGTGGTTACAGCCGAGTTGGTTCCTTGTGGCCTGGGTGATACAGCACAGGAGTAGGACTCGGGACACTGAAGTTTTGTTGCTGGCTGCATTGCTCTGGGCAGGAGATGTTGGGCTTGCTGCTGAGGGTAATCCTGACTGATGCAGTCTTGAGGGTAAAGTAGCTGCAACGCATGTGGAGCCTTAAGTTGAAGCAGATCCTCCGGCTCAGAAGCTCCCAGAGAGTCTTCCCCTGGCAGAAACTGGTCCCTGTTGTGCAGGACCAACATGCCAACATAAAAAGTTCTGGAAGGGCACTGCTGCTTGGAGATTTGTCTCCAGCAGGCACTGTAGCCCCATACCAGGAGCTGCTAAAGAGTGCTTTGAGCTGTGCCGGACAGTCACATTCTGCAGAGGAAGGAGAAATGACGTCACTTTGAATCTGCCTAAGTATAATGTGCTCTGCCTTGCAGACCTGAGCTCCAGGGGCTGCCCTGAGAGACATAGTGCTTTAGTGCCCAGTCTCCCTATCGATGGTCCTGGGGATGCAGTGGCTGAGCCCATGGCCGCTCACGATGTCACTCTGATCCTTGCAGTTCCCCCACGCATCCATGAGAAGGAAGCCTCTTCCCCAAGCATCTACTCCCGGAGGAGCCCCCAGGCCCTCACCTGCACGGTCTATGGCATCCCAGCACCAGAGGTGATCCAGTGGCAGTGGAGGCCATGGATGCCCTGTCGGATGTTCTCCCGACGCAGCCTGTAAGTGTCATTTCTTCCAATATCTGTGTCTCACCAGGCCACCAGTGTGGCATTATGGGCTTCTTGGGCTTCTCCATGATGTGGTAAGAGGAGGACAGTGCCAGCTGATGACTTGGAGCACCATATGCCCACTTGCCCTGCAGAGAGGCAGAGCAGAGCCCTCCAAAGGCACTTGGGCTCTACATGGGGCTTTTGTTCAGCCTGGTTGGTCCCAGACACCAAATGCTTCTACAGGTTTCTCTGTCTCCTTGGCCATCTACATCCAGCAGGGGATGTCCATGGCCCTGCCATACCTCACAGCACCTGCATTAACACCACTGACCACTTTTCTAATGGGGAAACTGAGGCAGAGTGCAGGAGAAATTGGCACAGCCCCTTGTTGAGGCCATGCAAGAGCAGCTGAGCCTCACACTCTTCCTGCCCTAAGGTTTTTTTGGTCCTTTGCCTTCTGCTGGCTAATGATGAAAGCAAAAATGCTCATAGGCAGGGGAGCAGAGCTGCTGCATGTGAGGAAGAGTTGCTGAATCCACAGGAAGCACCAGGTCTCTGCCAGTTGCCGGGATGTTTTGCCAGGGGAGTGTTGGTGCAGGCAGCACCAATAGGTAGGCAGGAAGGGTGCGTGCCCGCTGCCTGTGCCCTGGGAAGCTGGGGCAGTGCCAAGCAGGGCTGCAGTGGCATTTTTAGCAGCAACCTCACAGGAAGAAGGAAAAGAGATGCTGGGGAGTTGTAACCAGAGCAGTCAGGGTGGAGGACATCAGGGTGCCTGGAGGAAGCCAGGTCCCGTGGCCCTGTGCTGGCTGTTGCCAAGCCAGGGACGCCAGAGAGATCTCAATCACATGCGAGTGCACTACAGCCCTGTCAGGAAGCAGAGGGGCCCATGAATTATGGTCACTGTCTCCTCTGGCCATCATATTTCTCCTTAGCATAGCTCCAGAAGGTTCAGGAGGCTTTTTTTCTAGCTTCCTGTTGTTTACACATATCACCCATATGTTTGCTCTGCCCTGTGCTGCCAGCACACCCTTGCCACTGCTCCTGGGTGCTCGGTTCTCCCCTGCTTCCCTGCCAGCATAAGACCTCTCCCTCTACACCTCCCACCCTGGATTTTGGGCAGACTCTCCCATCTTTCTGTTCCACCTGCATTTCAGAAGCATCCTGCAGGCTGCAGCATCCTGGGTCCCTAACAGATTAAGACTCTTCACCTTCCTTGTCTACCTTAGACCCAAAGAGGAACCACCATGCCCCTGTGAGATGCCAGCAGTATCTCTGCTTGGGATGTTTCCTTCCTGATCTTTGTTGAATCAGGGGCAGCGGTTGCACCTTTGGGTAGTGCACCCTCTGCTCTCCAGGCCACCACTGAGCTGTGGTGTCACTGGCTGTGACATTCCTGACTCAGTACCAGTATGAGTTCAAGGTCTTGTTGCTGAGCAAAGTGGCATCAAGAACTGCCCCAGGCGCACATGAATGGAATTCACTCCTGCTGTTCTCCACCCTTAGCAGGGAGGGATGAAATCACAAGCCAGGGGGTGAAGACATTGTCTGGGATACTGGTATCCATTCCCTGCCTCGATTTTCACATCCATAGATAACAGCTGCTTCACTAGTGATTGCAGAGCACCCTTATAACACACAATAGTACTGTGTACCCAAGAGACCCAGGAAATTTTGCAATCAGAGGACAGGGATGTCACTTCTTGGACACAAAGCTGGTTTTGTTGCCTTCATCCCAGCTGACCCTCTCTCCATCTCTCTCCTTTTTCACCTGCTCCTCCTTGGCTGCTGGATTAGCAATAGCAGGCACCGGACTGCAAGGCGGCATCAGCGGGATCGGATGCCTGAGTGCAAGGACTGGAAAGATGTGTCTCAGCAGGATGCGGTGAACCCCATCGAGAGCATTGACACCTGGGTGGAGTTTGTCGAGGGACGGAACAAGGTGAGACCATAGCCCCAGACCCATCCTGGAGCTGGAGACAGGCACTTCGGTGGGATCTGATACAACCAGACAGCAAAAGCGACCTGGAAAGGAGCCTGGCAGAGAAGGATCTGGGGAGGGCTTCACACCTCTACTTCTAAAGTAAACCACCAGCAGCCCTTCCCAGCTCTGGGGCTCCGCAGTACCAGGCAGCCCCAGAGCAAGGCAGAGTTGTCATCTTTGAGAAATTACTTGGCATCCAGAGAGGCTCCCGCTGGGACTAACGGTGCAGAAGGGTTTACATCAATCATGGTTGAACACAGGGCACCCAGCTAGGGAGGGTATGGGGGACATGTACTCGGGGCCATTTCTGAGCACTCTTGCAGGAGTCATTCTAGGAGACCCAAACCCCACAGAGCAGCCTGGGCTGCTGGGAGAGGAGAGCAAAAGTCACAGTCAGACTGGGAAATATCTGGCCCCAGGAATGTGCCTGTGCATAGTGGGGCAGTTCATCCAGCTGTCCCCATCCTGGTGGGGCATGGGTGGTATGGAGATGCTGCCATCCACCTGCTGCAGGTTTGTGAGTGAGACACACGTGCCCCACAGAGCCCACTTCTCTATCACAGCATTTCCTCTCTGGAAGGAACATCTCTCTGTCGCTGTAGCGTGTGACCTGCGAAGAGCCAGACACTATTTGCTGCCCGTTTCTCTCTGGTAACCACCAGTGTCAGAGCTGAGCCATGACGGGGTTCCTGTTCCTGCTGATGTCGGGCACCAGCCGCTCGCAGAGGGATGCAGAACAAACAAACGGGCCCCCATTTCCGAAAGTCACTTCCTGTTTTCCTACACACCTCCAAAGGCACTTCCCGTCCTCTGGCCTGGCTGGGAGCTCGTCACTCTGCAAAAAGGGTGGCAGGGGCAGATGTTGCTCTTTCCAGGGCAGACAAAGGAAGAGGCAGGGATTGATGTTTCCCAGAGAGGTGAGCAGAGGTGGTGGGATCTCCTAGGTGAGAAGCCCTTGTGTCACTCTCCAGTTGTGACTCTTGTCTTGGTCCCTTTTGATCTTTCTTTTTTTCCTCATTCTCTTCCTCCTGTTCCTTGGCTGTGTCCCATTTATTTGGTTGTAACTATCCTGGTGGTCCAACTTAGGTTGTGCAGCCCAGGGACACGCATGAGCTCTGGGAGAAGAGAGCTCTTCCACTTGCAGTGGGATGCTTTGTCCTCAAATCTGTTTTCTCTTCCTCCCCTTTCTGCCTGTCTTCTCTTATAGAATCATAGAATCACCAGGTTGGAAAAGACCCACTGGATCATCGAGTCCAACCATTCCTATCAATCACTAAACCATGTCCCTCAGCACCTCGTCTACCCGTCCCCTAAACACCTCCAGGGAAGGTGACTCAACCACCTCCCTGGGCAGCCTCTGCCAGTGCCCAATGACCCTTTCTGTGAAATTTTTTTTCCTAATGTTCAGCCTAAACCTCCCCAAGGTGGAGCTTGAGGCCATTATCATCCTCTTCTGGTTTTTATTCTGTCTGGTTAAGCCACAGGGTGGACAGTGCACAGCCATGCATTGCAGACAGCAGGGTGATGTGGCAAATCCAAAAACCCCAACTCAAACGTAACAGAGCAGATTAGAAGAAAAATCCCCGAGAAACAGGAAAGACAACACAAAGTGCCAACAACAGGATCACTTTAACTGTATTGAATAACCCCCAGAAACGGAAAAGGCAATGCACAAAAGTATTAGTAATAAGGTTGCTTCAGCTGGATTGAATACGCACTGAATGAACGCCTGTTCCTTCTGGTTAACACAAGCTAATATATTGCCACTTAGAACGGAAATGCTTCCCAAAGTCTGTGGGATGAATAGTAAATGCAAGGTAGTTTCCCTGTAGGAACACAAATTTTGTGCAATTTAAACAGTCTCATTAGAGGGATTTCTGTATGTGATTAACTTGTCATTTAAACGGGGAGGGAGGAGAAACCTGTGCTTCAAACTGCAGATCTCCTCTAAGGGGAGTGCTTGTAACACAGTTGGCAGCTCACACGTGTGGAGTGTGAGCCAGGGGAGGAGAGCAGCTTAAATCCCCAGCTGCCTTTCCTGGTTTGTTTGGAGGCAGCATCTCTTGAGCCTGTGGTCCCAGGACAGCAGCCTGGCTCTTTGCCCAGTCTTAGTCATGTCTTGCTGGAAGGAGGGAGGAGGAAGCTTTTAGTGCTCTATCTATAGACGCTTGGAATTTAAAGGGAGAAGATGACAGCTCCTCCTGAAGTGGTGAGAGCTGGGATGCTTTCACAGGTTTGATTTCCCCTTGTAGGTCTGTAAGTACCTGTAAACTCCACTGAACTCTGTGGGATGCTAAGGAGTCACTTAACTGCAGAGGGCTCAGGGAATCAAAGCCTTGGTGTCCTTTCCCTTTCTCCCTGCTGTTCTAAAGCTCAGCAGGAGTTTAACCGTCCCCCCCACCCTTATTGTGCTCTTGTGCCCTTTGTGGGACACAGGCCTGTCCCCATGGTGACCCGAGGGGTTTAGCAAGAAGTGCTCTCCCATGGAGAGGCATCTGTGCTAGCTTAGCTCTGTAAAAAAAAAAAAAAAAAAGAGAGAGAGAGAGAGATCAGGAATAAAATCATGTTGCTGTTGCTAGAGCCAACCGATGAGGCTTGAAATGCACAAAGGGCTATTGAAAAAGCCCTTTGCATAACCCTTTCCCAGGTACAGCTGCTGCTTGGGGCTGGGATTGTTGTGTGCTGTGCTCTTTTGCCAGAGAGCAGCACTGATCCTACCTCTCTTCACTTTTGCTCTTCCTAACTCCTGCTTATGCTCCTTTCCCCCACCAGACAGTCAGCAAACTGGCCATCCAGGAGGCCAACGTCTCAGTCATGTACAAGTGTATTGCCTCTAATAAAGTGGGTCGAGACGAGCGGCTGATCTACTTTTACGTGACCAGTGAGTACTGCAGACCTCCCCTCCACCTGGACGAGCCCAGCTCTCTGCTTGAAATAGGCAGGTCCCTAGACCTGCTGGATCCTGTCATTGACTGTTAGCATCTTAAAAAGTGATTGGGAAGCCAGCAGGAAAGCAGGGCTACCCAGGAGCTCTGCTGAGCGGCACATCCCTGGGGTTTTGGCAGCAGACAGTACAGGCAGAGTTTGGCAGGTAGACCTGGGGGTGAGTCGTGCCCAGATCCTGGGCTGAGGATACCCCGTGGCTCAGGCCCAGGCAGCTGCCTGGGCTGCGGATGTGTCTGATCCAAGAGCATCCTCTAGTGGCACTGCCCGAGCCGCTCCCAGGCAGGGGCCCCGCGGGATTCTGGTGGTGGGAGGATGCCGAGAGCCCAGCAGCAGTACCTGTGCTGTTATAGCCACCAGGTTTTGTGGAGGGGGAAGAACACCTCCAGTAATGCTCTGTGTGCAGTGGTCCAGCCTGGCCCTGTGACCACCTGTACATGTAACAGCAGCATGTGTACAATCCAGAGTGCTGCAGCTGGGCTAAGAGCAGCAGCAGCCTAATTCAGACCCCCCAGACTTGTCTTACTTGTGACTCCATATTATCTTAACTCTGGGCCATATCTCTTAGCACTGGCTGGGCTGAAGCCATGGGTTGCTAGCAGTCTGCACGTTGCAGTTCTGCTCTAGATTGGTTTTCTTCGCCCTGGCTGAGGGCAATGGGGTCTCAGAGAGCTGAGGCCAAGGAGTCAATTTTATTACATCTGGCAGCTCAGCCATGAAAGCTCATTCACATGTTCATTTCCTTCCTGAAAGCCATTCCAGACGGATTCGAGATTGAGTCCCAGCCGTCGGAAGAGCCCATAGAGGGGCAGGACCTACAGCTGAGCTGCAATGCAGACAATTACACTTACGAGAACCTGCAGTGGTATCGTCTGAACCTCTCCAAGCTCCACGATGAGGAGGGTAACCCCCTCGTGCTGGACTGCAAGAACGTCCACCACTATGCCACCAAGATGCAGGGGGAGCTGCGCTTCCAGCCCGACTCCAACGATGCGTCCTTGCTGCTCACCATCCCCAACATCTCCCTGGGTGATGAGGGAGACTATGTGTGCGAGGTGCAGAACAGGAAGACCCGGGAGAAGCACTGCCACAAGAAATACATCTCTGTGCAGGGTGAGGGTCCACAGGGCAGGCGGGAGTGACAGAGGAGAGCTGGTGCTCTTGCTCCATCAGCTTCCCAGTCCATCTCCAGGGGAAGCCATGCAAGCAAGCTAATCTCAAGGTGGCAAAGGCAGGGCACCTGGGTTCTCAAGACACCTTTCAGCAGGGGTCAGAGACCCAAAGCCCCCCAAGAACAAAGATATTGTTTTGATCAATCAGTTTCCCGTTTTCCCCTCCTTCTCTTTGTGCTGCTTCTTCAGCCCTGGAGATCCCCCGCCTCAAGCAGAACCTGACAGACATTTGGGTGAATGTCAGCGATTCCATAGAGATGCGCTGTAAGGTGGATGGCAACCACATTCCTGAAATCAGCTGGTACAAGAACGAGAAACTGGTGGAAGAAGTGTCAGGTACAGTGGGCTGGGGGTGAAACAAAGGCTAGTGAATCATATCTGGTGGTCAGAGAGCTGAATACTGCTGAGTTCTAGGAGTTGCTGTGCCCAGACACAGGCACCCATTCTCTGAACTGTCTGAACTCTGCTTTTAATTATATTCTGTGCCAGTTCGATGCAGTCTCATTTGCCAATTCTGTATCCCAGGGCCTGGCTTAACATTGTCTGTTAATGTGCACGTTCAGCTGGAGAGCACAGAGAGAGATATAAATCATTCATCTTCTTACTCCCAGCCCAGTGTCTGGCATCCCTATTTACACAGGGATCAACCCAGATCCCATGGAAGGAACATGGGAAGGCTCCAGGCAGATTGCAGAGGGAAAGAAACAGGTCCTGGAGCCAAAGCAGCTTGACACACTAACTGGGCTGCTTGGGCACCATCCCCATCCAGCGTCTTCTGCAGACATTTCATCCCCTTTAGGCCTCTCCAGGGTATTTCTGGGGCCATCAGGCCACAGGAGAGAGCCTCTGCCAGATGATGCAATTTCATTCTGCCATCAAAAATGAACCAGCCAAAAATAAGAGCCTTATTTTGAGCCTGAATGAGTCCAATATACTGATCCCCCCTCCCTGTGAGTGACAATCACAACTCTCTGCACCTTACAGGGATCGACCTGGCAGACTTCAACCAGAGGCTGAGCATTCAGAGGGTGAGGGAGGAGGATGCTGGGCTCTACCTCTGCAGCGTCTGCAATGCTAAGGGCTGTGTGAACTCCTCGGCCAGTGTCTCTGTGGAAGGTACCGGCAACTATGACACCCCTGGGGATGAAGGGGTGGAGTAGGAGTGAACAAGGTCCCATGCCTCTTCCCTGGGACACCAGGCAGCAGGAAGCAGTGAAAGCCACTGGCCTTGCTGGTGGCATGGTGTTCTCACCAGAATCTGTAGACCAGAGCATCTCAGCTCAGGCAAACACACCTTCCCAGTCTCCCCACAGCCTGAAGCAAGCCACAAAGGGTGGCTGAGCTGGGGCACAGAATAGGAATCTCTGAAGCTATAATTTCCCTCCTGTCCCACAGGCTCTGATGACAGGACGAATGTGGAGATTGTCATCCTGATTGGGACTGGAGTTATTGCTGTTTTCTTCTGGATCCTCCTTATCCTCATCTTCTGTAACATCAAAAGGGTACGTGACTTTGTCCCAGGGCAGGGGAGGTGGCTTAGTGGGGACTAGGACAACACCATTGCTGTGATGTGGGGTTGTGTAACAGCATCTGCTAAAAGGAAGTCCTTGAGTGATGCTTCAAGCACTCTCACAAGGTGCCTAAGGGCTATGGTAAAGAAAGGGACTAGGAATAGCCTTTGCCATGGGAAAGCAGATCAAGGAACAAAATCCTTTCTGTGAGTCTGTACCACGAGGACATCTCTTCACCCTTTGTGTTGGCCGATTCCCACAGCCTGCCCATGCAGACATCAAGACAGGCTACCTCTCCATCATCATGGACCCTGGCGAGGTGCCCTTGGAGGAGCAGTGCGAGTACCTGCCCTACGATTCCAGCAAGTGGGAATTCCCACGAGACCGCCTGCGCCTAGGTGAGCTGGACCCCCTCTCTGCCACTACGCGCTGCAGCCGGGGCTTCCTACCAGCCCTTCAAACACCCTCCAGGTTTCTTGCACACCTCTGTGTATTTACTGCCTTCTCTTTGCCTCAGGCTTCCCATCTTCTTCCCCAGACAGTCCCTAAAGCCCGGCTTTGCCTGGGAAGTCTCTTTGGGTCTGACTACAGATGGATCTTAGCCAGCTGTAAGCCCAGACTCTCCCAGGTTACCCTCACAGGCATCTTTGAGACCAGAAGACCTTGGGGCATGCTTTAAAACGCATCCCCATATTCTCCAACTGGCAAGTGAGACAGAACAGCCCAGTGCACAGCAGACACCCAGAATTCAGGACCAGAATTACATCCATTATCCTTCTCATGGGGAGACACCTGCTTGCAGTCTTTGCCCCCTGTCTGAGAATGTCAAAAGAGCCGCAGACCAGCTTTGAAGCACAGAGCAGTGATGTTAGCCCTTGCTGCTCTGCTGCAAGCTGTCACATGTGCCTTTCCCACACGCTCTGCTTGAGGGCAACAAACAGCCTCACACATTTACGGGACTGTTTCCTTCCTCTGCTTTGTCCATGCCAGCTCTGTCTCAGTTCCTCCCTCCATCCTTTCTCTTATTCTCACCAACTGAGCAAGCAGCCACCTGGGAAGGGCACAAATTCCACTCTTCCTTTTCCTTTTTCAACTTTTTTCTTTCTTTTTCCTATGGTTTCCTGTTGGCTTTTTTGTTGTTTCATTCCATTCTGCATGTGCTGTGCCTGCCTTCCCTCACACTGCCTGTTTTCTTGCCCGTAGGTAAGGTGCTGGGTCACGGTGCCTTTGGAAAAGTGGTGGAAGCATCAGCATTTGGGATCAATAAAAGTAACACCTGTGAGACCGTAGCAGTCAAAATGCTGAAAGGTATGTGGACAGAGAAGCAGAATATGCAGTCTGTGTGGACAGCAAAAGATGAGGCCTCTGCCAAGGAATGTCCACCCTGTAAATGCCTGTATTTTGTGGAAGGCATTTATTAACGTCCTGGAAAATATTTTTTATGATCTCCAATGAGCATTCCTGGGTGCTTCTGCCTGAGCCAGCTCTGAGCTAGGGAATAGGAGCTGGAGCCAGCCTTTTAATTTATAGGTTCTTGGCCTCAGCACAGTTGATCCTCTTGTCCCTGCCTTGTACATGCTCTAGCCCCATTCAGCTGCACTGGCAGGCAACGGGCTGAGCAGGCACCAGGGAGTTGGGGAACTTGGCTTTCAAGGTAGTTTAGCTGCGTGCAAAGGCAATGAATGAGATCTGCCTCAAATGACAAACAAGTATGCAGAGCTCCTCTTTGGCAAGTCACTGAAGTTTACAAACTAGGTAAAGTGAAATGCATATGAGGAAGCAAAGAAGTATGAAAAGGACATGCAAAAATAGAGAACACACTCTAAGGGTAAAACAGAGGATCAAGAGTTGATGCGAATTAGGCACTCAGAGAGAAAATGCAGTACAGAGAGCTGGAAGAGGCAAAACACTGTTTGCTGTTGGAGAGAAACCATAAAAAGATATTTAAGGTTTAAGCTGAAATAGCTCCTACCTTCACAAGTGATCAAAAGACTCAGATGCCTTTTGTTTCTATTTTTACTTTGAATTGTTTTCTGGCTAATTATCTCTTTTTGGAGGCCGAAAGGGCAGAGATTGAAACATGTGCATGTGTATATAAGCCTCATGGGATCTTACTCCTTACACTGCTATCGTAAGAAAAATCCTGTTGGGCACAGGTTGTGTTGTCTTTTGCTCTGGGTTTCTGCAACTGCAATGAGTACCCTACACAGCACAGCAAGGATTCTGGGATCTCCAGACAAGGCTCTGACATTTCATATGGAAACATGCAATAATAAAATCTACCAAGGCTTCTGGGGTCACTGCATCCTCAGCAAGACTCACATTAGCACTCTGCTAAGAGAAGGGTGGCACGGGGGAGCGAAGAGCTGTGAAGAGTTGTCATGACGTGGTTTGTGTGTTTCCAGAGGGAGCTACTGCAAGTGAGCACAAGGCGCTGATGTCAGAGCTGAAGATCCTTATTCACATCGGGAATCACCTCAACGTGGTGAATTTGCTGGGTGCCTGTACCAAACCCAATGGTAAATATGCTAGGGCAAGAGGCTGTTCCTGCTCCCAGATATCAGTGTTCATCCCCTGTGCCCTTTCTGCTGGCTACATGTGTAGCTGCAGGGTAATATGGGGATGTTATCGATGTCTCTGTGTGCACTTAAAACGGGTGCCACAGCTCAGCAAGTCTGGACACAACATGGGTCGGGGCAAATTCCAGCCATCCCAAGCCCATATCTCTTCCCCTGACCTTTGGTGTATTCTCACCAGGTCCACTCATGGTTATTGTTGAGTTCTGCAAGTATGGAAACCTCTCCAATTACCTGCGGACCAAGCGGGAAGGATTCAGTCCTTATAGAGTAAGTAGCTTCCTTTGCCCCTGGGGCCCTGTGTCGTGTCTAGCTGAAGGAAGAGTGTAGCCTGAAATGGGATCTCACAACAGCACAAAGACACCCTCTGTCTAGCAGCAGATCAGCTTTACCCACTGATCTTGGTTCATGTGCACATCAGGGAAGTAACTTCTTTCTACGGTGGAGGACAGGTGCTTCCAGGCCAGAATTATAGGCTAAGAACAGCTTGTGGGTGCAAGGGGTACAATGTGTGTTGCCTTCTGAGGTTTTCATTTTGGTTTCCTTGCTAGGAGAAGTCTCCCAGGCTCCGGATTCAGGTCCAGTCCATTGTGGAGGCAGTGAGGGCAGACAGGAGGAGTCGTTCTGGGACTAGTGACAGTGCCATCTTCAGCCGCTTTCTGGTGCACAAGAGCCAGCCGGCACAGCCAATCCAGGAAGGTAATAGTCCAGCCTTAGCAGAGGCTCCTCACCTAGCTCACCGAAGAAATGCTAGGCTTGGCTAACCCAAGGAATGGGTAGGGCGTGACAGTGGGGAGCTAGGGCCCAGCCCTGGAGCTGGTCACTCCACGGCTGGGCAGTGATTCCCTGAACAGGGGTATTACCATCATCTGTTGTCTCCTGTAATCAAAACCAAGAAGGGAGGATTAAATCCCTTTGGATCTTTTTCAGTCTAAAGAAAGGAGAATTGAAGGGGATCTAAGTAGGTCCTCCCTAGGAGAGGAATGATGAGCTGACCTTCGTAGTCCCTTCCAGTGCAGTACCCGTAATTCTGACTGTGTGTGCTGGAGCCTGGACTCATTCTCTCCACACCTGAACAGGTTCCTGCTATGTGCTTTCTGACGCATGAGCAGAAAATCCTGGAGGGGAGCTGGTTACTCCAGTTAGCACCAAGGACTAGCTGTATATCACTAAGGAGCTGGTTGTATCCCACAGTCCTGGAGAGAGGCAAAGACGACAAGAGACTGCTCACTGTCTAACCATTTCCTTATACTCTTGGACAGTGGATGACTTGTGGCAAAGCCCCTTGACAATGGAAGATCTGATCTGCTACAGCTTCCAGGTAGCCCGTGGCATGGAGTTCCTGGCATCCCGAAAGGTGAGTTCACCTTTTCCCTCTTCTTTTGTGCATGCCTGACAAGCCCTATCTACAGCTGCTTTACAGGTGATGTGCAGAGAGGTTTCATGATCTGCCCCACACTTCGTAGGCAGTCAGAGGTAGCCCTGTGAACACAAAAATGGGAAATTAATCCTCTTGCAGTTCATCCTCTCCTTAACCACCTCTTTTTGAAATTTTTATCTTTAGCTCCTTTCTACTTCCACCATTCCCCCATTACAACTCAGGTTCTCGAGGGGAGGGGATGCTCTGCACTTTCTGACGGTTGTTCCTGTCCCTCTGATCTTCCGTTTCCCTCTTTGTTTGCCCTCAGTGCATCCACAGAGACCTGGCAGCTCGCAATATCCTGCTGTCAGAGAACAACGTGGTAAAGATATGTGACTTTGGCCTGGCCCGGGACATCTACAAGGACCCCGACTATGTCAGGAAGGGCAGTGTGAGTGTCATCTCTTCAAACTCTGTACAGATTAGGCCCCCTTGAGGTGTTCAAAAACTACTCTGGGGCTGGAATAAATTGAGGAAAAGATGAAAAATGAGGAGTGGAATAACTTGCTTGGCAGGGACCAGGAACCATTGGTCCAGTGATGTATGCACCGTGCTCCTCCTCCATCACCAGATGTCTATCTTCTTCCTTCTGCCCCTCAGCCTGTTATTAGCTTACTCTTCTTTCTTTATATCCTTTCCTCCCCCTTTCAGTGTCTCCATCCCTTCCTCTGGCCTAACCAAACCTCCATTCCTCCAGGGAGTGAGGAGTAGGCCTATTGGCTCTGGTTTCCTTTCACCCCTTTCATTCCGTTGCTGCAAGAACAACTGTCCTGGAACATGTCCCTGACTGAACGCTTGTGCCTTGCCTCTCCCTCCTGCAGGCCCGTCTCCCACTGAAGTGGATGGCTCCAGAGAGCATCTTTGACAAGGTCTACACTACCCAGAGTGACGTGTGGTCCTTTGGGGTCCTCCTCTGGGAAATTTTCTCTCTCGGTGAGTGCTAATGAGGGTCACGCGCTGCTGAGGGAGGCAGGATCTCTCTTTCAACATAGGAGGCCCTGACGCTCTGAAACACATCCAAGGAGTGATGGGAAGAGACGTGGCTGTGGGCAAAATAAATACAAAAGCCATATCCATCCATGAACAGGGTGACGGGAGACAGGCATGCAAAGGTGGCCTCCTGCTCATTGAGGCTGTCTCAAGCAGCACCAAGGACTTGGGTTGCATATAAGAAGTGACTGCATCTCCCAGCATTTTGGGAGGGGTCTCGGGAAAAGGACCAATTTCTGATGGCACATTTCATGTTCCCACCCCTCTTTGAACCTCCTTTAGGAGCATCTCCATACCCTGGAGTCCAGATCAACGAGGAGTTCTGCCAGAGGCTCAAAGACGGTACCAGGATGAGAGCCCCAGAGTACGCCACAGCAGAAATGTGAGTCAGAAACCTCACAGATCCCAGCACAGGTCAGGACAGGCTCCTCTGTGGGATGTGAGGACCTTTCAGCTAGGGTGGGAATTAGCCAACATTTCCTTCACTCCAGGCAGCTGCGTAGAGGGCAAGCCAGGTGAGTATGAATGCAGGTCAGAGCTATCTAGGAACATCAGATTCCTTGCACACTCACAGGGTCTCTAAGTGGACGATACCCTAGAGGGTATCAGAGGTGTCCAAATTAGCTCCTTGCTCACCATTGCATTCTGTGCATAGTGAAACAACCCTTTTCCAGTAAGTCTACATGGTCAATGTGTTTTGGGTGCTGAGCTTTCTTCACAGTGCAGACACATGCTATCCTAGTGGGCACCGTGTGGGTGGGAGCTGCAGGGCAGAGTAGGAGGGAGTTTCAGTGGCATAAAACCAGTACCTCTTCTTGGCAGTTACCGCATAATGCTGAGCTGCTGGCACAGCGATCCCAAGGAAAGACCAACTTTCTCCGACCTGGTGGAGATACTGGGGAACCTTCTTCAGGAAAACGTCCAGCAGGTGAAAACCTCTCTGTGTCATTGCTTAGCTCTGGGCATCTCTTTCTTCTCCCACTGCCAGGTCCCTTGCTGTGCCCTCCTCTGTGCCACCAGTCCAGTACCTTTGCGTAAGCCAAAAGATAACACAAGGTTGCTTGGATCAGAGAAGTCCCAGAAGCACCAGAGAGGTCATTTCTTTGGTAGCCCTCTCACTGCATCCTAATTTAGCTCCACTCCTTGCAGGCTGGGTACCCTCTCAGTCGTCATTCCAGTATTTCCGCCCTAATTCCCAGATGATTATTTGAAGTTTTTCAGCTGAGTCAAGGCCCTGGCAATCCTGCCTCCCACAAGCCTGCATAATGAAAACCAGGACTTCACCAGCGTTTCTGAAATTCTGTCCTCAGATCTAAATGTCAAGGCCATGTGAACCAAACAACTGTTCCATTACAGCAGTCACATACACAGATTTCTCTGAATCTATTACTAAATGCTGCCATGAGTAACCCAGCAAGACTTTTAACTGCAATGAGCATGCAGCTCTGAATTTAACCTTTGGTTGTTGTTCCATTTCAGAAGATGATAGATAAATGCCTAAACATGAGCACAGTCTCATCCTGACGTCCCTGATTTTAACCTTTTGGCTCTGGATCCCAGTACAGGGACTAAGCCACAGTGAATTGCCCCCAAAACACAGTGCTCTGTCCACATAGATTAGAGAATTATAGGTGCCCTGGGACTGGGTTGGTTTTCTGCTTACACACACCTACAGCTACTTGACGTAGAGGGCACAGAAGTCTCCAGCCAGATATTTTGTCCCAGAGAAACAAAACGCAAACCAGAAATTTTCCTCCCAAGCTCTGACAGCTTAAACAAAAGCTACAAGCAAGTAGAGCCCTTTCTTGTGGGAAAGCCTTCCCCTTCTTGTAAGGCCACTCACTGTTCTTCCTACCAGGAAGGGAAGGATTACATCCCACTGAACGACTCTCACAGCTCAGAAGATGATGGTTTCTCCCAGGTGCCTTCCTCTGCCCAGCAAAACTCAGATGAAGAGGACTTTGACATGAGGATACGCTGCCACAGCCTAGCAGCAAGGTGAATCCCCTCTGAAAAGGGCAGAGAGCAACCAGCAGGCAGCCAGCAGCCTGAGCTGTAAGGGAGCCTGAGGGATATGGGGAGAACCCAGGAGCAAGATGCTGGAAAAAGCACCACAGGTGGTCAGGTGTGATCCAAGCACTTAGACCACAGCATCTTGCTTATAAAAGCAAAGTTGCTTTCCTTTGCAGATGAGAAAGAGCCCTTGATGTGTAAGCCTGTGACATTCCTCCTCCTTTTTCCAGCTACATTGCCAGAGCGTTGTGTCCTCTTAAAGGCATTTTGGCCCATCAGGCATACGAGGAAAGAAGGTGTCACCTGGGTCTATGACCTTCTGCTAATGAAGGAGCTTCACCTTATCTGTTCCTGACTAACCTAAACAATGAGGCCCAGGCTTCTTGTCTCTGGGGAGCTGTGATAGTGTGATGCCAGGGGCCTATATGACATTATTCTGCTTATCCAAAGTGGAGAGGTAGCAAGGGCCTGATTCGATCAGGCAGCCTGGGTGTTTCCCACTGTATGGGGTTAAGAGGCTTAAGATGACCCCTTTCCCTGCCCCAAATCCACCAGCTGGGTCATCTGCCTCCCTACATACTTTGGTTGCACAGAGAGGAGGTTGGGTTCAGATCCTGTTTATTCAGGACATTGACTCTGTTGGTTTTACTGAACAGAGTGTGCTTCTGTCGGCAGATATTACAACTGTGTCTCATTCCCTGGCTGTTTGACGGGAGGAAATCAGATCAGGTGTCCATCCAGGATAAAGACATTTGAAGAGTTTCCCATGACACATACAATGTACAAGGCACACCCGGTGAGTGGCATCTGAGCAGGGTCGGGCTAGGGGCAAAGAAATGTTCAGCTGTATCCTGACACCTTTGCTCTTAAGATCATGGAAGAGAGATCGCTCCTATCTAATGTCAGTCTGTCTGTGTCATTCCTGTTCAGTCCGTCCAGTGCTACACACATTCATTTCTCCACCTGGCACGTAGGGGTTTCTCTGCAGCTCAGCTTGTACAGCCCAAGTATGAAATAGAGAGGTTAGATCTACCAGCAAGGAGTGTAAAGGACGTCAGAAAAGAGCCGTCTCTTCACCCTTCTGAAATCTGAGAATATGGCCTGGTTATCTATACCAAAATCCAGAGTGTTTGTCTGGAGCTCCCCAGCCCTGACTCCCACAGCAGTGTGCAGCGGGGGTGCTCCTGGCCTCTCTGAACAGACCTGGTACTTATATCTTCCACAGCGGCAAAACTTAAGTCATTCCCTTAGTCTCAGAGGAAAATCTCACCTCTCACAGATTTGACGGCAATACATCTTCTGGGCAGGGAGCACTCTCTTTTCCCTCAAAAGTGGCACTGAACTGCACACACAAATCCTGCCCTTGTACATACAGCTTTTAAGAAGGCACCTAAGGATGTTGGTTCCAGCAAGACCATGGAGCATGCTGGTAAAGTGCCCCAACTCCTTTTTTCCCCATCACAGACACACATGATCTCATCTCCTGAATGATTCCTCCTCCTTTCCCACTCTGATCGGTCGACAGGGATGTTACTGATAACTCCTGTTGCTTCCTTCCAGGACAATCAGACAGACAGTGGGATGGTTCTGGCATCTGAGGAATTTGAGAGGATAGAAAACCGACACAGAAAAGAAGGTGGATTCAGGTACTCCTTAAGTCTAGCCACTCAGATTCCCCTGCTGCCCAAGGCAGACCAGGAGGCAGCTCTTACTGTCTCCTCATACCTCTTGGGGCTCTCAGCAGCAGCAAGGCTATGGACCCTGAGCCGGACAAGTCCATGCACATGTTAAATGAGAGGCAAAATGCACACAGAACAGCCCTGCCTGCTGCTTTCTAGGTTTTGAAAATATAAACTCTGTCCATTCAATGAGAACGTGTCTGTTAAGGTAACGAGGCACAATGGAGTGACCGTTAATAGGACCCTTAACGCTTATTGATATTTCCTAATGAAAAGTGTCAGGGCTTGCTCAAGCAGTGGTGGGTGGGATGGATGGAAAGCTGTGCAGCTGCCACCTCCCACGCCCAGCCCTGATCCATGTGCTGTAGGGTCCTGGTGCGGCACTGCAGGGATGGAACAGAGTTTAGGATTTTCTACATGGTGGGATTAAGCCTGGCAGGTTGAGCTGGCACTCTCATGGCTGGGGACATTATGGATGGTTATGCCCTTGCCCCAGGCTTGGAAACTGGGTGAGAACCTATCCAGTCCATCTCTGCTTGGCACCAGAGCAGGCTGGGACCTTGTCTCTGTAGACACAGCCAGTCCCAAGCCTCTCCCTCACCTCTTCTCCCTCCAAACATTAGATCAGACTGGTCATTGCTACTCCTCTAGCGATAGCCCTGTGGCCTCTCTGCTGTTGTATCAGACTGTCTTCATCTTCTTGTCTTTGTCCTCTTTTCCCTAAGGCACGTTCCTGTTGTCTCCTACACCATTGGCTACCTGGCATCCCATCTCCTGGAAAACACTGCCCTTAAACCTCTCTTTGAATGTGTCTCTCCCTTTGCTCTTGTGGCTTCTTGCTGGTCACCTGCTATCGGCTGGTGCTGAGATGGGGTTGCTGATTTCCTCACACATCATCATCTTCCTTCGTTTTCTTTCTCCCAGTCCTGGCTGTTGGTTTTTATCAGTTTCTATTACTCCTGTCAGGCATAGGAGCACTTGAGGCAAAGTCTCTTGTCTCTTCTTGCTCACTGGGGTCCTAACCCTGCCCTGGGCTTCCTGAAGTAATCTAGAAGAGCTGAAATAAGCCTGTTGCCAAGTTATGTGCAGATTTCTCACAAATAGTAAAGGCTGTACTTAGATTTAGAGCAAGGGCTGGTCTTGTGCTTTGAAGTGGAGTTGTAAGTCTGTTCCTGATCCTGCCTCTGCCCAGTGCATTAGCAGATGATGTTTCCCAAAGTTGGAATCTCTAAGCGGGACAGAGGTTTTCCAGGGGTGCTCAGACTGATCTGTGTCTTTCTCCCTTGCAGCAGTAAAGGGCCCAGCTGGAATGCAGAGCTGCCAGGGGAACAGTCGGACCTGCGGGGCAGATGTCGGCCGTCGTACGGGTCCCAAGTTGGAGGCCAGACTTTTTACAACAGTGAATATGGGGAGCTGTCAGAACACTCTGAGGACGGCAGCTGCACCCCGCCTGGAGAGGGGGCCAGTCCCCCAACTCTCCACGCTTCCTTCTTCTCCGAGCAGTACTAACAGCATCAGCCCTGGAGGCCACTGCCGAGGCATCCCCTCTCACCCTCCAGGCGTGTCATCAGGGTCACTCAGAGCTTCTTCAATCTGTGCCCAACCCCAGCAGGGAACCTACCCCAAACAAACGGAGAACGCCGCTGTCCTTGGAACCACAGCACAATGGCCCACACAGCACCTCCAGCTGCAGCTTCCCCGTGTCAGGACTGGAGAGAGTGCATCGCTGATTCCTCACATTTCTTTTCTTCCGGTGGCTCAGACAGAAGCATTCTGCCAGCGAGTGGGTGCCTAGGTTTGGCACTACAGCACCTTCTGCCTAGCATCCAGCCTCCACACAGATCAGCTTCCCATTCAGAAAGCCCATTTCAGGTCAGATATAAATAGATCTGTCTTAGTCTCAAGTTTCTTTCTGGTGTGCAGCCTGAATGTTTTTCCTTGGATTACTTCCTCCTTCTCTCCTCATGATGTCAGCTGCCGAGCTGTGGAGCAGAATCAAAGGGATGAAATCCCTAGTGGTGTTAGCAGCAAGAGCAGGACATTTTAAAGAGGTGTAGGGAGTGATCCTGAGGGATCTTTGTAAATGTTCATGCACACTGTTCATTCTGGGTAGGTGCCAGCCTCTCCAGCGCCTCTGTGAGCAACACCCACCCCCCACTCATCTCTGCTGAGGGGAAACCTGTCAAGCTGCCTTATCACCAGGATAACTTCAGCCATCTCAACACAGAGAGTGCTGATAGTCATGAGCTGATGGCCAGAGCCCTCCCAGTGAGATAAATAACAACCTTTTTTTTTGCGGGCCCTGTGCAAAACAGGGGTTTTTTATCATCTGTGCTGGGAGCAGGTTGTTCACAGGTCTACTGCTCTTGCCTTCCCCTTCTTCCGGAGCTGTGCTGAGATCATTTGTTGCTCAACTGAGAAATTAAAGCAAAGCCGTGTAAATTTCAGCTGGCTTCTAAACATAGAGTGAAAATGGGCTGTTTGCTCTGAGGAAAAGGATCAAAGTGGTAGGGAGTGAGATGTTTATTTTCAAGTTGCTGCAAGCGTTTCAGAAACAATGGAAGGAAGAGAGCTCCGGCAATGAGGTGCCCTTGTGCATTGGCATCACTGAGCACATGGAGGGCAGCACCTGGCCAGTACTCAAGCCCAGTTCTCCTGGCTGGAGAGTTCTGCACAGTGACCTCTCCCGTCACCCTAGTTCCCTGGCTCTAAGGAGGCACTCTCTGCCCAACGTGCTCCTCTCCAGCTTCTGTTGCAGAGCTGCTGGCACAGCATACCTGTCTCTGGAGGACTGAAAAACATCTCATCACTTCAGCCTTTTGTGTTTCTGAAAGATACCACATGAATTCAGAGCTCCGGGGAACTTCTGCAGCCCCTTTCTACAGATTTCTGTGCTGCTGCCTCACCACTTCCCACCTACTTCTTTCCATCCTGCTCACAATCCAAGAGCTCAGTCACAGAGCACAGTTACGTCACCGCCAGGAGTCTGGGTGAAGAGTCTTGTCGGAACAGCTTGTCATCTTCTCTTCTCCCACACGCCTGTGGCTGGCAGAGCTCCTTACACCAGGACATCTCGGGGAGTTTCTGCTTGCGCGCCACACCTCTGTGCAGAGAGCCAAGGGTTTGGTTTGGACTTTTAAAACTGTGTTTCCTGTCAGACGTGCTGCTTTCCCAAACTCTATTTCTTTTCCAGAAGAGGGTTTTACGCGTTTCCTGACATGAGCCTGTGAGTCCTTATTGGATGACTTTCCCAAGTCTTAATTATAGTTCTCCACACAAGTGTAATGGGGAGATTTATTTAGCACATGGGAAAAGCACGCCTATCATTCAGATCCTCCAAGCCTGTGCAGAGTGCTCGGTGTTCCCCTCCCTTTTCATGTCAGCAGGATGACATGGCTGCTATTTCCATGGCAAAAAGAGGCACAAAATAGGACCAGCTTGAGCCAAACTAGCTCAAGATGTGGAATTGGAAACTGCATGTGACAGTGAATTCCCTTACTTCTACTGGCATCCCCTGACGTTGCCAGGAATTTCAGCATCTTTAAGTAATTGTTACGAATCCTCTGGCAGGAGATGTTGGAGAACCAGGCCAAGGAAATAGGACAGCCTGCAGAGTGTGGGCCAGATCAAATTCTCCTGTCCTCATCTTGCCCTGCTTTTTGAACTGGTGGTTCCCTTGACAGGAGGAAGGCTGTAGGTGCCCCATGCTGCTGGATGTCTCCACCAGCGTTCACGTGGGTGGAAGGTGACAGACAGCTGAGCTAAATTCAGGCTGCTCGCTGGGTGATGTTCATCCACAGGACCCTGGCTCTCTTGTTTCCAGTGCTTCGCACACAGTTCTCTTCATGGAAACACAGCTCCGTATGAGAAAGAGACCGAGAAAGAGGCCAATAAGTAAAATAATAGTTGAAAAACAGAATACCAAAGTAGCTGCAAGTCCTTGTCCATATGTGAGGGACAGAAATGTGCTAGCAAAGTTGATACTTGCAGGGCACCAGCAGGATTCTTCAGCAGAAAGAGGACAGAGGCATCTGAGCACCTGGCTAGCTGTCAGCACTCCCAGGCAGCCAGGACAGGTGCACTCTGTCTCTCGATTCAGCTGTAAATTGCTCACAATCATCCTTGTGGAGAAAGGTTACTCCATTAGAGCCACCATTAACAATCCCCTGCCTCACTCTAGGGAAGGCACTGGTGTGACTTCTGATAGCTGAGCGTTCAAATCATTTGACTTCACAGAAATTCGTTTCCTCTCTTTTGCACCATCTTGATTTGGGGGTGGGGGGCAAACAGAACCTTTTATACCTGCATCAGCAGCGTTGCATGAACAATACAGCATGATACGAGCAAACGCCGGCACCTCTTCAGACACTCCTGCTGATGAAGAAAATTGTAGGGTGGGGTAGTGAAGAGCTGTTGAGACAATTGTACTTTCAGTCTCTTAAAAGTATACTAAAATTAGAGCGTGCAAACCTGATGCCCTTCCCCGCACTCTTGCATTATTCCTGGCAATGTTTTTACAGTCTCCAGATAAGCATGAGCATGAAATGAAGCTGTCCCGGTTTGGTGTTAAGATGTGAGGCAACAGTGTCGTCTGTCTTTGCACAGTGACAATGGAATATTTCAACTTCTAAACCCCAAGGTTCGAGGATTGTTCCTGCTCTGTTCACAATGCACTCTCTGTTTTGGTTTGTTTGGGCTCTTTACTGGAACTCGACACTAAGCTAAGCTATTTATCATCCTTCTCCTTTAAAATGACTGTTCCCGGTCTACGCGCAATTTCATTTTTCCTTCTGTTGGGGTTGAGAGGACATTCCTCCTTCATGAAAACAAAGTGTTGGGTCCCCTACTTGCAAATACACATGCATCTCTGCAGAAAAACCTGTGTATCAAGTAACACTTCATTTATATTGCAATATTTTAACCTGGTACCTGTTGTTGCTAGAGCAGCATTCAAAGTTTCAGTGGGCTGCTTTCGAAGCAAGTAGGTTACAACATGGGTTATGTGCGAGTACAAGAACGTGGTCTGTGTGTGCGAGTGAGTGTTCGATGGGTGAGCGTTTGGGTGTTTGTATGTGCGATGTTTTACTGCTAACGAGTGTCTGTGAGTGTGGATAACTCACGTTGAGTCTTGTCTCTGGAGGGTCACGGTTATGTATCAAACCAGTTAGAACACTGCTTTCTCTCCTCCTATAGTACTTGTTATCCTTTGTCACTAAAGAGTTTTGTTGTAATATCTAAATGTGAAAACAAATAAAGTCATAACTGGCCACTGCTCTGGTTCCTGAGGGCACTGCAGCCCACAGGGCCGCAGCGCCCACTCCCGGCTCTCCAACAGCACCTTCCAGCCACCACGTTTCACGTTTGTATTTTTGCTTCTGTGTCCCTTTGCCTTTCCCCGCATCCTCTAGGAAACAGCTGCCCTTTGTGCCACTTCCACCCAGGATGAAACTCAGTTGTTTCTCATGGGGAAGCCGGATGTGCTTTGGTGAAGCCTGGTGATGGGAGCACCCGGCTCTTTGCCCTGCTGCCATCTCCCCCAGACCCGGCACCCTGCCTCGCCCTGGGACCCCCCCCATGGTCCCTCTTGCCCCCCTTCACCAGGAGGCACCAAGGGTAGCAGAGCCTACCAACCATCCCCTTCTGCTCAGTGGGCTGGATCAGAATCCAAGGAGCACTGGAGCGGGAATATAAATGGATTTATGAACCTTTCCCCCCAGAAAACTCTTAGGAGCTGGGGTGAAACCTGAGGCACAGCTTCCTTCTCACCTGTGAGGGACCTGCAAATACCTTAGTTCCATTTGTCTGTCTAATTAAGATCCCCTGAGATGTGGCCACCCTATGCAGTGTGGGGAGACCTTGGGACGTCCCCTCAGCTCCTGCCTCTCCACCACCATTCCTTCATTCAGCTCCACCACCGTTCAAGCAGCAAAAAGGACCTTTCAACTCTATTTTCCCAATCCAGCAATCTACTCAGCTGGGGAATGAGGAGATGGAAGCTGCTGTGCTCATGAAATGCTCCACTTTTGTGCACCCTGGAGCAGCACTCAGCTCTTCCTCTCTTGGGGCTGCAAGCCTTTGGCTGCTCCTCTCCTGGGGCCATGAGCACGGGTTGGGAGGCAGGCAAGGAGCAGCTGAGTGCTCATGGCCCTTCACATGGCACAGAGCAACTTCCCAGCTCCCACAGCATGAGGAGGGATGGGGCTGGGACCAAGCGGGTAGCCCTTGCACACAGAGTTGAGCACAGCAGACTGCCTGTCTCCAGCTGAAATGCAGCCCACAAAAAGCCAGGCAGGGCAAAATGGAAAGCATCCCTCTCTCGTGGTTAGAAAAGGGAACCTGGAAGCTGCTGGCAAGGACCTTCAGCTTGTTTTGCTTCTAACAGGGTGTCATGGTTTAGCCCCACTCAGCTTGATCAGCAGCCAAATGTGTGCAGTTGTGATTCCAATTTCCCTCTCCAGGGAAAGGGGAATTAAATGAGAGAGAGATTTGTGAGTTGAAAACTCTGCCTTTAGCAGAGCCCATAGGACCACTCTGCTCCAAGATGCAGGTTTGCCAGCCTGCTGCTTTCTTTGGGAATGGCAGAAGCCTCTCCAAGGGCAGGACATGACCCACCGCTTGCCTCTGAACGAAACAGGCTGTGCTGTGAGGGTCTCCCACACAACTGCGACCAGGTGCATCACAAATGGATGAACTACAAAACTTCTGAAAAGAGACTAGTCCAGTAAGGTGCTCAGGACACCAGGCTTATCCAAGGGCCATCCGGAGCATCTGGGCAAGTCCATACCTTGAAAGAGCAGCAGCACAGCTCTTTGTTCAGAAGTTTAGGGAATATCCTCACTCAGTCATGCAGTTTGCGGTTTCTTTGCCATAAGCAACTTTCAGAGAGTTTGTCTTTCAAAATCTGTGACTTAATTTGCTGCTTCAACCTAGGAAGGAGATGGAGCTGTTGGAACGAGTCCATATGAGGCTACAAAGATGACTCGAGTGCTGGAGCACTAGGCTGAGAGAGCTGGGGTTGCTCAGCCTGGAGAAGAGAAGGCTCCGAGGAGACCTTAGAGTGACCTACCAGTACCTGTAGGGGCTACAAGAAAGCTAGAGAGAGACTTTTTACAAAGGCTTGTGGTGATAAGACGAGGGGGAATGGGTATAAACTGGAGAGGGGCAGATTTAGACTAGCCATAAGGAAGAATTTGATCACTGCAAGGTTGGTGAGGCCCTGGCCCAGGTTGCCCAGGGAAGCTGTGGCTGCCCCATCCCTGGAGGTGTTCAAGGCCAGCTTGGATGGAGTAGCCTGGTTCCAGATGATGGGAGAGAAACCAGACTCCGAGTGGCCACAGAAGCTCCCACTTCACCCTCTACTAGCCTCAAGGTGCAGCTTCCCACTACCATGACGTCACCCGATGACCACGCCCCCTGCCTTTAGCCCCGCCCCGACCGCTCCTGCCACCCTTTGTGGTTACGTCATCTCTGAAAGCCCCGCCCCTCTTCTAGTCCCGCCTCCAAAGGGGCGTGGCTTCGCTCTTCCAGCGCGACTGGACTAGGTTCCCATCACCTGCCTGGGTGACCTTACTCCTGAGGCCGTGCCCCTCTCCAAGCCCCGCCTCCAAGGGGGGCGGTGCCTCGCGGAGAGGCTACGGGGTGGCACCCCAATTGCCATGATGTCACATAGTAGGCCACGCCCCTCCTTTGGCACCGCCCGCCCCCCGGTGGGCGTGGTCTGTCGAGGCGGTACCATCACCATGACGTATTCCATCATTGGCTTGTATCAGAAACGGTGTGGCCAGCAGGGCCAGGGAGGTTATTCTCCCTCTGTACTCAGCACTGGTGAGAGCGCAGCTTGAATCCTGTGTTCAGTTCTGGGCCCCTCAGCACAAGAAGGATGTTGAGGCTCTGGAGCGAGTCCAGAGAAGAGCAATGAAGCTGTAAAGGGGCTGGAGAACAGGCCTTATGAGGAACGGCTGAGAGAGCTGGGGGTGTTTAGCCTGGAGAAGAGGAGGCTGAGAGGAGACCTCATTGCTCTCTACAACTACCTGAGGGGAGACCTCATTGCTCTCTAAAACTACCTGAGGGGAAGCTGTGGAGAGGAGAGAGCTGGGCTCTTCTCCCAAATGACAGGGGACAGGAAGAGGGGCAATGGCCTCAAGTTGCACCAGGGGAGGTTCAGAGTAGATATCAGACAGAAATTTGTCACGAAAAGGGTCATCAGGCACTGGATCAGGCTGCCCAGGGAGGTGATTGCGTCCCTGTCCCTGGAGGTGTTTAAAGGACAGGTAGACAAGGTGCTCTGGGACATGGTGGGTCCGGTGGGTCTCTTCCCACCTGGTCATACTGTGATTCTGTGATTCTACGGTTTAGTGGCAGATAGGAATGGTTGGACTTGATGATCCGATGGGTCTCTTCCAACATGGTTGTTCTATGATTCTATGATGATCTAAGAGGCCTTTTCCAATGTAGTAACTCTCATTCTGTGACCCCCTGACCCACTAGGCCCCGCTCCCTCTTAGCCCCGCCCCTTGCGCGGCTGGAGGGCCGAGCCCAGCACAATGACGTCATCCTCGACGCCCCGCCCCTTCCCTTAGCACCGCCCCCTTCTTCCCTCCCGCTGCGGCCCCGCCCCCTCCCGCCTCGTGGCGCGGCTGCGCAGTGCGGGCGGCGCGGGGCGCGGAGCCCGGCGGGCAGCGGCTCGGAGCCGGGCATGGAGCGGCGCCCCCGGGCCGCGCTCCGGTCTCAGGCGGGGGGGAGCCCGCGGCCCGCCCTGCCTCCCGCGGCGTGAGCCCCCGCGCTCCTCCTCCTCTTCCCCCTCCTCCCCTCGCTGCGCTGCCGTTCTTCTCCGTGCTGCCGGCGCTCCCCGATGGGATAACCCTCCCTTCCCCATCCCCCGCCGTCCCTCCCCTCCCCGGAGGCGAAGATGAGCTGTCGGTGCGCTCGGCAGCGGCGAAGCGGCGGGTCCCCCTCGGTGCTGCTGCTGCTGGGGCTGCTGCTGGGGCTGTGCCGCCTCGGTCCCGCCGGCGCCGACAACGCCAGCCAAGCTTATTACACCGCCCTCATCAACGTGACGGTGCTGAGCCCCGAGCGCGGCGGCCCCACGCTGCTCAGGATCGACCGCGGCCGCTACGGGCAGGACTCGCCCAAGGTGGAGGTCAAGGGGCTGCTGGTGGCCCCCGTGCCCATCAACGGAGGTAACGGCGGCGGGGAGGGGGCTCGCGGGGTCTCTCTCGAGGGACAGGGGGAAGAACTCGTCCCGGAGGGGAAAAATCGGTGTATCCGGTTCTGAGCTGTGCATAGGGAGGTGTTGGGATGGGGGTAGAGGAGGGGGGGATGCCGGAGCATCTCTGCTCTGAGGACGGGCTGAGAGTTGAGGCTGTTCATAGAATCAAAAACCTTCGAAGATCAGCGATCCCGATTGTACCTGTCCGCTACTGCATCGTATCATGGAATCGTAGAGCGGTTTGAGTTGGAAGAGACCATAAGGGTCGTCTAATTCCACCCCAACCCCAGCCTTATCACTCTTTCTGGAGAAGGGAAGGGGCTGGGAGACCTTAGAGCAACTTCCAGTACTGAAAAAGGCTCTAGGAAAGCCAAGGAGGGACTTCTTACAAGGGCAGGGAGCGATAGGATGAGGATGAATAGCTTTAAGTTGGAGGGGGTAGATTTACATTTTCATAAGGAAGAAATTCTTCAGCGTAGGGATGTTGAGGCACTGGCCCAGGTTGCCCAGGGCAGAGATGGCTGCCCCATCACCGGAGATCACAGAATCACAGAACAACCAGGTTGGAAGAGACCCACCGGATCATCGAGTCCAACCATTCCCACCAAACACCAAACCACGTCCCCCAGCACCCCATCCACCCGTCCCCTCAAACCCCTCCAGGGAAGGCGACTCAACCACCAGATGTTCAAGGCCAGGTTGGAGTAGGCTGTGAGCATCCTGACACCACTGGGAGGTGTCCCTGCCCATCGCAGGGGGTTGGAACTGAGTGGAGTTTAAGGTCCCTTCCAACCCAAACCATTCTCTGATTCCATAAAAATCCATAATCTGAGAGTGCTAGCTTGAATAGCAGCTGTGCAGAGCATCCAGCTGTCTTCCAGCATGGACCCAAATAGGCTGGGCGCGATGAGCGATGAAGTTGGGATTCCTGAACTAGTGACAGGCAGTCAGCAGAAAGAGTTAGCGGTGTTCAGTCACAGCATCATCATGAATCCCAGAACAGCTGCATGGCTCTCCCTGTGATAGGCAGGCTTCCTGATGGCTGTTGCAGCTGCAGGGAGTCATCATCCAGTGCACATTTCTTACAAGTGCTGTCTAAGCCTTCCACCAAGTCTTTGAAAGATGACCCACCAAGCTGTTACTCTCACGACCGGTCCAAAATGTTTGTTTTTGCACTACTGGATGCTGTGTAGTGCTTCCAAATAAGTTTTATTTTTCACTAAGTGAAACTGTTGTCTGTCAGTTGTTTTCTGATAAATGTTGGCTTTTATAGTGAACACCGATGTCACAATTTAAGCGCTCAAACCAGAGCAACCAAGTAGAACAAGAGAGTATTATCTTGATTTTTGCCTGAATTGAAAGAAATTGCTTCAGTAATAACATTGTGGGTTTACTAGCATCTTATTTTGAAACCCCTTCTTGGCATTATCTAAACCACCAGCTTTAAGAAATGGATCCACTTGGCGTTCCCAGCCTGTCTCCTAGACAGTAAACCTCTCAGTGTTGCGTTAAGTGAAACCATGTAGTTGGTTAAAGCAGGACTCCGAGTGATTAATATTAAGAGTTTTTTAAAAGAATTGATAATGTGGAACTGCTGTATTATTAAAAGCTTTTGAGAATTTGCCAGGTCTTAAGATCAGGAGAATACTTTGATGCTTCTTCAGGACAAAATGCATTTTGCTGAGCTGCCTGCTGTAAGCTTCTAGCACGTATGAAGCAGACTGTGCATCAGCAGATGCTCACCAGGTTCATTGAAGCTCACCTTCACTAGCTTTACAAAGTGTTAGCTAGAATATATTAATATTTTGGGGGGAAGGGTTAGGAAGCAGAAATCGTTGAGCATGTCTGCTGTAAAATTATTTTCATTTGTACTTCAAGTCCTGCCTTCACCACGCTCTCTGAGTCGGCTCTCATCTTCTCCCTGGAATTCCTCTCTTAAACACACACTTACACCAAATGCCATATGAAATCTGGAGGCTGCCCTGATAAGTGTGAGGCATGTAAACACTGTTATTGCAAGTAGTATTTTTAGGGGGTATAAAACTGCTGCCTTTTAATATGTGCAAGAGATCAAAATATTTTATTTTTAGCAGTTGGATTATCTGTCAAGAAAATATTTTGATATTAATTACTTTTTAACCTGCTTCTGTAACTTTTTCTGCTGCCTTCTCGTGCGGCCTTCACTCAAATGTGATTAAGACATCGAGGGAGGCTGATGGCATTTTCAGTGGAGGCTAATAATGAGGGAAGAACTAAACAAAATTCTGAGCAGTTCGTAAACAGCATTTTTGCATGTTGCTGCCAAGTGTTGTGTGATGAATAACTTCAGCGAGAAAGCACAGCAGCAATTGTGAAATTGCAGACCTCAGTTTCTGCAGTTTTCACATGCTGCAGTCATTAAAACCTCGCCATCGGTTGGGGAGATTCTGTGTTGTCCTTCTGTTTGTCAACAGAAGACTGTTAAAGCAAACACTGCAACCTCTGCCTGCCTTTAAAGTTCTCCTGAATTGTAGGTTGTTTTACAGTGTACATTTCATTTGAATTTTGCCAGGGTTCACTTCACATGGCTTAACTGTGGTGTGTAGTCAGAAAGACTGGACTGTTTTATGCTTTTAATTAAGATGTTCTTGAATTCTTAAGGGTCTTATGTTTATATTCTTCTGCTTTTTTGTATTTGGGTTTTATAAAAGGCAATAATTCTGTCTTGCTGAAAGTAATTGTTCTAATGTCTTTTTATCAGCCAGTTAATGTTGCTTTCAAACTTGTTTGCAGAATATTTTTTTGTGAAATCTCTTAACACCAGCAGCAGACACCAGGCCCTGCTGATAGAGCAGTAGGTGCTCTACCCCAGTTCTCATGTATTCTGAGAAGGAAATGACTCTACAGCTTTTAGCAGCTGTGTTTAAAGACACCTTGACTTTGAAACTGCTTTGATGTCCAGCATTCACCCATTTGTGTGCTGTCCCTTGGAATTCCCATGAACGTGGGTGGTCTGTTTACACCTTACTGGTGTAGACTGGGGCACTCGTGTTTTAGAGCTGAAATGTCCTTAATGTCACGTTTTTGCATGCTGCATTAAGATCCCTTATTCATTGCCTGTGGGGAAATAAATTATTTTGTCAATTCAAGGTTTAGGGCCCATGTTCTGCTGCTGAACTCACACCATTTGTAATAGCACAGCCTGTGGTTTTAAGTAATGTTTTTGTTAGTATTTAAATACTACTTTTTGAAGTTGCCAGTCCTCTGTGTTTACCCATCCTTTAAATTTCAGTTCAGAATGATACATTCGGTCACTTCTCCCATTCCTTCAGCAGAAGTTCTTTAATCAACCTTGTCACGTTAATACCAGTATTAAAACTCTTCCCCTGTTCTTTTTATAGACTCGTGTATGAAATTGATACTGGCTTTCAAAAGCAGTGTTCCCCCGGAATTGATATGGCAGTAATTCTCTTGACCGCTTGTGAATGTGGCTGGTGAAAGAGTAGCTCGAGCCTTCAGTCACATTTGGCTGCTGGGTGTAAATCCAACACCTGCCTATGCGTATTTTTCCAAGTGCATTCAATGCACAATAGCAGCAGGGTTTCTCTGTTAATCCCTCGTTCGTTCTCTCCCTTCTAGTTCCTTTTCTTACTTCCTCTAGCTTGTTCATCTTTTGTCAGGACTTAAATAATTTCTTGTTAGAAGAGCGTTTTCAACAGCTTCTGGATATGAATGCTTACAGATTATCTAAATGCTCCTCTTGTTCTGCCTGTAAGTATAACAGTGGAATCCATCTTCACTGCCTGACACAGCTTTTGTGACAGTTCAGTCTGGGGTGATATCATTTCTCTGGTGAAGTTACTAGGCTTTCCTCATTCGATCCCTTACTCTGCTATTCGTGGCTTTGTGGAACCAGCCATTTCAACCCAGACTTCCCAGTAGCTGCCAAGACCCTTGTGGCAGTGTCCACACTTGCACCAAACATATGTTCAGCCGCTTCCCACTCCAGTGACATCTGCTTTCCAGCATCTTTGGTGTTAGGTACCTGGCACAAGTTGCAGTGCTGACTTTCAGGTATATTCCTCCCACTATGACAAAAACAAGCTGGAAGCAATCGAAAACTAACGATTCTTGGTAGGACCTGCAGTGCTGTGTGGCTTAGTCCCCTCAGAAATGTTCTTTGTGGTTTTGCTGTAACTATTGAGTCTGGGTTAGTCTTGGAACAGGCTGCCCAGGGATGTGGTGGAGTCAGCATCCCTGGAGGGGTTCAAAAAACATATAGGCGTGGCACTTAAAGACACAGTTTAGTGAGCACGGTGGTGTTGGGCTGACTCGATGATCTTGGAGGTCTTTTCCAATCTTAATGATTCTATGATTGTGTGCTGCTCTGTGTTTGGATGTGCAGGTGAGGGCTGAAATCACCAGTCCTGTGTGCTCTCAAAACCCCATCACGGATGGTTGGACCTCACTAGAGGTTGAGGGTTTGTGCATCTTGGCCGGTGGCAGCAGTGGTGAAGCAGGCAAGGAAGGTGGCTAGACCGGAGGTGGGACTGGTAGGAAGTGAAACAGCAGCAGACTCAAAGCTGAAGTTGAAAACATGAAGACTTGCTGAGCCAACAGGTCAGGAAGGAGGAGGCGAGAGGGCCGGAAAGGCGATGGAGTCTAAAGGGCTTGTGGGTAGGTGATGGCTGCATGAAAGCTGCTTTGGAGAAAGAACTGGAGGCAGAAGGTCTCTGCTGGAGTAGTAGAGTGGTGACTGGGCAGGGAGGCTGAGGAGAAACGTGGTGGGAAAAGGTGGAAGCAGGGAAGGAACAGCCTTGGCAGAGTGATGGGAATGGAGGCAGATCTCGTGCATAGTGCTGTAACTAGCATTTTGTAGCATCTGACATTTCACAAGCAGGTTGTCTGAACAAGTTTTAGCTGCAGACAGCTTAAAATGACAGTTTCCTGGTAACTGCAGAGCTTTCAGTAACACTCAGACAGCAGTTTGGGTTCCTTTGTGGCCCAGAATCTAAAATAATAAGCTTTAGGATAATGCAACAAGAGAGTGTGTCAATAAATACAGAGCAGTGGAAGAAAAATCTCATGCATGCATCCATCCTTTACCATTGGTCTCAGTATCCAGCTTAATTAGTAGTTGTTAATTGATGACAAAAGTGGAGACTCTGTATTGGAGTTTATAGTCATAATTGCAGTGTAGTTACTTAGCTAACAAGATTAAATCTGAACTATTACAGGACTCTTCTAAGCTTCAGTGACTTTCTTTTGTTTAACTTCTTCCCTGAAACAAGATTACGTCTTGTTGAAAGAGTTTCCTTCACTGTTAAAACCAGCTTTAGTCAAAGCAATTACCTGAAATAGCTCTTGAAAATAAAATATTGCTATACATAATTCATTGACACAACTTTTTAAAAGTAGGAATTAAAACTGGCTTGAATAAGGACTCTTGATAATAAGACAAACAGTAATGCATTGAAAGAAAAGATGCGTGTTACACTTATTAAACCCTAATGGAGTGGCAAATAACTGGTGCCCTTCCTTGAAATAGGAAAGAATCAGTGCTGCTTTGTTGCTTCTGTAGATTTCTCAGCTGAATTCCTTTCCTGGAAGTTTTATCACAGGATCAAGGTCAGGGTCAAGGTGTCTCACCTTTTAGGTCTGGTTTGTATGGGGTTTTTTTTTTTTTTTTAGAAAAAGAAAGAAACCGGGGGAAAAAATAAAAATGGAATAAAATAGTTAAAGACCGAGGTGTGGGATCACACAAAGTCTGATCACAGTGCAGCAGCCTTGGCTGGAATGGGAGATTACGGCTATGTCCTAAGCAATGCAAGAGCAACATAAATGCACAGTGTATGAGAGAAAGCAAAGTGGTTCAGAAGTAGGAGGCACTCTGCCTTCAGGCAGGTGTGTGCTTACTTCTAACAAAACATCTGAATGACTCTGACTCTTACTGGGTATGGTTAAAGGAGCTGGTTGGGCAACTGGAAAGGATGAGGAAGAAAGTACTGTGACTGTGCTAATGTAACCTTGCCAGTGGTGCTTCAGTATTTGAGGAAGCCTGGCTGCATCTGTCTTACTATTAACTGGTTTTTTTTTCATATGAATCCCTAAAATGCTGTCACAGACATTAGTCCTTCAACAGGAGGGGCTCTTGAATTTAAAGAAATGCTTAAGGAGAAACAGTTACTTGGAAGTTGAGCAGTCCTGTGCGTTATGCTAGAGGAAACTGAAGCTCTCTTGAAGTTGAAAGCAAAGCTGCAGCCTATCAGTCGATACTTCAGTTGTTGCGGATCCTTCTGTAAAGAGGCTCTTGTGTGATGTTGGGGCTTAGGTAGGAAGGGAGATGTCTACAGCAACATTCTACAGAGCTCTTCAGACCAGCAGGCTGCCACTTCTGACAGAAAACTGGTGTTTTGCCAACACGTGCATGGTACGTAGGCAGGCGTGGAGAAGGGAAAGGTAGAGGAAATCACTTAAATTTCAAGCCAGAAAGCACAGCTGCAGGGAGCTGTACTTGGATGGCTTTCTGTATGCTTCTGTCTTCTGGAATTATGAAATTAGAGGAGTAACTTCTGAGCATATATCTTTTTATGTGCAAGTGACTTGTTTTAGAATAATTTAATGTGAAGTTGCTTTTCATTCTGGCATGGACAGCATCCAGGTAATACTTGCAGGCCCTGGTCTTTTAGATCCTAATTGGACATTGGAGAACAGGGCATAGATGGCTTGGTAATGAAGAGCCATTGACGATGATTCTTGCTGACACTGTTTATCTGTGTTCCTTGACGTGCCTGGCACGTTAGGTGTATGGCAGATTTTTTATTTTAGCCAGCTCACTATGCTAGAAGGGTGACCATGATTATAAGGATTTCACTCTTTTCAGAGTGTATGAAGCCTGTTGAAAAGACAAGCAGAAAATCTCACTTTCCCCTACTGTTCCTCAGTATTATTTAGGTTAAAGTCAAGAGATTAATGTTTGTGGCACATGCTGGTGTAATGTAAAGAAAAATGGGCTGTGTCTTACTATTAAACCTTGAATGAATTGTAGTTACTTAGTTCAGGTTTATCCAAAAACAGATTTTCCTTCATGTTTTTTTTATTAAAATAATACTGTCAGCTGTTAAATTTTCATCGGGACATGCTGAATCCACCTCGTCAGGAATAACATGCTGCATGCGTTTGAGTGGGTTTTGTTGGTCTATATCTGGAAAGCTTTTATCTCTTAATATCTTGTTTCCTAATCCTGTTGTTCTATCCAGTTTCATAGCTCTGTCCACAGCCGAGAGAGACTTTGATCTCCACTGTGGTAGAAAATTTTGCGCTACTTTTCCCATAGATGCAGTTTCTGTTATCTAGTACTACTTTCTCTGTCCATTTTAAGCTAAAAATTGCAGTCCATACAAACTTAAAGATTCCTACATATTTTTTTTTTGTAGAACTGAACTATATAACAGACTTTCGAGGATGCTTCCTCCCTTTCCAAGGTGTCTTTCGCCTTTAATTGCTTCTGTGAATTTTCAATCTTACAGCCCATTACCTTTTGTGGCCGTTTTTTGTTTTCACTTGATATTTTAGTTTAGCAAAATGCATGTAAACCATAGGATTAGTGCTCTTCATCCCTCCTACATATTTGAAGTACATTTATGTTTGCTGTAGTGTCCACTTTCAGAGTTATTTTTGGCAATTTGAGGAGATTCTGTGGAATTGTAGCCATTTATTGAATGGTAGCTTAGAAAGGATGTATCACACCTGACATTCTTGAATATGATTTCACTGGAGAAGGACAGGATTTTTAGCTTTCAGACCTTGAGAAACTTCCTACCAGAGTCTATTGGTGCTATCATGTTTTCCAAAAGGATTATCATTCCTCTAAAAAATTGTACTCTTAAATTTCAGAGTAGAATCGTAGAATAACCAGGTTGGAAGAGACCCACCGGATCATCGAGTCCAATCATTCCAAGTACAAGGACAAGCTACAAAAGTGCAGTTGTTATGAAAGGTCACTCCTGCACTTGTTGCTGTTCATGATGTCCATCATCGCTGCTCCAAATCAACATACTTAGATCAGTACTAGCTAACAATTTCCAAAGGGATTCAAGTAATGATGTACAGGCAATGGAAGAAAATACTCTCTCTCTCTCTATATATATATAAAGTATGGCTTCAGGCATCTATATTTCAGATTTTTCCCTGATCCCTGCATAAAAAGAAAAGCCCAAATACAAACATACAGCAAATAACCCTCCGTGTCTGAAATGTCTAATACAGCCTTGCAAAACAATGGTGAAAAGGATGTGCTTGTATCTGGCTCCCCACCCTCCTTCCAGGGGAACAGGGAGAGGCATTTCTTGTCCAAATTAAGAGATGCGGCGACTTCCTGTGCAACTGCCACGGAACAGGCTCATCTGCACCAGTTTTCTTTAGGAAAGAAAAGGATTTTCTTCCTTCATTCAGATGAGATCCCTTAGCTATTTGACTCTCTTTTCTTGTAGGTTTTAACCTGACTTCTGTTAAGCTGAGAGTGCTTAAAATATCTTCTTTTTCTAGCTAATACGGTAAACTGGATTTTTTTGTGGTAGATCATCTACTGAAATCTCTTAGTCTCTGATGAAGAACTCGCTTCCTTAAAAAGAAAAATCAGGGAGTGCCTCATTTGAATTGCTCTCATGAACTGTAATGTTTTCAGAGCTATTATGCAAATGAATTGTTTATGTCTTGAACAATCACTGTTTATCCCAACCAATTTTAGTAGCCAAAGATTCTTACACTCTTGGCATTTGAAAGGGTAAATATATTTGTGTTCTATGCTGCTGTTGGCTCTAGATTTCTAAAATCCTTTAATGATGTGACTAGTCTATGGTACTAAATGGCGTGGTTCCAGTTGTGCAAACAGAAGCGTCTGTCGTCTGGTTCAGCTGCTGTACAGTGAAGTTTTCCTCTGTGCTGCTCTCTGTGCCTTTTGTGCACAGCCCTGTGTGGGTTTGGGTTGTTCCAGGAAACGTTACAGCATCAGAAAGGACAAAAGAGCTTTACGTGCTGTTGAATTCAGACATCTGGTGTTTGCCATTTCTGTTGCTCTTCCTTTACACCATCAATACCTGTTTAGCTGATGACTTGAGCGCATCGTTTTTTGCAAAACCGTTTGTCTGCCTGTGAATTTGAATGCACTTCCTTGTAGACCGAATGTGCATATGTAAAGAGCTGGCGTTGGCTGCTGGGATTTCACAAGATCAGCTTTTTATGTTGTCCTTTTTACAGTAGTCTGCACATGGCAGATAACTCTGAAATCTGGTTTTCACAACCTCCTTTGTTTAGTTATACTTCCCACTGCAGGGTTACTGATGGCTGCATTGGAAGGAAAATAGAAGTTATACTCCCCAGAAGGAGTGATAAACAGCTGTTTCATAAATGCCTGTGGCATACGAACCATATTCTAATGTTTTTCAGCCTCTAGGCAGGTATTGATTCAAATGTGAATTCATTGTTCTAGCTGCACTGAAGTTAAAAATAGATTGTGTTAGTGAGACTTATGCTTGGGCATAGAGTCACAGCTTTCAGTGTGTGAGACACGATTCATTTAAAGACACTTCTTTGTAAGAGTGCAGTTGTCTTTAGGCTTTATTAACAAGAAATTAGTGGCTTCCTAGTGCATAAACAGTTAAGTAATTCAGCAAAACTTGGAGTTCTTTTTTCTCTTTTCTTGCCTGTTTGAACAGATTGCCATCTGTGTAAATGTGTTTCCCATTTCAGTTGCAGATCGCCTGGGCTGTGACCCTCGAACACGTTTCCAGGTCCCACCAAACACCAAGCAGTGGATCGCTTTACTACAGCGAGGAAACTGTACATTTAGAGAGAAAATACTGCGAGCAGCTTCACATAATGCCACAGCCGTGGTCATTTACAATAATATGTCCAGCGATGAGCCCGTCACGATGACTCATCAAGGTAAATAAGGCATAATTTCCCTTAATGCAATTCTTTTTTACTATATAAACCATTGTTGAAGAGCTCTTGGCAGTGCACTGATGCTGTTTGAAAAAGCCTGTTATCTAATCATCTTTACATATATGCAATATACCAAAATAAGCCAATAATTCTGAAAAGTTCTTTTCCTTTAGCGTAAATTTTATCCAATGAGGAACATTCTCCTCTGCAGTGGAGATGTGTGTGTTTTATGGTGAGGGAATATCTGTAAGATCTTAGGAGCAATCTGTTTCAGACCTTTCTGAGGAAGAAACGCTAGCGCATAGTGGAAGGTCTAGAAATTATACAGCATTTGTACCTGAAGTATTTTTTGTAGTAGTACATCTCCAACTAGTTGTTATGGTGGGGACTTTAAAATGTTAGTAGTTATATCAGGATCTGCTCTTGCAGAATAGAATAGAATTTTTGTAGAAACATAGAATCACCAGGTTGGAAGAGACTCACTGGATCATCGAGTGCAGCCATTCCTATCAAATATGTCATTTTGCATGGGGTTTGCTCTCTACGACATGTCTCTGAGTGCCATACTGGCATCAACAAAACTTTGTGATTCTAAAAGATCAGTTGCTTCTGAGTTGCTTCTAGAATTGCACTATTGCTGGTCGAGACTAATGGTGAAATTCTGGATTTCTGTTTTTCTTCCTATGTGTGTAAAATGTTGCTGTTATTAGTGAGTCACTTCAGCTGATGGAGCCTCATACATAAAAATTTTCCTTAGTCAAAAATATTTTCCACAATTCTGATAATTACAATTTTATTTCTTTCAGAAGAATTTCTCAACATGGAATTATTTAGGTTAATAGGAAAATGCATTTCTCTGTATTTGACTGCTGTATTGCTGCCTGGTATTTTTTTTCCTAGAATATTTTCAGACCTTTTCCTTTAAGCATAGGGTGTTGCTTGGAAACTGGATTTTTTCCTAATTATTGCTCTGCGTATTGTCACACAGTTAAAAATGAATTCTTTTACTAAAGTGCTATGGTTGCTTCTTTCTCCCTTTTATACAGGGGAAGTATCTTGTGGCTTCTTCTGGTTTAGTGGGGCTTGACCTTACTGGTTCTATATACCATGGGAATTTTCCAGGGAGATTTCGGCCTCTGTGTAGAAATTCAAAGCCTGTTGTCAATCCGTTTTTATCTTGAGTACCTTGCTTAGACATTTTTGGAAGCAATCTGCACATAGGAAATCCCATATTCTAGTGAAATGCTTTCTACCATCTGTCTTTTGTGGGTTTTTTGCCACTTCTCTCTCTGCTGATATAGTAACCTAAACCTTCAGCCCTGGTCTGTCTTTGAGATACCGGTAAGATTGTAAAGTCTATAGTCTGTTCAGCAATGATTTGTGACTTCTGTGGCCTGGAATACCATATAGTCACGGGGAAAAAGGCTGCCAGCAGCACAGCTCTAGCATTTTTTGCTCTAGTACATGTTAAATCTATAATAGGTTTGATTATCATTTTGGTACCTTCTTTCTCACAGTGCTGTTAGATTTGGCAGGTGCTTTCGTAGCAGTGAGTTGGTGTCTGTTTTTTTATTAGGAAAACCTAGTTCATTCAGTCTTTTCAGCTCTGTGGTCTTTGAAGCTGTGTCGATAGGTGCTGGTGGACTGAAATAATGTCTGCAGTGATAAAATGTGAGAGCTGCTGTGGGTGAAGTGGTGTCTTGTAAGGCAGCCAGGAAACTGTTGGGGTACTTGGTGTCTGGAACAATGCTAATACTTGCAAATAATTACTCTTAGTCGTGGCAAGCTTTAAAAAAGTGTAATTACTGGAGAAGACACGTATTTCATCTGAGTGTTTGAGTCACTGGTTTTTATCACTACATCCCTAGTCTCTGGTACACTAGAGTCTCTGTCACTGGTTTGGGCTGTAGGCACTATCTCAAAATTAATATTGGACTCGAAGCATGCAAACTGTGACAGCCTAAAAGTCATTATCCTGAATCGAAGTGGCTCCGTGGCACCACACTGCTGCAAAGAGCCACTCCACGGCTTTTGTTTTGATTGCATTATGGTCATGTAAGGGATTTCCGCAGCAATCCACACTTTGTGGTGCTTCCTATAAATAACTTGTGTTTGCTGGTGTAAGAACTGCAAGGGTGCGTAACTGAGATGGAGATGAGGTCTTAGGCTCAGCACAGGAAGGGCTTGAGAGCCAGCATTCCCCACGCTGAGAATCGTTCCAAGTGGGATATAGGCTCATAAACCCACGCTTACATGATGAGCCTGTTCGAACAGATGTTTTGTGCAGAGCAGTCGCACACGTTCAGGGCGTTCTCTGCCCTTCCTTTTCCTGTCTTTTCAACCATATCACTGCTTGTACACTTTTTAGGTTGTGAACAACCACATCATCCGTTAATTAGATATTCCATTACGCAACATTTCTTCAGTATTTTCTGTCCCTAAATGTCAGGAGGAGTTGCCTTTATGTATTTGATAGTCGTTCTGATGCTGGTTCAGTTAAATGTGTGTTAAATAGATTTGATATAGAGTGAAAATGAAGGTGAGCCACCACGTTGCTCTTACTTCTGTATGATGTCTACTGCTGTGCCGTATTCCTCTTTTCTTTTAAAAATGCATTCTTCGTGAGGCAGATTTTCATCTGTTTTTCAACTGTTTTACGATGACCAGACTCATGGCTCTACATTTTCTTTACAGAGACAGGTGAAAATAGACCTTGCATTATTTTATATCGTCATGTCGTATTTTTTATACTGCTGCATACCAAGCCTTAGGAATATTCTGTCTTCCTAGCGAAGCAGAAGGGAAAGCAGCAACTCCTGATTCTGCGACCTGCACACGTTCCAACTTTGGTATTGGCAACATCTGTGCTAAAAATAAGTAAAATATTACATAGATTTTTGTATGTTGTCCACCTGCAGAGAGGTGATTCCCTATGAAAATAGCCCAGTAAGCACTTCTCACCTATGGGATTAGTATCTCATCCAAGTTATTTTATGCTTGAACACACATTTGAAAATCCTAATTTTATGGAAATCTGTTCATACTCAATTCGTTACTCAGCAGAATATAAATTCCTCTGGTGGCTAGATAACTGTCACTCTAGAATCAGTCTGTCATCCCCATGTCAAATGAACAGTTTCTGTTGCTGCTATCAGAATTTCCTTTTTCTTGTGTGATAGTGCACTAGGTCGCTGCCCCTTCGACTTCGAGTTGAGTTTTAAAATAAATATTGGCCTTAAAAGGTTTCTGTTAATGTTATTTGCGTCATTATTTTCTCTTCTTCGTGTATATCCTCATATGTAGTACTGTGTGCATGCAAAATCAATTTACTTTAAATGTTGTTGCAGATGTCCTCTATCAAGCTACACGAAGGACATCTTTCCCAGCATAGATTATGTTAGACTCTGATATCGCTGGCAGGAAGGCAGTTTTAAGAGTGGTTTTGCTTGCTACTTCTGTTAAAGCAGAACAAATACTGTCTGATGTGAAAAAAACAGCTTGTGGTAGAGAAAATATGTAGTAGCTGCCTTGTTTGTATTCAATTATGGGAATAGGAAGGAAATGCAAGTAAAATAACATTTTAATTCTTTTCTGATTGTGTGTAGTGGAGAGTCCTGTCAAGTGCAAAATAGTTAAATTATATATTGAACTTCTTTGTTGAGGTGTAGATTTTTATTTGGACTTACAGAAAAGAATATGAGCCAAAGAAGCTTCTGAAGTTAAAATTTCATACTCAGAATTTATGGAACAAATATAGACCAAAAAAAAGGATAAATGTAGAAGAGCGGGTCAAAATGAAGTCGCTGGATTCAAATAACTGCTGAAGAAATGTGCA
The DNA here is from genome assembly GCA_033558105.1 of Coccyzus lansbergi. Lineage (NCBI taxonomy): Eukaryota > Metazoa > Chordata > Aves > Cuculiformes > Coccyzidae > Coccyzus > Coccyzus lansbergi. The sequence goes on along the minus strand of JAUMJK010001205.1, from coordinate 162,193 downwards.
GAAGCATTCAAACAACTTCTAATACAATACCTCTTTCAGAGGATTTACTTCTTAAATATCACACGAGAGCAGGAAGCGAGGTCTGTACTTGCTTTGAACTGTGATAAAACTGATTGTATTTTACGTGGATAATTTTAGGTCAGTGGGTCAGAGGCAGGAGGGACAGGACATAATTTTGAGTTGTTGCCATCTAATGGTTACTCCATGTTCTTGCCCTGATTCCGAGTGGGTGGTGCAGAGATCCAGGAGCCTAAAAGCCGCTCTCCTCTGCTGTGGCGCTCACTGCAAGCAGCACATCTCTTTGCCTGCTGCTTGCTTGTCTCTCACAACATCTCTTTACGTAACCGCAAGCTGAACCAATGCGTGAAAGCTGTGGCAGGGTGCACTGCAGATTATTTTGCACAAATGTGTGCTCCCTAACGACCCCCCTGTGAAATGTACCCTGGATTGTTGAGACCTATGTTTAATCCAGAGCTCAAAACTAATTTTATTGTATATTACGATGCTGTTCTTCTAATTTATTATTATTAATTTACCTTGCAATGTTAGTGAAAAGGAAGGCAAGATGAGTCATTAAAGTTGAAGCTGTATAAAAGGCAAAGCCATCAGTAGTCTCTCTAATCATAGTTTACATATCTTTGGTCATTTTATATTGTTTATATTTGATAAATGAAAATGTGGGAAACAAGTGTCCATGGCATTGTAGTTAATCCTGTTTCCCACTGCATTTCCTGGAGGTGTATCCATCAGGAGAAAGCGTCGTGGAATAGATGGAGGTGTCTGACACAACGAGATGTGGAAAGGGCTGAGTTTGAAGTGCACGTTCTGGACCATAAGGAAGCACATCTCAAGATAAACCAGGAAAACCCTTTTACAAATCTAACACCTTCAATGCCTTGCAGAACTTCTTGCCAGTGTTTTTTCATAGCTCTTCCATAGCTGGAATAACAGCAGTTGGGCTCATTTTTCCTTAGCTGGCTGAAAGGGTAATTAGTTCTGTGACTGTGAAAAAGCCCAGGGGACTGTTAGTCGCTGTAAGTAATTACATTCTTTTTTCTTATCCAAAGACTGAGCTTCAGCAGCAGAGTAATTCCCAAAAATCTATGGATTTGGTCAAATCAAATTTATGGTATTAATCTATGAATAAGCAATTTGTGAAGCTCTAAAGGTATTTTATAGTGTCCTTGGGTAAGGCTAACTGCCATTTCTCTTTCTGGCTTCGGTGGATTTGTTTGGAATGACTGTCCAGACTGTTGAATCTTTATGGAAGTTGTCTGTAGGCAGAAGGAAATAGGCGAGCATAAGAGGCTCTCCTTGCTAGAAATCCCTGGGGTTTTTAGCTCCAGCTCCATCAGTGGGAATACAAACTGCTATCCAGAAATAGCATAATGGAAACCACCTACTTGCACTTGGTCACATTACAAAACACAAGATTACAGGGACTTTCAGTTATCAAAATCCAAGTGAGTCTTTAAATTGATGTGATGTACACCTTGCTGGTCCATTCGTTAATATTATTGTTTGGTCAAGAATATGGCACTACTCAGTAATTGGATGTTAAATCCAGATCTGAGGTAGCAGGTTTTGGACATCGTTCAGGTGTTCCTATCGTGTTTGATAGGAATGGTTGGACTCGATGATCCAATGGGTCTCTTCCAACCTGGTGATTCTATGATTCTATGAAATGTTGTTTTCAAAAATATCCTTTGAAGATAGAAGGACTTACTTATTTTGGAAATATGTGAAATTGTGACACAAGGAACCTTTTTTCAGTAGTGTCATGTATTAGGATTACACCATTTCCCAAGGCAAAACTTAATGTGACCCTTCTGCTGTTTATTCGTTTGCATTGTTGAAGGTTTGAATACAAAATTTGATCTGCTTTGTTAGTATGCTCATACCTTAACAGTGAAAGTGTTCATTAAATAGGACTGCAAATACAGCTACTCACCATAATACATAGTTAAATTCCTTGGAATGTGTGTGAATGAAAGAAATCTGTGCCCAGGTTATGGGAAAGCAGTGATAAAATGACAATCTCCTTTGAAGCAAGTTTTTTTTAATTCTTCCAGCATTAAAGTGGAACGTCTGTTTCCTTCTGAAAAAAAATTTAGTGTGAGTAGATGCAAAGGAGCAGAGCTGAAAGAGGAAAAAGTTGTGTGAAATGTCTAAGATCATTGCAGCATCTGCCTGCTTTTCCTGTATCTGGACTTGATTTTCCCTGTTGTAAAGACCCCAAAAGGTCACATATGTTAAAATACATAAAAATATCATTCCAAGGAGCTAAAAGGCCTTCTGCAGAACAGCAATATGTGATATAAGTTGAATCAGAACAACCAGGTTGGAAGAGACCCATCGGATCATCGAGTCCAACCAGAATGGTCAAGGCAATCAAAGGAGGGGGAACCCAAATCCCCGATCCCCAAATCCTTACCATTGTACACGAACCCTCCTGCATCTCAACCCCTTCTCAATCCAGCAAATCTGTCCATTTGGTGCCCACCAGGAGCATTGGAGTAGAGTATTTTTGCTTTCCAAAGTCAGGGAGTAGCAGGGATTCAGGAACTTGTGGGGCACTTAGAGAAGAGGTTGGGAGGATCCTAATTTCTCTAATGTGTAGCGTCATATGACAGAGGATGAAAAAAAAAACCCCTCTCTGGGTGAAGTGGCACAGAGGAAATGATCTGCAGTGAAGCCAACAGGCAACACCTCTCTACACACTAATGTTGTGTTATATCTTTGTGTTGGTTTTCTTGAGTTGGGAACACTGAGTGTCACAGAGGCAACTGGACATTGTGAGGAAATCCAGAGGTGTAGCTCCACCAGCACGACTGGACTTGGAAACGAAGCAGGAGGATTTAGCTGTGACTACCTGATCTTATGCAGATTTGTCTTTTAAGAACCATCTCTCTGAGTGTCAGAATGGAGCAACTGTGTTATGAAACATGTTGGCAGTTGTAATCTCAATGCAACCCAGCAGTTTCCTCAACTGGTTTTGCTACTTAGCTCTCCTTTTAGGAACTCTTGGTCTACTCTTGGGTAAATTATAAAGCTGATTGAAAATAGGGCAAGAACATTATACTGAGGCATTGTTTCTTATTTAGTGAAGGAGTGTGGGCACTGGAAAGATAATTTCTACTTATAAGGTTATTATTTATCATCTGTGGACTCAGTTAATGTGCTACAGACTAGCACAACAAGAATCTAATTGGGCTTTAATATTTATTTTGAACTCAATTGTGTCATACCCACCTTTGGAAAGCTACTCTTGCTGTTTCTGGTTTTCTAATCATATGCCTCAATCATACGCCTGTTTTTCTTAAAGGAGCAGGACTCTGAGCACCCGTCCCGTGTCTGCTTGCAGTTGTAGTGGTAGATTGCACACACTTCAGCATTTTGCAGTCATATTCAGAGGACACCTCGCAGTGCCCTTTCTTAGCCTAGCAGGGTAAAAATCTGTCAAATCTCTTTTTGCTGCAATTGGAGAAGAGCTTTGAGTGTTCTTCAGACATAACCTGACTGTATTTCAGTTGCAATTCATAGAAGTCTGGTCCTCACTGATCCTGAATATCTACTTTCTTGCCCTCTTTAGCAGACAGGCAGAATTCAACTTTTAGCCTCCTAAGAGATTTTTTTTTTTTTTTTTTAATTCCCCAGATTGTTTTGCATAGGTTTGTGTAGCAGAGTGACTTGTGACTTCTGGAAATACCTGCTCAGTACTTTGGAATAGTTTGGTGTTCCACTGGATGTGTTTAATGGATCATACTGTGAGAGCTTAACTTCATTCAGTGCTGTCCTTTAAAGTTTTCTCACGGTGGTGTTAAAACATCTGTTCTAGTGTCTGACACAAGATAGAATAGGCTCCCTCAACTACGTGTTTACATACAGACAAGAATTCAACGTTTTCAATGTTATAAAGGCAACAGGAAGCAAAACGATTTTAAAATGCTGTCTAGTCTCATTCTAAAATTGATTTATATTCTCAGCACTAAATTCTTACCTTGCTTAGAACTAAACAAGTGACAAATATTACAGGGGTTTTTTTGTTTTCAGAAGTATTTGATTTGGGACATCTCGAACAACATATTTTACCCTTGAGATTGCACTGTTGACAGCTTGGATGTGCTCTTGTTTACTTTCTGATTAGATCAAAATAAAAATTTGTGCAACTAGGCTCGTTCTAGTCACTCTGAAGATATGCCAAGGCTCTTCCTCTTGGTATCTGCTTGTCCAAAAACAAGTGCTTGTCCACTCTAAAACAAGTCTGTTTTAGAGTGTTAGACTTGTCACTCTGTTTTCTGTCAGACTAAAATTTTAAGGTATCTGAATAATTAATGCATTTTCCCCCGATGTTGTTAATTACTATGGAATTTCTGTGTAAAAGCTGTGCTCCCTAAGCCCAGGAGAAATAAAACCAGCTTTTTGGCAGTGGTGTTACACCAGGCTGCCATTCCCATTGTTCTTCAAGGGCTGGTTTACGAGTGGAAGGTATCTAAAGTCTGCCCTTTGAACCTTGCCTCTCTTTAGCTCACTACCCTGACCGTAGTTGTCCATGTTTTGAGCTTCAGGCAAACATTTGGTTGTCAAGAGTGAACAAAGCAAACATAAAATGAAACAGTTATTTGTTTGTGATGAGATTGGAAATGATTTTTTTAGGATGACTTTCTATTGACTTTCTAGATGTACTCTGTTATAATTGCTAGGAGGTATGGATAGATTGGTGAGAGAGAAAAGCAGTTTCCTTAGAAGCTCTCCAGGAGACCTGGGCATTCCAGTTTTTCCCATCTTCTAGTGTTTAGTCTCTTGTCAGTTTTTACATCCTTCTGTCTCCTCCTTTCCCAGCATAACATTACACAGATTTAATGGTTAATTGCAGCTTCATCCCTTTTTGATACATAGAGCTGTATAGCTGTCCTAATTAAACATGCACATGGTGAAACTGCAAGCTAGGAAGAGCTGCCTGGGCTTGGATGATAGCAATTAAATGATTTATATTTACAGGCGTCAATATTTGTCTCATGCCTCCCGTCTGTCCTAGCTTGTCGCCTGTGACTGAATGTGTAGTTCGTTTGCTTTGGTTAGTTTAGCGTTCCAGATTTTCTCTGGACACGCTGTTCTTGGCTGAGGACACTGTTGCTTTTCCTAAGATTACGTGGTAAGTCCACGTTCTAACTTTTACACACACTGCTGGTCTTTCTGTGTTCACCTGCGGAATTATCTTCTGCTTAAGTTTCAGCAATGCAAAGTTCCAAGGTGCTTAAAATAAATGAGTCAGTGTCTCCTCCTGCCCCCAATTGTTCTCAAACAGGGAGCTCTTGCTAAAATTATTTCGGGTGATGCCCCTGACAAAAATACATATGATCCAAGTCCCAGTTTCCACTGAACTTCGCTGTATTAGACAGGAGCAATTTATTTTTCTTTCCCGCAGTTCTCCTTGGCTCTGGAAGGGTCAGAAGCAGCAGTAGCACTTTGACTGTTCCCAGTTGAGTCATTTGGAATGCAAATCACTTTGCAGTGATGCCAGAGGTTCCCTTTGTGCTGGGCTTTATATAAAACATATGACAGATTGTCAGCTTTGTCGTGTTCCCTGGGCTGCAGGGAATAGGTGGAGGCTTCAACTTTTGGTTCAGACAGAACTGGACTAGTAGCGGAAGATCTTACTCAGCTTGGCTTTGCAGATAACTGTAAATCATGTTGGAATGCTGCGTTGAGGGCATCTGAGTAAGATTTTGATACTAACGTAATGCCTCAGTGCAGATAAATACTTACTGGGGAAGCTTAGTGGAACTGGATCTCAGACCATCTGAGCTGCAGGGCTTTGGGGCTGCAGAATTGCCCTGAGTTCAAGGTGTTCTCTTTTTTTTATGGGACCTCTGCTTTTAAAACTTAGGTGCTTTCTGCTCTGCAGGTGATTTTATTCTTTTTCTTCAAGTCTTCTTGTTTGATTCACTTATTATCCTTGTACCAATAATTTTCCCTTTGGGACAGGAGGTAGTCTAGAGGCAAGACACTACAGCAACCAGATGGGCTGCACATTCGAAATGGAGCTGATAAAGCTGACAGCCTCTTTGCTGTCTTATCAAGCGTGTCTTTGTATGGGTGATAAAATCAGCACTTAAATTTCTGCCAAGTTTTTTTTATTTCTCTTCTTTGCAGCCAGACTGATGCGCTTTACTTTCACTTTTTATGAAGTGATGTGGGCGATGTAGGTAGAAGTCTGACTTTGTTGCTTTTGTGCTGCAGTTGTGATTTACACGTCCTTGACAACCTTGATTAAAGCCACATAACCATGCAGGGGAACTTGCATACCTTCCCAGAGCAACTTTTACGCACCACTGCCTGTACTAAGGCTGCTCTAGGAGCATCATTCAACTCATCTTCTCAATGTTTTTCTGTGACTTCCCTGCTTAGGTATTCACAGTTCCAAATCTGGAACAAATGTACTTTTGAAAGCTAGTTCAGACTGCACCCAGTAATTAGAATGTGGGAAGTGCCGTGTAACCAACGGCAGAGACTGTTACTGCCTGTGGAGCTGCAGCCAGTCTGCATGGTAATGCCCTCATTTGAAAATCTGGGTATGAGGGACACACGGTGAGTCGAGTGCCCAGTAGCATGTTCCATGAGCCATAGATGGTGTAGATTAAATTCTCTAACGTGTCCAGTGGTTTTTGCATTTGGAAAATCTTGCGAGCGGCATGCCATGCTCATTTAAAATGTAAATTAAATATGTTTCTCTCCTTATAGGAACTGGAGACATTGTTGCTGTCATGATTACAGAATCAAAGGTTAAAGAGATCCTGAATTACTTGGAAAAGAATATCTCTGTGCTGATGGCAATAGCAGTGGGGTCCCGTGTTCCTCCCAAGAACTTCAGTCGGGGCTCTCTAGTCTTTGTGTCAATATCATTCATTGTTCTGATGATAATTTCTTCAGCATGGTTAATATTTTACTTCATCCAGAAGATCAGGTACACAAGTGCACGTGACAGGAATCAGGTAAGGGGACTCCTTTTTTGTTTTGCCCTTTTAATTCCGGAGATGATGTTTCTGCAGGCAGCAGTTAATAGAGAACAAATAATTTCTAATCAATGTCCATCAAACTACTGCTGAGAACCGCTTTGTTCTGAGCAGAGCGAGTTACCAGGCAAGGATTTTTGTATAATGAAGTATTTTCACCCTAAGTGGCATCAGTACAAGATCTTTTTACAAGACAGGAAAAAACAGAACCAAAACAAAATATTTGGGTTTTGATGAGTGTAAGTCCACAAGAAAAATGGATTCTGTATTGGCTGAATAATACTTGCTGTATATAAGTTGGGAATGGAGAGGAAAGTTCAATTGTGAATGATCTCATGGAGTGTAGGGGAACACATTGCTGCTATGGATTTTATCTATATTGTTAAGGATAGCTTCAGTAATTATTAAGATAATTCAGAAGTTGCACAAAGGTATTTCCAGACTATAACCTGTCATGAATGTTAGAGAAAGATATAGAGCCGCTTAGTAATCTGTATGATCTTTAAACTTTATTTGGGATCACACTTAGTCTGGCCTGTCTCATTCCCCAGGTCATATATTTTAAGTAAAATTTTGTCCAATATGCCTTTCTTACATTCTTTTTCAACTCTTAATTTGTTTAAGAACTTAATTGAGGATGGCCATACTTGGAAATCAGTTCCAATATGGATTAAACTTTAGAAGTATGTGTTTTACTAGTGTGGATTTAATGACCCACTGCCTCCAGAGTGTGCCTTGGCTTTTGCTGAGGAGGGTCAGTAAAGCTCAGGAAATCCGCTGTGCTCGCTTTGCCTCTCTCTGTCGAGGCTACCTCACAAAACTGCTGAGCTCATTGCTGTCTCCCCCTCTCTCCCTGAAGTGCAGCCGATACACTGGGGCTCACTGTGAGGCTGTGTTTTGGTGTTATGTCAAGCCTAGAGCAAATGCAAATTTATAAAGACCCGGTTGCAATAAAGGATTTCCTTTTTAGTTTCTATAAATAGTGCCTACTGCTGCCAGTCCCATGGGCATCCTCTACATTTTCCTAAGGATGTCATTCTTAAATGTCCACACCGAAACCAGTATTTAGTGCCATCCCTTGGGATGGTGAAAGTTTAAATATAACTGTTTCTCGATGAATGTCTGAAGTTGTGCCTTCTGCATCCCCTGCTTGGTTCTAGGCTTGTTCCAAACGTCCGTGTTTCAAAACAGTTGCTCCATGGGGAAAGGGCTCTTATGACCTTTTTTCTTTCTTTAGATTTTCACAAAGGTCAGGAGAAACTTGATGAAAATTTTATGTGGTTTAAAAAGCTGAGCTTATTAAACTTTAATAAGAAGGTGGCGACAGCTACAGCTTATTTTTAAAGAGCTTTGAGAGCTTTCACAGAGAGAAGGTTGTGCTGTTGGTGATGGAATAACTTGGGTTAGGCTATGATCTTGTTTTTAAGTTATGTCGAGGCACACTTTGAAAAAAAAAAAAAAAAAAAAAAAAAAAAAAACAAGAAAAAACCAAACCCCAAAACCCCCGGCATTGTTTTGTAGATAGTCTGAGCAGATAGCGGTGTTTCACACCATTACTCTTGCACACTTCCACTGCAAGAATGAAACTCTTGCATGTGGTGGTGACCTTTTCCATCAAGACTATTCTGGGTTTTAAAAGTGAGCATATGCTGTGTGCCTGTGCCTTGACTTATCAAAACAGCAAATCCTGAGCATTTCTAATGTGAGCATGAAAATATTTGTTAAAATGGAAGAGATGGGTCTGTTAAGTGGAAGAAATACACCTTAAGAGTTTAGGACTTGTATAGACATAACAGAACTTGTATATCTTTTGGAAGAGTTTTGCTGAAATATTATGCTTCCAATAGGAAAATAATCTTTAAGATACTTTTTTGTAGCACATATTCAGTTGTGGAGCATATGATTGTATATAAATACTGCCCCAGCTGGTAGTGTTGAGCTTCTTAATGAAATGCCTGTTCAGCCTTGTTCCTCTCTTAGTAATCTCACTTTGGGTTGTGCAATGATTATTGCCCCAGTAGTGAGCCAGTGTGTTCTGTGTCACCGAGTACTCAGGCAAAGATGCTTGCTCCAAAATACATAATCTAAATTAGCTTAAATTGAGCAATTTATCACACGTTGAAGTTAGGATGGAGATTTCTGACTTCAAGAAGCGTGTAATTTCTATTTCTGATGCTGCGTTTCCTACGTGGGAACGCTTCAGTAGTTGGGACTGAATATCTGATTTTTTTTTTTTCATAATCTATGTTCTAAAAAATGTTAAATTGTTCTGTTCGTCTGTGGAAACCACCGGAAATATCGTGCTTATGTAATTCTAGACTAACGGTGTTAGCTGGTTGTGGTGGACCTCAGAGGTCTTTGTTTCTCAAATGAAAGCAGCCTGCTTAGTTTCAGTTTGCATGTGGAGAACGTTTGTGGTACAAGGAGGGTCACATGTTATGAAGAATTTTATTTTCAACGGTATGAAAGGTGAACACAGAAACAGCACATTTGTTTCAGGCTACGTGGGAGGCTTTGCAGGTGCAATTTTGGTCTTTGGGTAGGTGCAGCCTGTCTCTTTCAGAGGCAGAGTGCTTAGTACATGATGTGGAAGTGAAGGATGAAATACATGAGCTTCCCTTTCCCAGTGAACGTAAACCAAATCTGATGTCTCAGGTACCTGAAACAGGGAGACGAGAGCTTTGCTGCACTGACTGCCCTGTCTCTGGGATCCCACAGACCAACTGGCAAACATCGATTCTCTCTTGGCTGGGAACTGGGCATTGCAGTAGGAATCGACCCTTGAATTCCAGAAATGGCTCCTTCCTCTGCTGTTGGTCATAGAGACAGCATAGACAACAAGATAGCTTTGCCTCTGTGTTCAGATCAAGGTTCATCTTCTAACCAATATTCATTTCAGTTTTATTTAAGTCTGTATTGGCTTATTTAGTTTTCATGAGCTATAATTCATTTTTCTTTGTGAGATCCTGGTGGTTTCGGGTAATAGCAAGAGAGAAAGTAGGTTATGCCGAGAGGATCTCTTATGTCTCAGAATAAAATCAGACTGCTCGGGGGGAATAAAGAAATAATAATTCAAGCTTAGAAAGAGAATGAGGGGTGTATTACAGCACACTGAGTAACAGGCAGTATGAACAGAATATACAGAAATTATCACGAGGCATAATTCCTTCAGCTTTTATCCTGCTAGCTGGGTTTGAGTTTTGTCGCACAGACACTGGATCATTTGTGGACTTCTGTACGGTTTGTGAGGTTTATGCCAATGCTGATTGAGTACATTTGTGGGCTCAATTATTGAATTTTTTTTTCTCTTCCTGACAAATCTGTGTGCTGTGCTGTGTGTGCTTCGTGCCTTGTGTGTTGGCCTTCTGCCACAGCACGTATTGCAATGTTAGTATTGAGCCCAAATAACTTACTATAAAGAACAGTAATGAAGCTTGATTATCACAGTTAATTTGTGTTCCTTTCTCTGTCACTTTATTAGCGTCGTCTTGGAGATGCTGCCAAGAAAGCCATCGGTAAATTGACAACTAGGACAGTAAAGAAGGGTGATAAGGTAGGAGAATAAGATTTGAGTGTGGTAAACTCGAGCATCTTGTCTAATTCTTGCCAGGGGAAACAATCTCAGTTTTTCCCTTTTGCTCCTGGTTTATGACCTTGCCTTCCTTGTTGGAGGCTTCCTTTGTCCCGTGGCACAGCATTTGGTGTAACTTTCAGTATCGATACATGCCCTCAGTCTGTATGCTTCAAAGAAGCTTTTCTTGCTTAAAAACTACTTGCACTCCATCTGGCAACTGTGACTGAGAGTGGGTTTGTGTGCTGCCAGGGGGGATTTGCTGGTAGGAGTGCACAGGGCTATCATTGTTTATGTGGAGTTCTGTAAGCTGAGAATCGTTCCATATGCAAGCTGTGTAAATAAATTTAAAAGACACGTAATAAAGGACAGTCTCTCACGTGAAATATGAATGTCCGGTAATCTGAGGGGGAGCATAAACAGGTATTTCATTAAAGAGAGTAAATGTTACTCCAAGAATTCTATTTGCCATTGTGCAAACTAAAAACTATAGTGTATTAAGTCCTAAACTATTTCCAGTTCTATGTGCAGTAATGCTTTTTCTTTGATTCTGAAAGGAAAAAATAGCCACTTAATCTTGCTTAATTTTTCCTCTTTAACTTGCAAAAGGCAAGGGAATTCTGGCTATGATTTGATTAAGATTATTTCCTTGGGCCTTTTTAGTGTGATTCCTTTTTATCTTTCTTATCAACGCTTTTGGAAATTGGGAAGTGATGGAAAAATTTGCTTGCAGAGAGAAGGCAGAAAAAAAAATCTTTCTGCTCTTTCAGACTCCCTGTGTGGTTTTATTTCAAGACAACCCACTGCACTATATCTTTTTCCAGCTTTATGGGAGTACACACAGATAATGGGTACTTTTCCATATTAAAAAGATGCTGTCATAATCTTTTATGTCATAATCTTTTATGACAAAGTCAAAACCAGCAAGTGATGTGTAGGTTGCAGTGCAGAGAGGGGGAGATGCACACTTACATGAAAAGATAATTGGGGAAAACCCGTCCTTCACTGGAGCAGCCTCTTGGGGTTCTGTGTGCACAGCACTGACTGGTGCTGGCTGGGGAGGGGCTATTGTCCTGCTGTGGTTTTTATCTTCAGTATCATGCTGGTAGCTTGATGGCATAGAGAGGAATAACGAATTTGAAGTGAGAGGAAGGTACTGTGTGGTTTGTGTCACAGGCCAAAACATTTTAAATATGCGTTGCTGATGCCATGTCTGCAGTCCAAATGAAGTCAGCCCTTTTTCATTAGATATTTAAAATACTCGTGATGAAAACAAATAAATAACGTGACTTCTGGAAAACAGAAACAAAGAGGATCCAGGTGGTCAGTCATACTCACCTTTGTGTCTGGGTAAGAATGATAATTCTGCAAGTAAGCAGCGGACAAAAGCATAGGACTCTTCTGAAATAAGTAAAATTTGCTAGTTCTGGCTATAAAATGGAATCCCAGGATCGTGCCACTTGGCGCCATGCAGTTTGTGTGCTAGTCACAGCTACTTCTGCATTTGTCATAGCCTCAACTCTTGACTTGAATTTTCATTCTATTCATTTTAGGAAACAGACCCGGACTTTGATCATTGTGCTGTCTGCATTGAGAGTTACAAACAGAACGATGTTGTTCGCATTTTACCATGCAAGTAAGCTAGTAAAGTTGCTTTGTTTGGAAACTATTCTTTCTTTGTGCTCCTTTGCTTCATTTTGTGTAATATGTGCATTGTAATTTACAGACATATTTGTTACATGTTTCAAGTCCTAACAACAGCCACTTCATTTTAGACTGTGGTACTGGAAGGTGTGAAAGTGGGTCCTCGCACTGTTATGACAGTGGAGATGAAACCAAAGATTATGATCCTCAGGATGGGCAGTTTGGGCTTGTGAGCCAGGGAGCTATTAGGATGGTAATGGGGGAAAAGTGGTGAAGATTTAAGGACTGAGTGGTGGGCAGACACAGACTTCTGTACAATAAGCCAGGTACAGCCGCAGCATTCTGCACAGCATGGGCTGTTGGTTTCTGAAACAGTGCAGGAAACAGAACTGCAGTCTTTCTGACCTCCCTACCTCCTCTGACACGGTCAGTCACTGCGCTATGATCCATCTTCGGTCTCCTCAGTGCAGCGTGTTCTCGGCTTTTGATTGAAGATTTGTGTCAGCTGGGTATTCAACATTGATGTCTAAAATGTAACAGATTCTTTCTCCTTTTATGCCATTCTCTTGATGTTTACACGTTCTCAGTTTGGTTCCATTTCACTTCCATTCTTCAGTTGTTTTGGAATATTTGCTCCTTGAGAGATGCTTTTAAGCGCTGTTCCACCCAGTGATTGGTTTGGATGAATCGGTCCATTTTGGCAGTCTTGAACATTACAAAGGTCATCCTTCCCTTGTATTCTGAAATGCAAAGCTTTCTCCTTATCTCAAAACACAAAAACTATGTGTAAGTTATGTTGTGTACACACTGCCAGGATCCAGTAATTTGGCCTGTGCTTGCTATATAAATAGTGCTCTGCCTGCTGCTCCAGAGTTGAATTTCAGTCACGCAGTAGTTTGTAAAACATTATCGGTGCAAAACCATCTTGCCTAGATGGAAACATTGTGATGAATGCCTTCCACAAGACGTTTTTATATTTGCAAATGAAGGGCCAACCGGTAGATTTCAGGTTGCTTGCAAGAAACCTTCTGTCTTCAGTATCTGAGATGCCTCTCCCCAAATCTTGTCTTGGAGTTGTAATCTCTTTCCACTTCCTGACACTTCAACTTCTCATTTTAACGCAATGTACAAAGTTAGTTTAAAAAGAAAACAAGCACCACACACGTCAAAAAAAAAAAAATCATTCAACCTACAAGAGAGTATCTAAGCCAGATGAGAGAATAAATTGCAAGAAAACCATGGAGAAAATGGCTTGGCCAGGCAGAAGCAAATGAAAGGCTAGAAGGTTTTCTTGCCATGCCTGTTGAGGAAGCTATAATCATTAGACAGTAGGAATCACTGACATATGACATCCCTGCTGCTTTCATCAATTTAAAAGTAGCATTTCCCTTTGGTACCACAGTTGTTCTCTGCAGTTAAGTAAGGTCTGTCACTCTGTGCCTCAGCAGAGAGGAGTCTGGTCTGGGCAGACACACAGCAGGCAAAATTCACCATCAGCTGAGCAAGTTGCACATAAAATTCTGTTGTGAAACACCTTATTTTGTGTTTTGTGGCAGGTGGGAAATTTCAGCCAATTTAAAAGTAAATTAAAAATGAAAAATATTACAAGCTATGCAGTTGAATTTCTGTCATTCATTTTGCCCTTCAGAGAGAAATATATTCAATGTGAGCAGCCTGTGGACATAACTATAGCTCTTAGCGCACAGAGGGGTAAGGCAGCTGTCTGTCTGAGGCTTGCAAGCCTGTGGAATATCTCTGTCTTGTGAATGTCGTTATGTAAGCTAATAATTAGTGTAAGCAGGACTCTAGCAAAAGGCAAACCTCATGGACAGTTTACTTTATTCAGATGGTTTTACTTCCCGATTGCACTGCTGCATCCAGGAGATGAAGGGGTACTGGGTGAAAAGTGGGGGGTGATGTGAAGGATTAGGGAGACATAAGGGGAGAGGGAGCAAAGTGACAGGTTAGAGAAAAATCACAGAATGAGATTGGAAAGGGCAGAAAGATAGTTGGGAAAGAAAGGAATTTATAAGGTAGGAAGAGAATTAAAGTAGTGATTGTGTTAAAATAAATGGATTTTGAGTCACATGCTCAATATTTCCTGTACTGAGCAAGAAGAGAGGAAAGTGTCAAAGCAACTAAGCCAGATTTCCGTCAGTTTGATTCTTTGCCGCTGCAAATGGTGTTTGTGGGTTGGCTTTTTTTTTTTTTTATTTTTCATTAACAACAAGTTAGCACAGTATCTCAGTGCCATCGTTTCCACTTTGTGCAATGCCTCAGCGCAACAGGCCAAGTATCTCTCCTCAGCTGCCCTGGCAGGAAGGGCCCTTGTGCCAGTTTTTAACCTGACTGGAAGGTTTGTAACCCAGTGTGAGGGGAGCAGCTGCCCCCAGCAGTCACTAAAGGTGCTGCTTTGCAGCAGCACATTGATCACCTCACTTTGTGGGATGCTGCACTGAGAGCAGGGAAGTGTAATGAGCTCTTGGGAAGCAGCATCTGTAAATTCATTCAAACCCTTTTTTGTGTGACATATGAGTCCAGAGGCATTGCACCACCAAAAGAGGTTTCTGACTTACTTTTTTGTTCTGTGAAATGCTGGGAGGAAGCTATGTTGTTCAACAGAGTCAGAGTCATGGTGTTTATTACAAGCTGGAGGGCAACTGGCTTGGGTTTGCTGACAGAGTGGAAAAATATCTGCAGGTCACCTGTTTGGAGTTATGCCCGCATGGGAGACTCCTTCAAGTACTGCCAGCCTGGCTGCGGTCGTGCTTACTCGAGCCCTGAGGCTGGAGAAGCAGCAAAAGCTCTGTCACGCTTGACTCCCTGGTGCGTGGCTTCTAGGGGAACCTCATCAGCTGCCATGACCTCGAGCAGCTCCCTAGGAGCTCTTTCAGATTTATGGTCATGGAAAAGAAGTGACAGAAATATGAAGATTGAGAAAGTTTGTGATAGCGGAAAATGCAAAGGCTTACTTTGTCAGACGGAGTTTTTAAAGTAATCCATGTGTTTACTGTCTTCATTGCTGCTTTTTAACTCTCGCAAACAGAGAAATCCAGACAGAGCCTGAGCCACAACGATGGTATCAGCAAGCTTTCCAAGTAGATAAACTGCTTAAGTAGCCATCAGAGCCATGCTGATCTAAATCAATAAATAACCTTAGGGGAACTGCACATTTTTGAAACACATTAATAAATATCCTTGAAGGTTTAGGAACTGAAAGCAAAGAATTATGAGGTCATGAAAATATTAGAACTGTTTTGGTGCATTTGAACTATATCAAACTGCTAATGACTCTTTAAAATACCTTCTAATATTTGGCAGATGCGCGTTGACATCCAGACTGGTCGCCTGCTTTGCTTGATCCGAGTGCTTCTGCAGCACTGATGAGTCGATAACAATATATTAAAGCTGGTTTCATACTTCTGTAGAGTCTTGATGTCTGCTCTTTCCCAAAATATTAGATTTTCAGGTTTGTCCTGCTCTAAAAAACGAGATCAGAATCGTAGAAGGAAACATAAGCAGCTAAAACCTATAATTTGCCTAATATAGAAAAATAGCATCTCTGTATAATTCGGAAGATTTCAAACTGCTGTCACCTAGGATTTCTGAACATTGACTGCTATAGTTTTGTGAGTAATAAAGGGAGTACATTAAGATCTAATAATGATAGAACTGAGTTTGTATTTTGTGCAATTATTTGAACAGCAAGCAATGTACATACCCAGTTTTTCATGACTGCTACAGTGCTAAAAGACTCAGCTGAGCAAAGGGAATACCTGAGATTCTGTAAGCTTCTGTTTGTGCAATATCTGGGATATAGATAAGCAAAGTTCTTTTGCTCCCTGAGCATCTTCTGCTGACTCTGTAAGTCTGTGTATGTGTAGTACAGGTAGGATACAGGTGCACCAGACTGGAACCTGATGTTATGTTGATGTACGTCAGTCCCTCCTATCAGTCTTAGTGGCCATAGATGAAACAATTATATGTTGTCTTTTTCCATGTTTGTGAGCAAATTCATAAAGACTTTTTCTTTGGTCACTTTCCAGACATTTGAAAGGGAATTATCTAGTACTATGCCTCATTTGCTCTCTGTTTTAAAAATCCCAAGGGATAGGGAGCAAAGAAGTCCCAAACCATGGGACACATGGTTCACTTAGGTGTGATAACTCTAAAAGCCCTTTCAAAATCAAATAAGTGTGTTTGGGTTGGTTGCCCTGGCTTTTGAATAAAATTGGTGGATGCATGCACTACCCAACCAATTTATGACCAGGTTCTACATAGAAATTCAGACAAGACTTTACCCGAGGCTATGCTGGGGACTTTGTTGCCTTAATCATTCTGACCACGTGCATTACTCATATCCAGAATAAAAGGAGGGGATCTTTCTTCTAAGTGTTTCTTCCTAGTTGACTATTATTAAAGGGTGGCAACAACAAGCAGGAGTTTTATGGATTTTTTTAAATTGCAGTCAGCACAGAAGAATGGCAATTCTATAATTTGTTCTGCTACCTTAATTAAAAAAGAAACTATCTAGAAGTTTGATAAATATAGTTCTCATTGTATACTGTAGAATTGTTTATGAGTTATGTATGTGCCTTGTCTGTTCTAGGCATGTTTTCCACAAAGCCTGTGTGGATCCATGGCTTAGTGAGCACTGTACATGTCCAATGTGTAAACTGAACATTTTGAAGGCACTTGGAATTGTGGTAAGTTGTGCTGTTGTGAGCTCTTCCAGGTCTGAGACTCAGGACGGGAGGAATAATTATAGGGGAGAAGGAGAGAAGGGTGTTCCGATGCCATAAGTCGGGGGGGGTTTCACCAGTTTCTTTGCTGCTGATAAAGGAGAATTGCTGTTCTTGTTCTTTCCTCTTGTTGGTCATTTGGAATGTATTGTTACATTTCCACTTATAACAACTTATCTACTGGAAGCCTCCTAGGATCTCTGTAATATTCCCTTTTCTCAACTTCTTTCAACCCTTCTTTTTTAAATTTCCTCTGTAAATCTCTTGTTGTGGTCTCCAATGGACACTCCAATTTGTTTACACATTACAAGCCATGACCTAGTTGAGGCCAGTGAGTTTTCCTCAAGCAGCTCATGCCTTATGGATCCCTGGGGACCGTTGACCAGTTGACAAGGGGATAGAAGTGAAGAGCCTCAGAGGGTGTTTTTCCATCTTTCCCATATGAAGGAAAAATTGCAAGGTGGAAGCAATGTTCTGCTCTGTTCAGGAGAACAAAATATAGAAGAAAGAGAAGAGTATATGAAGATACTGTCTAAGCCAGCTTTTGAATCAAGCGAGGGAGAATAATGAAGCCTCAGTTTTTACCTGTGTCAGTTGTAGATTTGCATGCTTTCTGAGAAGTTGTTGCAGATATATTGTTGAATGATCTATTTTTGAAATTAATAATGTCCCTGGATTTTTGGAGGAGGATACTGTAGAACTCCGAATGTGTGGTCATTGCTCATGGTAGTGAACCATACCAGCATAGGCTATGATAGAAGTATATTTGAGTACCTGTGTTGATTCTTGACCCTTTTTTCAGCTTCTTCCTCCACCTCTTTAAGGTGGCCTGAAGCAACAACTTGGGATAGAAATTGCAGATTCATATGTTCTCTCCTGTGTGATCTGAGGACAGCCATCGTGGCCGAATAGCACGTCTGTGTGGTTTTACTCAGTTAATAAGTTTGCTGCACGTGGAATGTTCACCGTTGTGATGTGGAGTTGCTTGCTTTTCCAGCCAAACGTGCCGTGTACAGATAATGTCGCCTTTGACATGGAAAGGCTCACCAGAGGCCAGCCAGCTGGCAGGCGGTCAACCCTCAGCGATTTTGCCAACGACAGCTCTCTCAGCCTGGAGCCCCTACGCACCTCTGGGATGTCACAGCTTCCCCAGGACGGAGAGCTAACGCCAAGGTCAGGAGAGATCAACATTGCTGTGACAAGTAAGTTTTCTTTGGCTTCTAGTACAGTTGTATGGTTTTCCTGGAATGCGGCACTTGCTTTGCTGTAGCTGCGTGCGGCAGGGCCATGAGGAAAGGTTTCCCTCCAGGGACAAAGGTGACCTTAGTGTCTCTGCTCCATATTGAAACCAGTAACTCTAGGTGTGACAGCACCAATCCTTCCGCTATGAATGGTTTAGCCTCTTAGGTCTGCATGCAAAGGACACTGGATGAACTAACACGGCAACAATAACCCTCCTGAATTCTGTCACCAGTAACAGAACCTGAATTGGCAAAAACATTATTTACCCTTTCAGACTACTTTGCACACAATAGTTTATATAAACATAAACATATTTCAGCTGATTCCTATTTCTGCAGACATTTTTTTCCCCCCTGAGAATGTTGCTACTGGAATTCTGATGTCTCTTAGCAGATGGGTTTTCTTACTTTTTCCTATTTCACAAATTTTGTATTTGATGTACCGACATTTGAGTATTATCCAAGTGTTTTATGGCATCAGAAAGCTGTTCCTGCACTTAGAAGCTCTTATTCATAACAACATGGTAAATTTCCACTCACTGGATTTTACCTGGGGTTTTACTGTATAATAATACTATAATGAATACAATGTGTGGAATTGCATCATTTTTCCTTATGCTGTACAGTCTGTTTGATGCATGAATGGTTGTTTTTCTGGCTGAATTGCACAAATAGAATCCATGCAGTACAACAGTCTTAACATTCTCCTATTTGGCTTTGTTGCCTCTTTGTTGATGTAGATTTTGAACTTGGTGACACTGCCACTAGTCTGGGTGGCTGATAAAGTCCATGACAGTTTCTTTAGATGCTGTGGCAAAGTAAATGTCTCATTTAAATTATTTCATCCTATGAAACACATGGTCCATACCCAGAAATGCCCAAGAAGGAAAAATCCACATACAAAATCTAGATTCTTTTCAAAGCCACTAAGTCACTTTGTGCAGTTGTTCGGCATCTGATTCACCTTGTATCCTGCTCTATTGAATGGAAAGTGAACCCGTTGGTGTGTTGCTTTTCTTGTCATGGGTGGGAAATCTCTGTAGCTTACCTGAAACTTTTTACAACGTGGCTTTACAGAAAGTATTTTTGCTCTCTGTTCCCAGTTGCAGCTGTGCTCTTGCAGATGGGATGCCAGGGTAAAGGAGGAAATAATCAGCAACAGTTCATGCTGACAACATTTATAAAACAAAAAGCTTTAGAAAGGATGTTTGGTTTTAATGGATGACACGTGCATTCTTTGATGCATTGAGAGTTAAACCAAAAGCCATATTCCACAAAAGTGTTTGTGTTCCAATCTATTGCTATGTGCCAAATTGATCTTGAGAAGGAAAAGCTTTGAATATCGAACTTGCTTTTAACAGCCGCCTTTATACTACTTTTTTTGGGGGGGTTATGGTGTCTGTCTGCATACATAACTGTTGAAACTATTTTTCCATGTTGTATTTCTGTCTATGAAATGGAAAACCCTAGTTATGTTTTACTATTGGACAAGCTATCCTATTTTCTGTTGATTTTTGTTAAAGTAATGCCATAACACTTATTCAGAAGGGAGGGGGCTAAGACACAAATTAAATGTGAAACCATACTGGGTGTGTTGATGTGAAGAGCTGCACCTCAGCAAATCTACACCGACCCTGACAACCGTGTCTGACTAGAGAATGGACAGTGTTTCCATTACATTTTGCCTTGTTCCTGCATTTCACTTTATGTTATTAAGTACTCTATCACTAACACTTGGGCTCAGCCAGGAAATATCGTTGTGCCATGCTTTTTTTCCACACCTCTCTCCAATTCTTCTTTGCTAGCCTTCTCCAGTCAGTAACTCTGTGGCTAACCTCCTTCTGCTTCACCTCCTGGTGCCAGTCATGGCTTAGAAGCCTCTTGCCTTCCTCCAGTGGTGTTTGAGGGGAATATTTGCATCGCTTTGACATAAGCCTTCTCCCACGAGTGATTTCCTCCCTTTCCTTTGTCAACAGAAGAATGGTTTATTATTGCCAGTTTTGGCCTCCTCAGTGCCCTTACACTCTGCTACATGATCATCAAAGCCACAGCTAGCTTGAATGCTAATGAGTAAGTAAATATTTGGATGTTTCTCTATACTTCTGGTGGGTGTGCACCATGGACAGCATTGGGAACAAATACCAAGAGAGTAGAGGATGGGGAAAACGCAAGTGTCAAATGCCTTTTCTGCTTTTCTCAAATGTGTTTCTGTTAAAAGTAGCTTCCAGGGTAACGTCAAAAATCCCTCTCAGCTTATATATAGCTGGGTTGTCCGAGGAAACCTCACTGCCAAGTGGAGACATGGAAGGGGGAAAAGAGAATAATTGCATTCAGGTTTTGATCAGTGGTTTAGGTAAACATTTGCTTTCTGCCATTATATCATTATTATTATTATGTTCAAAATTCACCTGGCATAGCCAGAAGTTACTGCCATCGGTTACCTTCAACAGATTTCACCTCAATTTCTTAGTCAAAGTTCATATTAGAAAAATACGTGTTCCTTGTTGGCACACTGAGCTATGAAAAAGGATATTTAAATAGAAAACTACCTTTTTGCTGTCAGGTGAGGGAGAGGTGAAAGCAATGCATACACTACTATTTCTTCTCTCTTAAGTGAAGAGAGCAGACCTCTCATTTTAGTATGCTTAAGTATTGCAGACAAAGGAGTGCTTCAAGACATCCATGCTTTCCTAATCTGTATAGACACCCCCGATGCCTCCTTTCAGACAGGCTGGATGAGAAATTACTCTAGTACATGACTTTCCATCTTTTTTTGTAGTTCTGTGTGTGGGCAAGTATAAATCTGTTCTGCAGATACATGAAGTGGCTTTATCTAGCTATTTTAGTTTTAGGTATATGGAACATCTGGGCTCATGGAATATATTTAATCATAATTAATATATTTGGGGAACGAAAATGTCAGAGTCTTTGTCTCTGAACAACTTGATACAGCTGAGTTTCCATTAAATGTGTTGATCTCTTACCAAACATGGGTCGAGATTCGAAGGCAGTTCTCCTGCACAACCTGGAAATGCAGCTTTATAAATATAACTTCCCTTTTGTTCTTGTTTTGTTTCATTTTGAGATACGAGAAAGAAGCACTTTTAGTGCTTTCTGGAAAGTATAAGGTGTCCTTCTCAATAGGATAGAAACAGGTCTAATAGTCTCCAGAATCAAATTTTAGGCAATCTCAAGCTAATCTTCAGGAGTCGCCATAATAAGTTCTTACAGATTTTGGTCATCAAGAACATTTGATTACCACTAATTTGCAAATCTTACTTTCCTCTGTTCAGATCCCAGTTCCAAAAGGGCTTAATGAAGAAAAATTTTAGTATTTCAAATAGCCCTATTATGTCTGATTATTTTTTTTTCCTCCATTTTTTCAAAATCTTGAAATTACAACCAGCATTCAGCAACTTGGCACGATAGCTGTAGCTGAGCATAGTTAATCTGCACTGGAAAGTAGCTTGGGAAAGCACAGATGAGTTGTGAAACAGGAATGTCTGCATTTCTGGGCATTTCCACATCATTAGGAAGAAGACAAAGGAACTGTAGCCCATGTAGTGTTGTCCAGATGTGGGCACCGATAGCAGCTGCATTTCTGCTTTCCCTTGCAACTCTTCTTTTTGTTGTCTTTTGCTAAGTTGGATCTGGGTCTATTTTTGCTGAAAGGCCAAGCTCCTCCACACTGGCAGAGAGTTTGGGCCTCCAGAGAAGTGTTTTCACAGCCTTTAGAACAAACAAAGGGCATGCTGATGTAAGGAGAGCTGCTTTGCCCGGTGACAGGAATGAAAATGTGAGCATATACAAGTGTGGGCTTTGAGGCAGACTGAAGAAAACTAGCAACTGCCAAAACTAGAGCTGTCAAAAATCACTTATTTAGCTTACTGAGCACCTGGCTGTAGCCATTAACTCAACAGCTTTTTGACTGAATCCTCTGGGATCTCAGCAGCCTCCACAAGTGCTGCGAGGTTTGACTATTCATTTTAGACAGTTTAAAATGTGTGCGCATGGCACCAGTTCTTAGATTTATTGTTTCATTGACACCATATATTCCCCAGTGCCAGGCAAAGCATTTCCTGTGCTGAACATCACACCAGGTCCACGGCAGCTCCTTCTCACTGCAACTCCATTAAATGTCAAAACAGCGTTCCTGCTTTTCATGCTGTTCTCCAAATAAAAAGTCATGCTGGCATGTTCTTCTTTTCTTATGGCAGTGTCTCAAGAGGAGGCTGAGGGCTTTTTCTTATCAGAAAACAACAGTAGCGAGGATGAGGGTGCATATTATGCTGATGCAAGTAAAAGCTGCCAAATATTCTGCAGTAAAAATCATCTAAAAACGTGTCCTGATGCTTTTTTTCCCCCCCACTATGTCCTTCCTGCACCTTAAACATATTTATTTAGAGAGATACTTCAGGAGTTAAGTATATATGCGTATCTAACTGTGTATGTATATCTTTGTATGTATATATGGAATCATAGACTCACCAGGTTGGAAGAGTCCCATCGGATCATCGAGTCCAACCATTCCTATCAAACACTAAACCATGTCCAAAATATACATATACACATACATGCGTTTTTAAATAGAAAAGCAAATATCTAAGTGATAAGAAAAGGCACTAGATGCTTTCTCTCGATCTCACAATATTCACGCACTGTTACTCTTAAATATTTTAGGTAGTGATTTAAAGGAAGGAAAAAAGCATATTTTGCTTGCTTCTTAGGGAATGGTCAGAAATTACTGTGTAATTGTTTTAATATCTAGAAAACCCAGATGTTGGGTAGCAGCATTTAGAGAAAGTTTTCAGAAGCAGATGGAGTTTCCTCAGAAGTTTAGTGGTGCTCAAACCACTAGCTGTCCTGTCTCTTGTTGGTCCTGTGAGAATAATGTAAGGTGTACAGACCTCTCTCAATGCTCTGGCCTTGTATAATCGGTCATTCCTCACTAACTTACTTTTACAGGGGTTTATTTTTTTTTTAGTATTGGCAGTATTAATATAAAAAAAAAATATAAATATTTTTTTTCTTTTTTTTATGCCCCACAGAGCAGAATGGTATTGAAGAAACGCTTTCTGGCCGATTGCCTTGGAGAGAGACACCTATTTTTATGCATCTTTTATCGATCATGCAGCACAAGCAATTATTTAGTACATTCTATTTTTTCATAAAATTTGCTGATGCCAAAGCTTTGTATTAAGGAAAAAGTGAAGAAATAAAAAAAACTTTAATTATGAAATCTTCCTCTGAGAATTTTATTTTTCTGGGATTTTGTTTTAGTATTTGTCTGACAGACTTTTGCAAATGTTATAAGGTGCTTTGTTTCCCTTGAATGATGTCATCTTTGGAGAGCTGCAGTCTTCTCCTTTCAATTTCGGACACGCAAGCTAACAAGTGGAAATCTCACACAGTCCTCTTGTTACGTTGCCACCCAGCACTGGAATGACCAGCAAAAGCATTATTAGCAACCACTCCATACCAACTGGTTAAGGAAAAACGCTGGTTAGGCGTTCAACAGGCTCATCTTGACTCCAGCTGAAGTTTAATTGATTTGAAACAAGGGAATTTTCTCCTCTTCTCCTCTGATGCTGCTGTGTTGCAGTGTGTGTAGGTTGTGGCTGGATTAGAGTTAATATTTGTCACAGGAGCTGGTAAGGGGCTGCGGTTTGGATTTGTGCTGGAAACGGCATTGATGATCCAGTGATGTTCTAGTTGCTGCTGAGCAGTGTTGACACAGGGTCAAGGCGTTTTCTGCTCCTCACGCTGCCCCAGGAAGATGAGGATGCACTGTGTCCTGGGAGGGGACACAGCCAGGAGAGCTGACCCCAGCTGAACCAAGGGATATTCCACATCGTATGACATCGTGCTCAGCATATAAAGCTGAGAGAGGGAGGAGGAGGGGGAGATGTTTGGAGTTATGGCTTTTGTCTTCCAAGGTAACAGCTAATGTGTGATGCAGCCCTGCTTCCCCAGGAATGGCTGCCTGCCTGCTAGTGGGAAGCAGTGAATGAATTCCTTGGTTTGCTCTGCTCGCGTGCGGGACTTTTGCTTTACCTATTAAACTGTCTTTATCTTAACCCACGAGTTTTCTCACTTTACTCTTCCGATTCTCCCCTGCCCCTCTCTCAGGGGGAAGCGAATGAGCAACAGTGTGGGGCTCGGCTGCCAGCCAGAGTTAAACCACAACACCCTGGGAGGATTGCAGAGTGATTTTTATCTTCAGGTCAATCACTGCCGAAGGTTTGCAACACTTGTTTCCTGAACTGACAACTCATAAATGTTTTCTGTCTTCTGCTTTCACCCCACCCTTCTTCCTGATCATAGCGACGCTGCTCTAAACCACTTCTTCCTACCTAATACCAGTGGAAAGATAGCATTTCCCCCACTGTCATCTGTAAAGCCTCCTTTTTTTATTAGTGACGGGTTAGTTTTTGTTGAAATTCAGATTGTGAAAGATGGATGATGGTCTTTACTATAATGTAGAAACCATGCAAACATGTCCTTTCTTGCTGTGGCTTTTTTACTGGTGAGGAGGCAGAGGGGAAAACACTTCTCATCGCTGTCCTCATTCAGGTTGCTTCACGCAAATTTCCCTTGTGCAAGCAGTGTGTGAGTAATTTCACAACAGTTAAGCACGTGGCTCTGATTCGCAGCCAGTGCTCGAGTTGAGATGGGTAGGTGAGGGTAACAAATCAGTAACAAAAAGGTAATTGGTAGAAGAAAAAACCTAGTCTCCATTTGATTGGTTTTGTTGTTCTCGTATTGAGTTGTAGATGTTTGAAACTCAATGCTTTCTAATTTAATTAAACGGACAGAGAGAACCGATCTTAATGTATGATTTAATTTTTTTTATGTACTGGGAAATAGTTTAATTTAATTTTATTTTTATGTATAGGCACTTTTGGAATTTAGGAACACAGCCAGACTCTACATTAAAATAGTTTCTTAATTCTTATCTGTCCAGTAGGCTTCAGCTGAGAGGGCAGCTTTTAGACCAAGAAATAAAGTGCGCGATAGCTTCAGTGCATTTAATAGAATTATTTTTCAATGTGCCCTTGTGAAATTTTGACAGAAACATGAAAACAATCAATAGAGCAGCAAGTGCATTTTGCAAGACTGGAAAACCCCATTGGAGTTACTCGGGAAGAGGAAATAAGCTTCAAACATACCAAGTCTGTGGACTGGCTCCTTGTAAAATACAGTGTTTGTCAGCTGAGCATTGTTAGAAATGAAGGAATGTGGTCAGAGGGAGATTTCAGGTACAGGCAGCAAAGCAGAAGTGTGACCTTTAGGGTTTTTTCCACACCACAGTAAAATTGAGAAGTTTGTGCACCTGAACTGGGCAGCATGGGGACCCAAATGCAAAAGGCAGCACAAACCGTTCCAGTTCATGTTTCTTCTCCAGAGCAGCAGCAGAAGTTGAGTGATATTGGGAGTATTTCAGGTTCTGGTGCATTTTCCTTCATAGAGGATTGAAATAACCCAAGGCGTCGTCTTTAATCTCTCCTTTGAGTTTCTAGCAATTCTCTCAACGAAGCATTAATTAATACTGTCTGTATTTTTATTAGGTTAATTACAGGTCAGGCTAGCAATGTCAGTTTATTTTGTTAATGAAATAAATATAGTCAAGGATGGACTCTGCACCTTCTCAGAAACTCAAAGGGGTTTTTTTTGGACGCAAGAGGAAAACTCCCACAGTTTGTGTTGCCTGCAGTGCTTTCAGATACCCACATGTAAAAGATGAAGGATGTTAATCTTGTGTGTGTAATCATTGCAGTGAGAGGACGGGAGAAGAGACGATCCCTCTTTCCAGATGTTGGGAAGATGGCAGGACTGGGTATAATTTGAGAGGGAGCAGCAGCACCCTGCTAAACAGCTGGCTTGGAGGAAAAGATACTGTGTGGACAAATCCTGCTCTGTTGCTTCTTAACTGAGACCAAGGGCATTGAAATAGTTTCAGATGGAAAGGGAGCATCAGTCAATCCTCACTCCTGATGCTCCTGGAATGTTACAGCAGTGCTGTGTCTGGTGAATTTTTAGCTGGGTGTGGTGCCCACTTCTGTTCCATCCTGTGGTTATAAAGATCAATTCCAGAGTATTATGGTTATTTTCAGACTCAATACAAGTTATCTGCAAAGTTCTTTGTAAGCGTATAATGAAGAACAGTGGCAGAGGGCACTGAAGGATTTGGTTTCATGTATTAAAACTGAATGCAGACTTCTTATTTGTTTACTGCACCTAAGGGATAAATCCAATTTGTTTACTGTACCTGAGGGATAAATCTTGATCTGTCTCGGTAAGTGCAAAACAGGAAGAACAGATTCATAACCTGAATTTGGAACTGTGGATGTTTCTATTTGTCCTTAAAATACACTTACTCAGTACATTTATTAACTGGACTGATGCAGCATTTCTAAGCAAACACGGGTCATTTTCTGCATTTAAACGAGCTGGGTCGCTGTGCCCTGATGACTATCTCTGCTGTGACTTGTAGGCAATGGTACCTGCTTGGTTATTAGAGCACCTGGAGCTGGGGTGTTGGACACCACTGGGGAGGCTACTGAGTGATAGAAGCAGAGAAGGTGACAGAGATACTTGGGAAAAGAATGAGTAATGTGTCCCAAAAGCAGTGTGAAACTGGGAGATTTAGAATCATAGAATGGTTTGGGTTGGAAGGGACCTTAAAGATCATCCAGTTCCAATCCCCCGTGATGGGCAGGGACACATCCCACCAGATCAGGCTGCCCCCTTCTATCTGTATGGAAATATGCAGCTTCCCTGGAAGAGGGTGGCTTACACTTCTACAACTACCTGAAAGGAGGTTGTAGAGAGGAGGTATCAGGCCTCTTCTCCCAAGTGACAGGGGACAGGACAAGAGGGAATGGCCTCAAGCTCCACCAGGGGAGATTTAGGCTGGACATTAGGAGGAAGTTTTTCACACAGAGGGTCATTGGGCATTGGAATAGGCTGCCCAGGGATGTGGTTGATTCACCTTCCCTGGAGGTGTTTAAGGCACAGGTGGATGAGGTCCTGAGGGACATGGTTTAGTGTTTGATAGGAATGGTTGGACTAGATGATCTGATGGGTCCCTTCCAACCTGGTTGTTCTATGATTCTACGATTCTATGATTCTTTTGCCAAGAAGCAAGTAAATGTCACCGTAAAGAATTTTAGAGGTGTTGGACATAGAGTGTCTATTTCCTGATTCTTTTAAAATATTTACTGTCAGATGACAACAAATCTGTTTTGTGGATTGAATCTCTGCCTTCAGCCTGCTGGAGTGCAAGTCTGGGCTGTCTGCTGCCTAATCCCTTGTTTAATTTTTGAGTTACGAAAACATAAGCACCACCAGGCTTTTGGAATCCCCTTCGTTTTGTTGCAGCATTGGCTGTTCAGTCTGTAACATTGCAGTGGGCGGAGGAAAGGGAAACAAAGCATCCAATATCCATGGCTTATTTCTGCTACAACAAGCAGAGACAGTCATCAGAAATTAGATAACCCTGACCCTTAACAGAAACTGCACAAGATTTAGATGAGATATTAGAAAGAAATGTTTACAGTGAGGATGGGGAGGCTCTGGCACAGGTTGCCCAGAGAAGCTGTGGCTGCCCCATCCCTGGAGGTGTTCAAGGGCAGGTTGGATGGGGTTTGGAGCACCTGATCCAGTGGGAGGTGTCCCTGCCCATAGCAGGGGGATTGGAACTGGATGATCTTTAAGATCCCTTCCACCCCAAACCATTCTATGATTCCGTTATGTGCTTCTATTAATCAGTTTTATGTGATATCATTCCAAAGTAGGTTCCATTTCATTTGCTGGAAGGCAGACTATGATCAGCTATAAATCATAGTTCCAAATGATTCATGTGCCTTTAAAAATCACTTTTTTCCTTGCTTTTTTTTTAATTTTAAGCTTCAAGACAGACCTGTATGTTCAGGGGAGGATTCATAGAATCACTTTAGAATCCCAGCAGCTTCAGAGCTAGAAAGCTCTGAATCATAGAATCGTAGAACAACCAGGTTGGAAAAGACCCATCGGATCGAGTCCAACCATTCCCACCAAACACTAAACCATGTCCCTCAGGACGTCATCCACGCGTGCCTTAAACACCTCCAGGGAAGGTGAATCAACCACCTCCCTGGGCAGCCTGTTCCAATGCCCAATGACCCTCTGTGTGAAAATTATCTGAAGTTCATCATCCCCCTACCAGCTGCTTCTCAAAGTCTATTCCAACACAGAATAGTCAGTCCAAATACCTGGGTCTACACTACTGGCAGGATGAGCAATTCACCTCTGTGCAGTGTGACTGCAGATTTCATTCTTGTTGCAGTTAACTGCAAGATCAAAAGGAGAGTGATTTACTTGTGAGAAATTCCCCTTCTTGATGCGAACGGTGGAGGGAGCGTGCGCACAGGCTTTTGGTGGTAAAAGAGGTTTGGAGTAGGATAGGGAACTGGCAGCAGGTAGGTTGCACAGCCTCAGTTTGCTGGTTTTCCTGGTGATGATTGGACCTGGGCACTGGATTCCTCTGCATCTCGGAGGCAGCTGCAAGTCTGGATGGCAGCTCACTGGCACAGCTTGTATGTGGTGTCCCATGGGCTCCGACACCTTCCACTGGATCAGGTTGCTCAAAGCCTCATGCTTTGAGAAGCGCAAAATTCATATTCTCTTTTGCTCTTTCAACAATTCTATGCATTTGATTATAGCTCTAGGTTTTCCTTTTTAATCATAATAAGGATGACTGCTTTTCCTTTTTGATGTTTTTGTGTTCTGTTTGTTTTTTTCTGAATCTCTGACTTTTGAGTGAATGGGGAAGGAGGAAGCGTGTTTTGGACAGTAGCAGCTGAATTCTTCTTCTGTCATCTCTCTTGTAAGCTCTTTATTTCAGAATGGCATATGCTGGACTCAAAGACTGGGAAAAGAAAAGAGGATTTAAGCACCTAAATTGTGCCAGGGCTAAGACTGCAGTGCCATTAGCATCTTGCTCCACTGATGCCTGAAATTGGAGGCACCTTGATTTTCTGAGTTCCTTTATGATGAACTTGGAAGCTTTTCTGTTGCCTCCGGTTTGGCTCGTGGCTGCCTGGCTCATTGTATTCTAAGCAGCCTTGCTCCCAGCTAATCCCTGCTGGCATCGAGAAACCAAGTAATGAAATATTTTGGCTGAGGGCCTGATCTGATAGATGCTTTCAGAGATAATTTATTGTTCCCCAGCAGGGCTGGGCTCCTCGCAAACACATCTGTAGGTTTGGAGAGCCATGGGAGCACAAGGCCGTCGAGGAGAAAAAAAAAGAACTTTCCTGCTCTATCAACAGTCACTCAGTGCTTGTTTTTGGTGTCACCGGTGTTGGAGAAGAGAGTTGAGTCTCTTCTAGTTCTGTGTAAGGAAATACATGGATGCCTGTTTCTAGAAAGTGGCTTTGGGTGGATGGAGGCTGCTGAGCTCTGGAAGAGGTCGGACTTTTGGCAGCATCGGTCAGACAGTCCTTGGTAGCATCACTCACCCTCCTGGTTCCTTTTAACCCCATC
Source organism: Coccyzus lansbergi (assembly GCA_033558105.1). NCBI lineage: Eukaryota > Metazoa > Chordata > Aves > Cuculiformes > Coccyzidae > Coccyzus > Coccyzus lansbergi. The sequence continues at coordinate 132,453 of JAUMJK010001205.1, read as the reverse complement.
CTGGTGCATGGCACAGGGAACATCTCCCAAAGGAGATGTTTTGGGCATCTCCCAAAGGTTTCTGGAGGAGCCACGTTCCTGCTTTACAAGTCTGTAAATCAACCACAAGCACCGAGCGTGAAACTCCGACCTGCCCTAGCCTTGCTCAGACTTGACCTGTTTTATCTGCAAGAACCATTTGAGGTGGGATTGTTCGTGCATATGGAAAGCAGTTGCTTTGAGCTGCCAGGGGAGCATATGAACGGCGATGAGCTATTTCGTATGGCTGATACGGCTTTGCGTGAAAGGGTAACTGTTTTTTCTATGCATAGTGTGTTTGCGGTCGGCACCTGTGTACAAGGTTGCTTTACTCATTTTTTTTCCCGTCGTTTGTGTATGTTCCTAATGAATTTTTGTTCTACCTCTTGTAGGCAGTCACTTCTTCCATCGTAACTCCCTGTCCCCTCGAAGCCTGGTCTACGAGAGCGAGTTCTCAACCATCGAGCCTGCCTTGGACATGTACGACGAGAACAAAACCTGAAAGGAATCCATGCTCCCTCCTGGCCCTTTTTCCGTTTTTTTCATTTCTCATTCCTATTGTTGTGTACTCTTTCCATGGATCTCCTTTGTCTGAAGAAGAGCTGCTTTTTCCAGAACACGAACCGCCTTCTCGATTGCAAAGACGAAGAACCGGCTTGAGGTGGTTTCTTAGGGTGGCATCTTTGAGCTGACAAAGAGTTGAGCGCAAGCAAGATTGCCTGATGGAAATTGCTGAGTAACAGCATGGGGAGCTGTGTCGGTCCAGCCGTGGCGACGCAGAAGAGGTTTTCCGGTGGTCCTAAGAGCGTGTTGTACTGCAAATGCGTCTCTCACGCAGGTGTCTGCTGTTTCCATTTTTCGATCGTCCGGATGGTTGGGCAATGCCCGAAAGGGAACTGGTTGCAGAGGAGATGGCCAGTGACTGGTAGAAGCACTCGTCTATCTTGGTCAATCCATAACCTTACTGTGAAACAACCCCTTCTGAAAGGGACCTTTATAAGTGCATTGAGTTTCCTACAACCCACATAACCCTGGACAATAGCAAGCCAGCCTGACGTTAACGCTGCAGAGAGGACCTGCATTTGCAGAAAGATTTCTAGGAACTTGACGCTTGTTTTTTTTTTTCTCCAATTCGATTAAAGCAGGAGAAAAATGGCCTACACAGAATATACTTTTCATCCTTCCATGTGCTCCAGTCAAGTGAGTCTCTTGCTGAAGAGAGGACATTCACAGAACCAGCACTCGATCTACCTGAAAACTATTAGACTTTTTGAAATATGCAGGAATCTAATTAGCTTTCTTCCTCACTTAACTTTTTTTGCGGGGGTGGGGGGAGGAGTGGGGGGAGGATGTTTAAAAAATCCACCAAATTTTTCACTGAGGTTTTTTAAAAGCCAGCATGTTGGCATTACACAGAAGAAAAGAGGTAAGCTTCTTATCCCGGTCTCCTGTTGAGATCTGCAACAGTTAAATAGCAAACACGTTCTCCAAGCTGTGCCCTTTCCCACTGACATCAATAACAGGAATGCAGAAAGCAGCAGAAGAAAGGAAAGCAGCGACCGCTTTGACACTCGGCAGGAAAAATCAATTTTTACCAGTGTGTGACAAAAGCGGTGGGGAAATGAATATTGTTTGCAAGCTTCTGGAGGAGTAACGCAAAAATGGAGAGCGAGAGAGGAGCCTCTGAACTTGAGTTGTTCACAGCATTCCTCAAACGAACAAACGTGGAGGAGCGAGTGCTTCTGCTCCACCTTTTCCTACTGGACAATGCATAGCTGCTTAATCAATGTTTGGATTTTTCTCCATTGCAGCCTAAGTTACTGTAGGTATAGAAAAGCATTTGTGTCCTTGTCATGTGAAACAAAGCTTCACCCTCTGTATAGTAATCTTGAGAAATCAGTTAAGCCAAAAAGGAAAGGTAAGGTAGACCCTGCCACGCTGTAATTTCATCCGCTTTTGCTACAGGCAGGGAATTTCCCCTCCATTATCCTGTTTTTTAGTTGCAAAGCAGTCTGCTTGACATATATTCTTACTTGAAATGTGGTTCGGCTGTGTCTTTGACACAGACGTTTAAGAGAAAAAACAAAAACCTAGCTCTGTAAAATGAGGAAATGATCCTCCGTGCCAGTGTGCTTTGACTTTTGTTGCTGTGCGTCAGCTTTATTTAATCTGATAATTCAAGAGTGGGTGGTGTGAAGCGTAGGGAGGTTTTTTCTCATAATACCCACGTCTCTGTTTACCAAATGCACTTATATTGTCATTCAGCTCACTCTAGAAATACACTCAAACCCCAAACTTTTTAAAAGCACAATTTTAACACCCACTTTCTCCTATAAAGCAGAAGTGAAGGTCACGCAGCCAGTGGCTTGAGCAGCAGCAGCAGGTTGTGGCCGGCATCCTTCTTCTCCTCGCGGGTGTAGGAAGGGGCAGCGCCAGTGAGCCGGGGCAGAGCTCCCACAGACCTGACTGTGCCCCAGTCCAGCCCATACAGGGCTCGGAGGCGGCAGAAAGGCTGATTAAGCAACCCCTGGTTGTGTAATTATGTCTGTGAGGTGGCAGTGGGCAGACACGTGATAGCAGGGGAACTTCCGAAAACAAACAACCACAAGAAAAACCGTCGTCTTTCAAGGATCTTATAGGGCTTGTTTTTATCTGTGGTGGCCAGTCAGGTTACAATAAACCAGGAAACGCCTGCGTGTGGGCAGTTAAATACAAATCATCTGGGTGTCTCCAAGAAGGATGCGATGCCCTGGCCAGCAGCACCACAGCGAAAATGCATTCTTGGTGCCAGCAGGTTTTGGGGGAGGACAGCCTGGTGCTCCACGCAAATCCAGCTGGTGGAGCTGTGTCTGCCTGACAAGGGGATTTGCCCCGACACTATCAGGAATGTCACCAGGGCACGGTTTCAGCACGAAAACAAAACTGGTGGCTTCCCAGCTCTGGCTGAGACCGTTCACACCAGCTACGAACTAGAGGTGGGGAGAAGAGCTAGAAAAACTAATGGAATTCAAACATTTGAAAGTACAAGGTCCCCAAAATCAAAATAATAAATTAGGTCGTTTATATTTTGATAAGTCTTCTTGCTAACCTAACATCTTGGTTTTAAGCAGGGAGAGGGAAGGTTCACCTCTGTGGAAAGCAGGGTCCAGCATAGTGGTATAAAATGAACTTGTGCTGTAGCATCTTGGGTGAGGGGGCTGACAATCGTAATTGACATCCCGGATTCGGAAAACCTTGCAACACTGGAAAAATTAAAAGCTCGTTCAAACAATTGATCCCGACGTGCGTGCTGGGACAGGCTGTAACAGGAGTTCTTTGCCTTAGTCGTATTTAGGCTGGTGAGTGAGGCAGCAGCACAGCCACATGGGTGATTTTTCTGGGCTGTGCTGGTAAGTTTGAAGTTCTCCTTTTAATATTAATCAGTATATAAAAAAAGCTTGATGAGCATTGTTTTCTTGTTCTGCTGCAGTGGTACTGTGTGTGGTTGAGTCATTTCATAGAAGAAAAATAGCCTGTGAGCTACCAAGAACTGTAAGTGCCGGTAACTTGGAAAATCATTTTTAAGGTTAAAAAAAAAAAAAAAAAAAAAAAGTGGTTTTTAACTGGAACCATTAATTTTATGACTTCTACGTATAAAAAGCCAAAAGCTTTTTATCTCCAAGTGTTTCCCTAAAATATTTAAACCCTAACACTTCATCTTCTCTTTCCCCACCTCCTGTTCTGTGAAAGTTTTGCATGTTCCCGTAAGACGTGTAAAATGAAGATTTGCTTGTGTTCTTAGAGGATAATTGCCGGTTTAAAAAAAAAAAACAGACTGTAAGTGTGCTTTTTACCTATAATACTAACATAAAGTATTAAATTTGCAGCATGTTGACATTCACTTAATGATGCTCCCGATCGCTCCTTCCAGTGAGCTCGTGTTGGTATCTGCGCTGTCCCCTTCCTTCTAGGATGTTTGCCTGAGGATGCTGTAGGAACAGCCAGATACAAAAGCCAAAGAAAGACCAAAAATAGTGAAATAAATGTGTTTAAGACTGTATTATGAGGCTTTTACACAACTTCTGTTTTCTTTATGCACATTCATGTGAAACAGTGCAAGGGCTTGGGAGAGCCAGGAGCTTTAGCAGCTACTGAAAAGCAGAGGAAGGTCTGAGGGAGGTGTAGGTCGCACGGTGGCTCCAGGACTCATTGAGCCCAATTTAGGTTGGAAATAATGCCACTGTTGTAGGTCGTGAGCTGAAGGTTGAAGGCGGAGCTAAAGTTCAAGGCAGCTCTGCAGCCTGATTACTGGGGAGTGAGCTGACTTTGTTGTTGGATGTGTATTTTTATATATTTTTTTTTAACTTAGCTAATAGTAATCTGGGTTTACAACAAAGAAAGTAGCACGGCTGGGCAAGCATGAGAGCTGCAGGGCTGCTGCCAGCTCCACAGGGTGGGGAGAGAAGGGCAGGAGGGCACCGAGCAGGGACCCTGGGAAACACCTTGAACTTCTCGAGTGAAGCTTTCACTCCTTTTTCACCCTGTGTTACACATCCATATGTGACCTAGTTTTTGCAAGCCAAGCTGCAGAGAAGAGTGTGTGTGATGTGCCGTGACAGCTTGCATATGTGTTGTTATATTTAAAGATCTCTCTGCTTTTTCCTTTCCCTGCTCGACCTGCTGCGCTGCAGGAACTGTGCCCTGGCATGCTGGGGGGAAAACACCGAGCAAAGGGAAGGGAAAATGCTCCAGTTAACGAGATTGGGGCAAATCAGGAGAAAGGTAGACTGTACTTCTGCAGGTTGGTGCTCATTTCTGCTTTGTTTCCGACGTCTTTGTAATAATCTAAAGAAAAAGCGGTAGCCCCAACCCTTCTTCATGGGATGCAGCGACAAGAGTGAGGCTGTGGATGGGATTCTGCTCCTGGCACAGGGCCACAGTGTTGTATAACCCCCAGTCAGTGATGTCCTGACCTGGCAGGGACCTGGCAGGTTTATCTGGTGCTTGTGAAGTGCTTGGAAGGGATGAAAGCTGCTGGCGTGAGCCTTTGCAAAAGCGGCACTAATTGACACATTTTCATCTATGTCAGTTGTTTGATCCTTTCATTCACCTGCTCTTTTTAAAAGCCTGTAAAGTTCCCAAAGTCTCTTAATTCTCCCCAGTTAACCTCTGCCCTTCCACCCCATGAATTACTGTTGCCTTCCTCCTCCTCCTGAGAGCCAGGTGAAGGTCCCCGCTGTGTAGGCGCTGCCATCCACCCAGCATCTTCATCATCCTGACCAGCCTTTCCAAGGGGATTCATCTCTCCAAACCATCACCACAGTCTGTGGGAGCACAGAGGTTCCTGGTGGGTTGTTCTCAGCCAAAGCGAGTTGTGTGGGACATGGGCTGTTGTTCCGGGGTCTTTATTCTGTGGATCCCTGCACGGAGCATCCTCTCAGTCCTCAACCCGATAGCTTGATGGAGGTGCCCAGATGAACAGAGATGAATGTGTGGATTGTGCAATAATGTCTGAATATTTATTATTTTTATGGCAATAATGTCCAGTGACTCTGGGCGTGGGGCCCTCTGGTATAAGGCATTGCCCAAAAATAGTCCCTTCCCTGAAGAATTAATAATTAAGTATTAATATTCCTGCAATGTAAGAAGTACGTAGGTTTTTTTATTGAAAGGTGAAGCTGTTTAGAGTGATTTCATGGCAAGACTGAGATGTAACATGAGCTAGTGGCATATGGGGGCTGGGGTTTCACAGCCCAGAAGTCTGCTGGACGTGGGTGAAGGTTCTCTTACTCCTGCCAGGCACAGGCTATTCCCTTTCTGAGTTTGCACCCACCCGCAGCTCGCTGGGGCTGAGCCCCTCAGGAGCAAGAGGCTTTCTAGTCATTGCCCTGAACTCGGCTGTGTGCCTTTGCTGCTTGGTTTGCCTTTTTCTTGCTGTTTCCCATGTGCTCTGGAGTTCGCTTTTCCTTGGCTCTGGTTTGGTCTTCATTGCTCCAAGACTCTGAGCCGTTAATTCCCATCTGAGCAGCTCTGCTGGGTTATGGTGGTGGCATCGGAGAGGTGGATGGCTAATTTTGCTTTCGATCTAGCGTGGCTGTGGCTGTAACACCCTCTGGCTGTCTCAGGCAGTAAAGGCTGTATCTGCTTGCAGCCTTTGCAGGTTCCTGGGCTGCAGAGAGGAGCACAGAGAACACAGCTCATCAGCCCTCCCGCACTCCAGCACAGCAACGTCTGGAAAATAAAGTTGGTGCTCTTTGCTGCTCTCAAGCCAGGAAAGTTTAATTAATAGGGCATTTGGGGCTGTTAAAGCAGAAATCCTGTTTGCAGGTTCGCGCGGTTCCTGCATCACAGCCAGCAGAGTCCCGGCCTGGCCCTGACAGGGCTCGCTTTGTGTCGTGCGAAGGTGCTAGGTGAAGAAAAAGAAGCTTTCTCGGTTACCGCTGCATTAGCAGGTAGACTTTTTCCACCTCAGATGTCTAGACTTAACTCCCAGCACTGCTAAGATCTGTTGCGTTAGTCCTATAAAGGGGAAAAACCTTTCTGAGCAAAGCGAGTGACAGCATCGCTCTTCTGCTTTATCCAGTCAGCCCTGCTGCAGTTTGCAAGTAAACATTAAATGTTAAAAGCTTCTCTGTACAACCATCTCTATTCAGGATCCCATGGCTATGGCTAACTATGCACAGAATCCACCAAAACGGGATCATTTTATCCCAGCAGAGAGGGAACACCCCGGCCGTTGGGCTCGGGAGGCTGCAGCAAACAACAAAAGAAACCCCAGTTTGCCTCTATGTAAAAATAAGAAGGTTTTTTCAACTGGTTTGCAGCAAGGGGGTCAACGCCTCTGTGACCACATAACCTAAAAAACGCCAGCAGGTCCCAGGGGTCTGGTGAGTGATGGGGACACTGTGGGGACGCGGTGTCCTCCCGACAATCGGATCTTTCCAGCCCTTGTGAAACTGTAGCTTGGCAGCAGCAGAACTTCTTGACCTGTTTTGATGTAAGTATAACACTGTATTGTAGCTACGTGGTATATGCCGATATGTTAACAGTGCATACTGATTAGTTAGGGTTTGCTAATGTACTACATTTCAATAAAAAGCAGTTTAAAAATATGGAATTTGTCAGCTTGGTGTCTCTGAAAACGCAGGAGGATGAGAGCATTGCCCAGTAACTCCAGTTCCTCCAGTCCTTTTATATATACCTATACCTAGAAATAGAAATATCTTAAACAGTGTGGAACAACATTGTTAAAAGATCCCTTTTCAGGGAGGATTTCCCCGCCCCCTGCAGTGAATATTGTTTTATTTTGCTATACTAGTGCCTAGAAATCTCAGGCCATTAAAGGCCACGTGGTTCAAAGTGGGTTATGAATACACAGGAGACACTAATCCACCTTCCCAGAGCAGGTGCCATCTGAAGGATGGCACAGAGCAAGCAGGGATGTGGTAACACAGAGAAGGATCCTTCAGCAGCATCTCCCAGTGCTCGAACCCATCCCACAGCACATCCAGCCTTTGGAAAACACTGTGCAGCTCCCAAACACCACTTTGCCATCAGGATGAAGGCAGAGCCTTGGAAGCTCAACCAGCTACTAAATATTTATATTACAGTAGTGTACAAAGGCTCCGACTGGGCTTAGGGCACTGCAGTAACACAGAAGATGGATCATCCCAGGGTTAAAGGATTTGTAGCCTAAAGAAAACACGGCATTCCTGCCTTCCTGGGAGCTGGGCAATAAGCGCAGGGATGGGAAATGTCAACCTTTGCTGCCCCTGTAACACTTCCAGAGTTTGCAAAGAGACTCTCTAATGGTTATTAAAACAAGAATAGCGGTTCATGAAATTACAGGGAAGCTGTGCTGCGGCCAAGAGATGAGAAGGAACTGCATCTCCCACCTCCTGCTTGCTGTATGGGCCATCTTTGGACTGGATCACCAGCCCCGGGAGGGCTCCAGAGCCACCAAAGGAGGATGGAAATGGACCAGGAGGGGGATGCTGGGTGCCTCATCCTGGTAGGATGCAGGCTGGGATGCCAGCGATGTATGTACTTCATGGTAAAAAGGGTAGTGGGATTTCTGTCTGCCTGGAGGGAGGGTGAAAGCATCACCTGGAGAGCTGGAAGGCAGTGGTGGGGCAGCAATTTCGGGAGGAGGCGCTGTAGCCCTTGCAAAGCTGCATCTGGAGCTCCCTAGTAGTGAGTTACAGCAGGTACAGTGGGACAGAGAGCATCTAAATAATCCATCTCAGTTAATGGCAGCTTCAATGGTCCCATAGGGAGGATTCTCATCTGCCTGATTTTTTACTATGTGAGTGCATTTCTCATCAAATTTGAGACCCCCTAACAAAGGTGTTTTCAGTAGAGGCTGAGAGCCCAGCAAACGTCTTCTTTGTCACCCCAGCCACTGCAAGGTATGAGAAGGAACCAATCTCCCAGAGCCTGGAGCTGAACCTGAGCTGCCCATGGAGGAGAAAGTGGAGCTGAACCTGAGCTGCCCATGTTGGAGAAAGTGGAGCTGAACCTGAGCTGCCGATGGGAGAGAGACCCCAGCTGCCCACAGAGAAGAAAGTGGAGCTGAACCCCCAACCACACAGGGAAGAGAAAATGGAGCTGAACCCCACGTGGCCACAGAGAAAAAAAGTGGAGCTGGATCTCTGCTGCCTAAAAAGGTGAGTGCCCACTCTGCAGAGCATGGAGTTGGACCCCAGCTGCCCACGGAGAATAAAGTAAGGCTAAAATCCAACCACCCATGGAAGAGAAAATTGAGTTGAACCCCAGAGGGCTACAGATAAAAAAGCAGAGCCGAACCGCAACTGCCCCACCGGCCACGCTGCAGGGAGCGGGACTCGAACCGGCGTCCTCGCGTCCGTGGCGTCTCGGCCCTGCCTCCCGCGCCACGGCGGCAGCGCGGCCCCGCCCCGGCGCTGCGCGGGGTCCGACCGGCAGGGGGCGCGGCTCGCGGCGGCCCCGTGACCCGCGCGCTCGGCCCGGCGCTGCCCCCGCTCCCCCCTCACCGCCGCCGCCGCCGCCCGGGCCGCGATGTGGCTCGGGCCCGAGGAGGTGCTGCTGGCCGGGGCGCTCTGGGTCACCGAGAGAGCCAACCCCTTCTTCCTGCTGCAGCGCCGGCGGGGGCACGGCAAGGGGGGCGGCCTCACGGGTGAGGGCGGCGGCAAGGGGCGGGGAGTGAGGGATGGGGGTGAGGGGCTGTGGGGCCAGACGGAAGGACCGGGGGGCAGAATGAGGGCGAGGATTGGGGTGGGGGGCGAGGATTGGGGGGTGCAGGGTTTAGGGGAGCGGGGCGGGGGCTGAGAGCTTGGAGGGTGCAGGGATGGGGGGCGGGGGTGAGGGGTGAGAGGTTCGAGTTAGGGTGTGCGGGGATAGGGTTTACAGAGATGGGGGTTATAGAGATGGGGGTTATAGAGATGGGGGATGAGGGTGAGAGGCGAGAGGTTGGGGGTGCGAGTTTTGGGGGTGCAGGGATGGGGGGCGGGAATGAGGCGTGAGGTTCGAGTTAGGGTGTACAGGGATGGGGGTTACAGGGATAGGGTTTACAGAGATGGGGGTTATAGAGATGGGGGATGAGGGTGGGGGGGGTGACAGCTTGGAGGGTGCGAGTTTTGGGGGTGCAGGGATGGCGGGCGGGGATGAGGGTGAGAGGTTCGAGTTAGGGTGTACAGGGATGGGGGTTACAGAGATGGGGGATGAGAGTGAGGGGTGAGAGCTTGGAGGGTGCAAGTTTTGGGGGTGCAGGGATGGGGGGCAGGGGTGAGGGGGCGAGAGGTTCAGATTAGGGTGTACAGGGATGGGGGTTACAAGGATAGGGTTTACAGAGATGATGGTTATAGAGATGGGGGATGAGGGTGAGGGGCGAGAGCTTGGAGGGTGCGAGTTTTGGGGGTGCAGGGATGGGGAGCGGGGATGAGGGTGAGAGGTTCAAGTTAGGGTGTGCAGGGATGGGGGTTACAGAGATGGGCGAGAAGTTGAGGGTGCGAGTTTGGGGGCTCAGGGGTGGAGAATGGGGATGGGGGGTTCTGGGGTGGGATGTGAGGGATTAGGTGTGGAGGGATGGGGGACGAGGATGAGGGGTGAAAGGTTGGAGGGTGTGAGTTTGGGGATGTAGGGATGGGAGTTACAGGGATGGGGGCTGAGGATTGGGGGTGCAGGACAAGGTTAGGGGGAGCAGAGTTTAGGGGACAGGGTAGGGGCTGACAGGTTGGAGGGTGCGAGTTTGGGGGTGCAGGGATGGGGGTTACAGGGATGAGGGGCAAGGATGAGGGTTGAGATGTTGGGGGTGTGAGTTTGGGGGTTCTGGGGTGGGATGTGAGGGATTAGGGGTGCAGGGATGGGGGTTACAGGGTTGGAGAGGCAGGGATGAGGGATTAGAATCTGCAGGGGTTTTGGGTGTGAGATTGGAGATTCGGGGGTGCAGGGATGTAAGGAGAAAGGCTTGGGGGCTGGGAGGTTGAAAAATGTGAGTTTGGGGGTTACAGGATTGGGGGATAAGGTTGGGGATGGGTGTTCAGAGATTGGGGGTGGGAATGAGAGTGGGAGGTTAGGGGGTGCAAGGGTGTGGGTTCAGGGATGGAGGGTGAGTATTGGGGGCGAGATGGGGGGATGGGAGTGAGAGGTAGGGGTTTGTGGTGCAGGGATGGGGAATGGGAGGATGGGGCTGGTGGGTGCAGAGGTGGGATGTGAGGCATTGGGGTTACAGGGTTGGGGGACAAGGTTGGGAGGTGTGGGTTTGGGAGGGTGTAGGGCTAGGAGGGGCTGAAGGGTGCAGGGTTAAGGGGTGCGAGATTGAGGGTTGGGGGTGTGTGGAGTGGGAGGTGCTGGCCCTGGCAGCCAGGGCAGTGTGGCCCCTCGCTTCTTCTGGGGGTGGCGGATCCTTCCTGCGTCAGAGATGGCTGTATTGTTGGCTGGTGGTCAAGAGTCAGAGAGGAGGAGTATTTCGTTGTTTTTAATTAAGATCTGTATGAAAATTCGGGCCACTCACCACAAGAAGTACATTGAGGTGTACTTCTAGAGAAGAGCAATGAGTCATAGAATCATAGAATGGTTTGGGTTGGAAGGGACCTTAAAGATCATCCAGTTCCAGTTCTCCTGCCATGCTGGTGAAGGGGCAGGAGCGCAAGTCTTAGGAGGAGCAGCTGAGAGAACTGGGGTTGTTCAGTCTGGAGAAGAGGAGGCTGAGGGGAGACCTTATCACTGTCTACAACTGCCTGAAAGGAGGTTGTAGCAAGGTGGGTGTTGGTCTGTTCTCCCAAGTGACAGGTGACAGGATGAGAAGCGATGGCCTCAGGTTGCACCAGGGAAGGTTCAGATTGGACAGGATGAAAAATTTCTTCACCAAAAGGGCTCTCAGGCACTGGAACTGGCTGCCCAGGGAACTGATTGAGTTGCTATCCCTGAAGGTATTTAAAAGAGCGGTAGATGATGTGCTCAGGGATATGGTTTACTAGCAGACAGGTGTGGTTCGACTCGGTGATCTCAAGGGTCTTTTCCAACCACACAATTCTCTGATTCTATGAAGATAGTGCTGTGCTAGGGCCAGGCGAGAGGCTGTGTGGGTGTAGCCTCTGTGTTTGTCTGACAGCCGTGTTTTGGGAGAGAAACCACTAAAATAAACACAGCCCCTGCTTTTAGAACACCCTCTTTCTGCAAAATGTTCACACAGTTACATGAATAACAAAAACATGCATTTTACATCTGTGAATTGTGCACTGCCAGTTTCATTTATGGCCTCAAGTTGCACCAGGGGAGGTTTAAATTGGATATTAGGAAAAAATTGTTTACTGAAAGAGTGGTCAAAAATGGGCTCCCCAGGAAAGTGGTGGAGTCTCCATCCCTGGAAGGGTTCAAAAAAGCATATAGGGATGACACTTTGGGCCTGGTGCTGGTGTGTTCATCGTTGGACTGGATGATTTTAGAGGTCTTTTCCAACTCTTAATGATTCTCTGATTCTGTGTATTTGCTTCATTAACTAAATATGCTAGCAACAGAAATGACAGCTGATAAAGCCACATAGCATATATTATCTTCTCACAGTATTCAAAATTAATTTGAATTATTCAATTTTATGTTACAGCACTTTCTTCTGTAATTTTACATGTAAGCATATGATTGAATTCTGGAATTTTCCAGGTTTTTACTAGAAGTGACACCTGATGCTAGTCTGGAAATATTTAAATTGATCTAGTCTTAAATGGTCGAAGCTTTGAGCTGTTTTTCTGCTTGAGCTAGTTTAGGTCAGTGAGAGTTTTCTTCAGATCTCTGTGTTAAAAGCCACGTGTCCTCCTTAAGGTGCTGCACAACTGTGAGTTGGCATTTTAGAGTAAGAATGTAGATATTCAGCCAGGATTGGAAGATGTTTAAGTTGCTGTCGTACTCAAGTTCTTCAACAAGTCTTGTTACTGATCCATATGTCAATATTTGACACATTCAGTATTCTTACAGGAAGTATTCAAAGTGACTTTTTAATCCATTTTCTGTCTAAAACTGTTCACAAGAAACCTGGAACCAAAACTGAGATCCTGCTGTGCTAGGTTCATACATATTTGTTTTGATGAGTTTGCTATGGATGGCTCTTCTCTGAAAGCATGTTCAGTGGTAGATTTCTCATCTATCTCTTGCTTGTGGATGTTCGAAAGATAAAGGGGAGGAAGTAACAGGTTTCGTGGTAATGAATGAGATTCAGATGAGTACAATTTGCTCTGACTTACCCAAATTGTAGGGCAGAGAGGAGGGAGTTGAGCCTGTGCCTTCTGAAGAGCTGTCCAGAGGAGCAACCATGCTCCCTTCTTCAGGTTTTAATGTAGGAAACCTTCTAATCACGGAGATGTTGCAAAATTAATTTGCATTCGAGATGCTCACAGAACATTATCGAAGGTGATTCTTTGCTCTGTTGTTCTACATATTTGATTCATCTGGCAAATAAGTGGATTTGCTTTACAGAGTCTGGTGGCTGTCAGCATTTATTCTGGAAGTGCCTGCTTTTTCATTTAACTTCATAACAAAACTATTTTAACTTCAGTATTATAATTTTTTTTCTCTGACATCTTTCTTTGTTTATTCAAAGTTCTTGTAGAAGTATCACTGAAACCTGAAGTGCCTGTTTCTCCAGGGCTATTTGATTCCATTTTGGAGGAGTTCTCACCTGCTGTTTGCATAGGTGATGCTGAAAGACACAGCATTGAAAGATCCTCTGTATTTTAGTTTAGAAGGCTTAAAAATCACTATTAGCAACAGAAACCTCACAGAGAAAAATACATTTCATTTCTATTAGGAAATTCTCCTAGGAAGATGGAGGATTATAATGAGGTTTAGCAGACATTTAATTGCCATCTAAGCTTTATCCATTACCAGTGGGATCGGCAGTGGGTGATTTATAGGTAATTTGCTTGCAGTGACTGGATATATTCTTTGTTTTGGCTTTACAGTGTTTTGATTTCTCTCTCTCTGCCTCCTAGGTCTTCTTGTGGGAACATTGGATGTAGTTTTGGATTCCAGTGCCAGAGTTGCCCCGTACCGTATTCTGCACCAGACTCAGGACTCTCAAGTGTATTGGGCAGTGGCCTGTGGTGTGTATTGATGTGACACTTGTCGTGGGCTGAATTTGTGTTGTTCTGTTGTCTGTTTTGTTCAGCTGATCCTCTGAGGTAATCCTCAGGAAGTGTTCTAGAGCTTCTGTTGGGAGATAACAGAAACGACAAAACTCAGTTTAAACTGTCATTTTGGAACTTAAGGCTCTGTAAAAGCTTCTGTTTCTGCAGATGTTACAAATTTCCTTTCTTTCCAAGGTGTATCTGCTTGCAAGGTCGTAGTGGGATTGTTCTTAGAGTAAATGGGGATGATGAGATTTCTTGGGGATGATGAGTGTTGTGCCAAAACCTGCTTCCCAGGAACACAGTACAAGATGGGAACACATACGGTTATTTAAGGTGACAAACACTCTTTGGGGAATCTCTTTACTGTCTTGTTCCAGGTATTTTTCCTGCTGTTTCTGGCTTGTAATAGATACATAAATACACGATTTAGAATATATAGAAGGTAGAATATATTACAATAATAGTTTTTTAAAACATCAAGAATCCTTAGCTTCTTTTACTTAAGAAGTGTAGCTGCTCTATTAGAATGCTACGGTGTAGCCTTTGGTATCTGGTGGTGAATTTTGATTAAGGCTTTAGGTCCTGCTGTTTGCTAAAGAGAAAAATATCTTCAGACATATTTGTTAGTCCGACTTTGTAATAAGAATCTTCACTTCTCACTTTGTGGTTGAGATGTAACATCTGAGCATGAAATCATCATCTGCTAAGCCCACAGATGCTGATGTCTTGTTCTCCCGTCTTCTCCCCAGGCAGCCAACACAATATTCTCCCTTGCAGAGCTACTTGAATTCTGCAGAAGAGAAGTTTAGAAACTCAGTTTCCCTTTTGAGGAAGGAGGATGCAGAGAGGAAGAAAGAAAAGAAAATGGCAGACCATAAACTTCAGAGGAAAAAAGCAGAATTTTTAGTGACCACATATGGTGCAAACCTGAAATTTTATAGTCTATTGGCACTCGATGCATCTGTTATTTCAGCGTGATTTCAGGAGTGCTGCAGTTGGTATCCTCTGCATCTCAGTTACTTTTAAGTAATACAGCATGGTAAAGTGAAATGGGCTACACAGCAACCAGATAGAATTGGATAGATTGTCACATTTTTCTTCGTCCAAAGTATTTTTTTAATCCTGTCTGGTTCTTACTTTACTGTCAAACTAAAGAGTACTGGCATTCACCTAAAGCTATAAAATGTGGATGGCTCTAATTCAAAAATGCGTATCCTGTATTGACAGATGATAAATTGTAGATGCTTGTGGGCAGCATTCTGCTCATCAGTGGAGCTTCAGCCTTTCAGCACTTGGAACTTACAATGTGCTTTGTAGGAATTGCAGAATTTTTCTCCTCATGTACATCATTCTAATGTTATTGTTAGACATCAGTTATTGAGGTCTGAATTATTTTGGCAGTTTGTCTGCTGCCACTCAGTGAGAGATGCTCTGATGTAACACAGCAGAACCCAGATTCTATTCCCTCATCCTTGTAGCTGGACCTGTGGGGTTTTTCCACAACCAAAGCATCGTATAACTGATAATTCTGTGCCTTGAAAATAAGCCATTCAGTATTACTCGGGATCACTTATGCTTTAAAGACATTGTGATTTGACAGGGATAGATGTCAAGCAAACTTAGGCACAGAGGTAAAAGAAGTATTTGTTGTGTGATCCATTGAGCAGCACACACAAACTCAAGTTTGCAACCCTGTCAGAAACAGCCTTGTTTCTAGTTTTGGTTTCAGGTCCTGGAGTTATTTTTGCTTGAAAAACCACAGATTAGCAGGTACTGGGTTTTGTGGTTAGTATCCAGCTGCGAGTGCGTGAAGATGGTTTCATTGCTGAAGCTGCCTTTTAAGAGAGTCAGGTAGAGCAATAGCTTTGGGGAACTGCTTATGTTTTTCTGCTGTTTTCTTCTTTTCCATCTTTAAACATGGTGAGGGGGCTGATGTACTCGGAGAAATTGAGTAGTGGGAGTCATGCTGTTTGCTGTTTTAGATATCCCACTGCTTTTGTATGACACTTTGAAACATAAATTTACTGGAATTTGGCAAAGAGGAAGTTAAAAATGTATTTTGTTTATATTTATACATTTCTTTTTGTCTGCACTTAACAATGATTCTTATCATGTTAAAAAAAATCGCATTGCCTTTTTCTCCTTGCATTTTTTTTCTGTCTGTAAGAGAATACAGTGGCAGCTGTTGAGAGAGAGGAAGAAATCTAGTAAACACAAGTCTCTGAGATAATTAGTGGCAACTCACTAAGGCAACTTTGTATAGAGAGTTCTCTAAATTAGTTACACAGTGAAGTTTACCCTTTGTGAACTCTGGTGGTCTGTTGATTGAAGACAACTAACTGATACAAGTTTTGCTGAGAAGCTTTTGTTTAAGAAAACAACTTTCTGATTTGACTATTTCAGTTGCTTTTTGTTTTGGCATCGTGTGTTCTCTGCTGACCATTGCTCATGGAAAATGGAATCTCCTGTAGGTGTAAAAACTCCAGTTGTTCCGAAATTTCAAGGTTCTTCTGAGAATTCATTATTTTTATTCTAGAATACCAGGAATTGAAAGAGTCCTTGTTTGGAACATGAGCATGCTTTTTGTTTATGAAGAAAGCTGGGTTTGTGTGCACTAGCTAATAGGCTGATCTGTTAGTAGCGTGCTGATTACCTGCAGCGGCAGTGGAGACATTTCATTAGAAACATAATGTTAGTGTGCATAAAACATCCTGAACACATGTACAGTTGGTGTGTTTGATGTGTTCTCATTGCTGTTTGGTTATTACTAGTTTCCTGCTATGAACCTGGGGGAAAAAAGACCTTGTTCTAATTTCTTTTTTTTCTTTGTTCTTCCTGTCATTTTTCACCACTTCAATTAGGATCATCTCGTAAAGAGATCACAAAGCACTGGGAATGGCTGGAGAATAACTTACTGCAGACTCTCTCCATCTTTGACAATGAAGAAGATATCACCACCTTTGTCAAGGGAAAGATACATGTAAGCAACGTATTTCCCTGAAGGGCTTCCGCAGCCTAAGAAGGAATGAGGAGGTGGTTTTAAGAGATTTTTTCTTTACCCTTGGGTGGAATAAGCAAGAGTTCCACTGCAAAACTTTTCTCTGCTCCATTTCCAGACATATACATACCATGAAATGCGTATGGTACTGTCAGCCCCACATTACAGTCAGAACATTGGACAAATGTATTTGAGGGGGAAAAGTTTGAGCAGTAGATCTCAAGGAACATTTAGCTTCTGCTAAGTAAAATATAATGCCTCTTTAAAATCCTTGCAGATTATATCTTTGATGCAGAGAGAATGTTAAACAAGGGTTCAGCTGGCAACAAATGTGGGAGAAGGAATTCTAGTTTGCAAGCGATGTATCCTCCCTGCGGTGATGGTCTAGAAGCCAAATCATCTGAGTTGTAAAGCAACTGCACCCCAGCTTCCACTGACTTCTGAGTCAGGCAGGTGTTTCTGCCTGCTGAGCAGTTAATGCCCACAGTTTCCCAGAGCAGAAACTTAGAGAATTTTTATCAAACAGCAGCAATATCAGTCTTTTCCAGCACTCCTGTCAGATTCTTTGTATTTTCTCTGTGTGTTGTCTCAGAGAGATTGTGGTCATTTGTTTTTCCTTCTGGCCAGTCAAAATCTGACAGACTGTGGAGTTCTGCCCTTCCCGGCAGATGATCTTCTTCATGTTGAAGAAGCACCTTTGCAAGCGAAAATAGACTTCGGTTCTCCTGCAGGGTGTTCAAAGTGTTACCAGGCCAGCCAGGAGAAACTCAGTCAAATGTTAAACGTGAATTCTTGCTGCATATGTTCAGGAGTAAATCCCAGATCAGACTCCCTAACTGTCTGCCTGCTCTTTCTACATATCTTTGCTATTTCTCTAACATGACAGGAGAACTGATAAGTGCTATGTTGTGTTTCTTCTTTCTCTCTTCTGGGTTGCTGCCGTGACCTTTTGCTGTACATTATGTCTGTCAGCAGGCACATTTCCTTCCATTTCTTCTCTCTCTCCACCCATTTCTTCTCAGGGAATTATTGCTGAAGAGAACAAGAATGAGCAGCCCCAGAGTGAAGAGGATCCAGGTAAATTCAAAGAGGCTGAACTGAAGATGCGGAAGCAGTTTGGAATGCCTGAGGTGGAGAAGCTGGTCAACTACTATTCATGCAGCTATTGGAAGGGGCGTGTACCCAGGCAGGGTTGGCTGTACCTCACTGTCAATCACCTCTGTTTCTACTCCTTCCTGCTGGGCAAAGAGGGTGAGTTTTAAGCCTCCTGGTTGTTCTTCTGCCATTTCCCATTATGTTTTTGATGCAATTGATCTTTTTTTGGAGCTGACAGTTTTTTTCCTTTTAGGAATCCTTTGAGCTCTAGCTCAGCACATAGGTCAGTCCTTGCACTCGGGCATTTCGCTGTTGGTTAGGCTGAATGCCCTCAAGCTCTGCCAAGGGAGGTTTGAGCTGGACATCAGAAAAAAAAAATTATGGAAAGTGTCATTGGACACTGGAACAGGCTGCCCAGGGAGGTAGTTGAGTCACTATCCATGGTGGTATTTAAAGAGACAGGTGGATGAGGTGCTGAGGGACATGGTTTAGTGGTCAATAGGGATGGTTGGACTCGATGCTCCTGGGAGTCTTTTCCAACCTTGTGATTCTGTGAGTCATTTTTCAAAATATTTCGCACGTTGTACAAGTACACCTGAAATTTTCCTTCAGCTGGATTAGAGAACCGAGCCGTGTTTTTACTTTGGTGAGTTTTATTTGAAACCACCACTAGGACCCAGTATTTATAAAGCTTGAAAGCCTGAGTCCAAAGCTAATTTGCTAAAAAGGAAGAATGAAAATTTGAGTAACTGTAGTTGGAAGCCTTTACTGGATGGGAGATAGTCCCTTTGGAGCTGCATTATTTCTAGTCTAGTTAATCCCAAAGATTTATTTCCAAGTATTTTTTGAGAACCACTGAAAGTATGAAGAAAAGAATCATTCATGTGTAGGAGGAGAGAGTGGTGGCTGCTTAAGCTTAATTATTTCTGACTGTTTTGTTGTTTTGTTTTGCCCAAAATTGTAATACCTTTTTTTTCCCCCAGTTACACTGGTGATCCAGTGGGTGGATGTAACCCAGCTAGAAAAAAATGCTACCCTGCTGTTCCCTGAGTGCATTAAAGTGAGCACAAGGGATGGTGAACTCTATTTTTCCATGTTTCTCAACATCAATGAGACATTCAAGCTGATGGAGCAGTTGGCTAACATTGCTATGCGACAGCTATTGGATAACGAGAGCTTCCTACAGGAGAAGGCCCTCCCAAAGCCCAGGAAGCCTCTTAAGAACATCTCTGCATTAAAAAGGTACATGTTTACAGCACTGATAAGAGAAGAGAAGACAGATAATGGGGACTGTAATAATAAATTTGCATTACTGTGTAGTGTCCAAGTTCCTTTGGGGTTTTCTCACTCTAAAGGCTGCATCCCTTATTTCAGTTATTAGGCCTCTGCCTATTCTTTTTTTTTTTTCCATCCCAAACTGTTACTGAATTTTCACACCCCCTCATGTCTCTCTCATGCATGACTAAGCACTGTCAGAAGGAATTTTCAAGTAGAAACTGTTGAAAATCCTGTCTAAAAATGAGAGAGAATAAAATTACATCAGCCCCTTTGTCTGAAGATGAATAAAAAGTAAGATAAATCTGTACTGTAATGAATCTTCCTGCTGGGGATTGTTCTCTGCAGTTTCAGAATCTGATGTAACTTTTAAGTTTTGCAGATGCACTTGCATATTTTATCCTGTATTGCAGGACATATCATTTAAGCATATCTGAAGACTGTAAGAGGAGTCAGATAAAGAATGGCATCTCAGTTAGAGAAATGAATGCTAGTAACACGCTGCGCAATCTGAAGTTTGTGATTGGAATCAACACTTAGCATTAGTGTTTGAGTGGGTTTTTCAACTGAAAAAAACCCCAAACCTCTGGGGTCTACTTTTTGCTTTTTCCCCAGAGACCTGGACGCTCGGGCCAAAAATGAGTGTTACTGTGCCACTTTCCGGTTGCCCAAAGATGAATGCCTGGATGGACACACAGATTGTACCTTGTGGACACCGTTCAACAAGATGCACATTCCTGGCCAGATGTTTGTTTCCAACAATTACATCTGTTTTGCCAGCAAGGCAGAGGAAGCCTGTCACCTCATCATTCCTCTCAGGGAGGTGGGTATTTCTTAGCTAAGACTACAGACCTTTCCTGTCTTTCGTGTGCTTCTATATTTTGTGCAATGTTTTATAGACAACAAGGAACCTGCTAGATCCAAATGACTTTGTCTTTGTCTTCTAGGTGACAATAGTTGAGAAAGCAGATAGTTCCAGTGTTTTGCCCAGCCCTCTGTCCATCAGCACTAAAAGTAAAATGACCTTCTTCTTTGCCAATCTGAAAGACAGAGATTTCTTGGTACAGAGAATCTCTGACTTCTTGCAGAGAACACCATCGAAGAAACCATGTGACAGGGAATGGAAGTGGAATTTGGCTGATCCTGGCTGCGAGGTACTAAGGAAACAGCTGAGAGGAGCATTTGTAAACTTCTCAGAGTAGTGCTCCATGCAGAGTGTTAACAGTGCTGATTACCAGCAAATGCTGTCTCTTTGTTAGACAGCTGGCAGAGGAGAGGGGCTGTGTGAATTCAGGTGCTTTATGTTCTGTCATTTAGGAGGTCCCAGAGCTGCCTTCCAGCAGCCCCCTTGCCATCAGTCCCACCTCTACTCTCAGCAATCGACCTGCCAACTTCTGTGCCGGGGAGGTGCCGACAGCCTCGCAGGGACTGCTCAAACTCTTCAGAAGAGATTCGGATGAGCTCTTGGGACCCAAAGGGGTGAGTTAAAATTTAACTTAAAGCAATTAACTCTAAATAGTTTGTGGTAGGTTGCAGATTTCCTGTCCTATTCTCAGAGTGAAATGCATTTTATCCCTAGTCAGTCCTGCAGTGTCACTGCTGTCTGTCACAATGACAGTGCTGCATAACCTGACCATCAGCTTACTTTATCAGCACTGAGGTACCTGAGATACTTGAGTAGAGGCTGAGAAATCAGTGTTACTGTGCTTCTGGGATGTAAATTAATGTCTATGAAGAACAACTACTCTGCTTTTGTGATCTGAAGAAAACTGGTATCTCTGCTTGCTAGTTAATTGTCTCAGACCATGGCTCTGCTTGCATTAATGTAGAGATTTGCAAGATGTAACACCACTGCACGACCCATTTTCGTGTTGTAATGACTTTAATTTCAAGCAAGATCAGAACTAATTCAGAACAACGTAGGTTAGCAAACACTGTTTTATTCAGCAGGAAGAAGAAATGCTTTAAATATCACAGTGCATTTCTGTTGTGAAGTGTAGGCCTGAGTACACCCAGAAATCACCTGTCCTACAAACACAAAAGTGCATTAATCTCCTAAAAAGACCGTATTTGTTCCTGTGAAGGCAAAGGAAAAAATGAAGGAAGAGTCTTGGAACATTCACTTCTTTGAATATGGCCGAGGGATGTGTATGTATCGCACTGCCAAGACTAGGGAGCTGGTGCAGAAAGGAATCCCAGAGAATCTTCGTGGAGAGCTGTGGCTCCTTTTCTCAGGTAGGATGTTGTGCTGGGTACTTTTGACAGCTAGCAGGGACGAGCTTGCTGCACAACTTGGAGAAAAAATACAAATCTTAGTCCATTTCAAAAGAAATTAATAACAAGTTAACTATACCTGCATGATACTTTGTGGTGGTTTTGCCAAAAATGTAGTGATTGCATTCCTGAGATAACTTACTTTATGAGTGTAGTAGCCTTTGTCCGCATTTCAATATCAGGCCCTAGACTCTTAGCATAACTTAACAATAAGCTTGTTACTATACCTCCATGTCTATTTGTAGTTGATGAGTTCGTGTTGTGCTTCCTGGCTGCCTCATCACTGAAACTACGTATAAAATCTGTATGCCAGAGCTCAAGAGGTGAAGCAATATTTGTTTGTCATTACAGGGGCTTGGAATGAGATGGTGACTCATCCTGGTTACTATGCAGATCTTGTGGAAAAGTCAATGGGAAAGTACAATCTTGCTACAGAGGAAATTGAGAGAGATCTGCACCGTTCTATGCCAGAACATCCTGCCTTCCAGAATGAGCTGGGAATTGCTGCCCTCCGGAGAGTCTTAACAGCTTATGCATTCAGAAATCCAACAATTGGGTATTGTCAGGTAAGAAAGAAGTCTTAGGCTTGTTAGTCCTGCACGGTGACCATGGTTGACTTGGACTTTTTCTGCAGCTTTCTGTTCAACTTCAAGTTTTTCCTCCGTGCTATCCATGTGCTGTTGTACAAGTAAGAAAGAAGTGGTTATGTTTCAAGATGTCTTCACTGTACTTTGTATACAGCATTTAAATAGATTTACCTCTGTTAGGTGTAATGACAGAGTCTTTTATGAGTTTTTCTACTACAGCTTTCCTTAGTTCAGCAAAAATATCTTCTGGTTTCACTAAAAAGAGCCGTTAAATTGAATAAACAGTGATGCACATGGGCAGTATTTTGAAAACAAAGGCAGTTGCTAATTTCTGAAACATCTCAGTGGAATGTCAGGTTTATTTTGTGTATTGCTGTGGTAGGAGAGATTCTCTTGATGTTGTTCTGGTATGACCAAACTATTACAAAGCTTTTTATGAAACTTTGAAAATACACTTAGTCACATTGATAAATGCAGTGGCTTAAAAGAAAGTAGTTGTATTATTTGCTGCCTCACAGAGGAACTGAAACAGGAAGGTAAATTGGCTCAAGGTCGTTTGTTGACTCAGATATCAATGAAAGCTGGGAATCGATGTGACTCTTGGTGATGGTTTTGCTGTATTCGTGCTTTTTAAGTTTAGCTGGTCTGTGATGACAGAGATGTCATTAATTTCTTTTTGTTTTTCTCCTCTCTTGTAGGCCATGAACATCGTTACATCAGTACTGTTGCTATACTGCAACGAGGAAGAGGCTTTCTGGCTCCTGGTGGCTTTATGTGAGCGGATGTTGCCAGATTACTACAACACAAGAGTAGTGGGTGAGTCTTTTGTCAAATTCATGCTGAAGCCTGGATTTCCAGCTACAGTTACACCAGCATTTCTCAGGAACATTTTGTTGTTTAGAGTGAATTAAATGTGATGCGTTTTAAAGATGATGAAGCACAACCCTGTTCCCTTTAAAGTTGCAGGTGTGTGATGGAGACATAGGAAGAGACACTACAGGCTGCTGAGGTAGTAGTACGACCCTGTAGTAACAAGGAAGATAAAGTCACTAAAAATTGGTAGCGGGGGGACCATTAGCAGTAAGGAGGCATATCTAGAAGAAAATGATTGGGTTATTTTTTACCCATATGAATGATACATTAAAACTTTGAAATAGATTCCCAGGAAAGTTTAGTGAAAGCATTGCTTCATAGGCTTTTAAAGTTGGTCTGTATGAAACAGTATATAGTTTGATGTAAGTACCAAAATATCAGTAATCCTCCTCCCCTCTTCTCAGGGAAAATGTGTAGATCAATGAGATCTGTGTGTTTTGCAATGTAGGAATATAAATGTGTTGTTCTGATTGAGTACAGGGAACAAATCTAAATAAACGTGTTAATTTTAGTTCTGATCTTAAGAGGCTTATGTGAAATTAAAACAAATTTGCACTGTTTTGTCTAATAATGGATTAACTTGGGTATAGTACTGGGATACCACCAGGGTATAGCACTGTGATACCACCAATTCAAGTTCTACCATTGTTTTTTGCTTTCCCAGGCGCATTGGTGGACCAAGGCATCTTTGAAGAACTTACACGAGAGTATCTCCCACAGCTGTCAGAAAAGATGCAGGACTTGGGAGTGATTTCCACCATATCCCTTTCCTGGTTTCTCACTCTCTTTCTCAGTGTTATGCCCTTTGAGAGCGCCGTGGTCATTGTTGACTGTTTTTTCTATGAAGGAATCAAGTTTATCTTGCAGATGTCATTGGCCATACTTGATGCCAACATGGAGAAGCTGTTACAATGCTGTGATGAAGGTGAAGCCATGACTATTCTGGGCAGGTACCATTCATTGTTCTTAATTACAACCGAATAGTGACAGTACCTTTTTAGTTATCATCTCTTTCTACTTAATGCTATTATATAGCAGGTCACGGGTAACGCTCTAGGACTCAGCTTGGGCTCCAGAGAGGTTTGCTATTGTTTTCTACAACAGCTGAAATTAATTTTTCCTCAAGTATGGAGGAATCCCTTATTTCTGGAACTGCTTGCTTTACAGCATAATGCATTCCTACTTCTCCTTTGAACTCCAAAGGGTTGTTTAGCCAAAATTCACAGCAGAATTCTGATCTATAAAGAACAGATCCTGGCAGGAATCACATTCTAGAAACATAAAACTTTATCAAGCAGCTATCTCCCAGGCCTGGTAAATGCAAAATTTTCTTGTTTGAAATGTGTATCTCTGTATGCAGCAACACCTTCACCCTATTACTTGGCGCCCACTTTAAAAAGTAGATACCTCAAAACCAGGATGAAAATCGACTTCACTTCAGCTACATGGAGGGTAGCATTGCTGCTTAGCTGGGAAAACTAAATTTTTCTACATGTTTAGGTTAATGATACAAAGAAGTTGGGAGTGGTGCATTTAAGATGTTACTTCTTTTCCAGGACACTGATCCTGGAGTCTTGAATTTGTTCTGTTTTTTTCCCCACAGATATTTGGACAATGTAGTTAACAGACAGAGCGTCTCTCCCCCTATTCCCCACTTGCATGCCTTACTGACAAGTGGAGATGACCCACCACTTGAGATTGACATCTTTGAACTCATCAAAACATCCTATGAAGTAAGGTTATGGCCCGAGGGATTTTTCTCTGCTAACATCTAATTTTATCCTTTGTGCAGCCTGAATCTGAACAGTGTTCAGAACTTGAGGTCTCAAGCAGTGTGGGCCCAAGCCCTTAATCCTCTCATTTAGTATGAGAAGAGCCTAACACTGGTGGCTGTTGGGGGTTACAAAGGGTCTCCCCATCACCAGTGGAGACAAAGGCTGCAAATAAGTGAAAATTACATGAGAGATTTCTTCCTGCTTTCTCAAAGAAGTCATCGTTCTTGCTTGCATGTGAGGATTGTGAGTGCTAGGGATTTGGGGAGGGAAATTCAGGGTAAAAGTTGCGAGGTATACTGCAGACACAGAAGCATGCTAGTTCCTATGCATAGGAATCCTGTTCTGGGATCCACACTATAGGGATAGGAAGGTGTCAATGCTGTTGAAATACCTCTGCACTGGTGCAGCTGTGCTGTGTTGTTCATACTGAGAACTAACTCCTAAGGAATTTGTATCTGAATGATGGAAAGAGCACAGTCAAGAGAGCTGCCGTTTTACAGTTCTCTGATATGCTGCGATAAATATGGATTCATTTCCCTCTTTATCTCCTGTTCTTCCTCCTATCCCCTTCCTGCTGCTTGCAGGCAGCTATCATTTTGCTGGGTATTTTGTTTATTTCTTCAGATCTGCCATCTCTGTTTGTTGTCTTTTTCTTTTATAAAAGACTGTCATCGGTTTGTCTTACTCGTCTGACCCAGTCAGTAGAAAAGCCTGGTAACTTCGGTGTTTCTGGCTGAATCTCTTATGGATCCTATTAAAAAGCAGGGCTGGAAGGAATGCCAAGCTGTCTGTTCTCTTATCTCTGCCACACTGCAGGATCTGTGTTGCTCTTAGGCCCAGCAGATGCTTTTTCAGCTGTTCTTTAGAAACCTCTGATGTTGAATTTCTCATGAATTCTGAACGACTTCTCTTGGAGGACAGGGGTGAATAGGGAATAGAGCTCAAGTGTTTTCTCATCTTTTTGCTGCTGGTAAAAGGCTTCTAGGGGCTTTAGGTCATCTCTGAGGGATTAGTACACTTCTTAAAGAACATGTAACAGAGCAGGGGTTGTTCTTTCTTTAGGAGACAATGTTGACCTGGTCTACTTCTTTCTTGTAGAAATTCAGCAATTTGAAGGCAGATGACATTGAACAAATGCGTTTTAAACAAAGGCTGAAAGTGATCCAGTCCCTGGAGGATACAGCCAAGAAAAGTGTGGTATGTGACTCCCAGATTGAATTAACTACCAAGTGGCATATTAATGGAATGTGTTTTGCTGTAAGCATCTAGAAAGCTCGTGCTGTAGCAGACCCACTTTTAAGTGACTTGAAAACATTGCAATTCATGTGAAAAATGGATTTACTGGCTGGAGTCATGGATTCTCAGTTTTCTTCTTCATGTGGTTCTAGTTACCTAACACAATGGACTGAAGTGCAAGGGCATGAGCGACTGATATATTTGGAATGGAGGGAGATAAAAAACACTTGTAGCAGTGTCCATATCCTGTGCTGTCTGTTGTACTGCTCGCCTGGAAGTTAGCTGGCAGATAATTATTTTCCTGCCATTTATGCTAGCACATTAAGGAATTTTACAGAAGGGCTCATGGCAAAAAGGGAGTATCCATATTGACTGCAAGTATCTCCCGTGTCCTAGGTGAGGAACCTTATTCCCATGTTTCTTTCACTGTTGTTTTTCCATGCATCTGGGTCAAACATATGAAAGTAAAAACCAAAGGGTTTACACAGTCTGTGTAGTCAGGTCTGCACAAACAGGAAACAATGCAGTAATTTTTATTAGCTGTTGAGAGTGTCAACAGTTTCTGCTAAACCAGAAACTGTCTTCCTGACCTGTAATCCATAGCTATGGGAGGTATTAGAATCCTTCCCATCCTGTGTCATATTTTCTTGCACTTGTTTTCTTCTCTTCAGTGTTACACAGATTTTTCAGTGAGCCGTATTTAATTTTTCTAGCTTCGCGATAAGTTGTACACTTTATTTTTCTCCCAAACTATAGGTCCGAGCTGTGTCTGGTGACATTGGTTTCTCCATGGAAGAACTAGAAGAGCTGTATGTAGTGTTCAAGGTAAGAAGCTAGGGTAGGGAAAATGTGTTCTGACACAGAGAGAATAAATATCAACGTAAGCTGATTTGATGGGGTTAAGAATCAAAGCAATCAGAAGCAGATGTGGCATTCTGTTACACACAGTTACATGTGGTGCCGCTGAGACTGGCCCTAGTGCTAGCCCATCGATTTTTTTTTTTTGAACAATTGCCAGGACACCGTTGCAGTATTTGAACAATACTTAGAAATGGATTGTGGAGTCAATGGAAAAGAATGTCACATAGCACTTAGAACAGGGAGCTAGGATCGACTGTATCACAATTTTTCTTCTCAGGTTTGCTGTTGACTTGCTCTGTGATTGTGACAAAAATACTGAAGTGCTTTGCCTCTTTTTGTCAGTATTTTAAGTGGGATATCACCCAACTGCATTTACCAAGTGCATTAAGACTTTGAACAGAGGCAACAACCTCAGATTACACTACCTTGTTGGGGAAAAAAAG
Source organism: Coccyzus lansbergi (assembly GCA_033558105.1). Lineage (NCBI taxonomy): Eukaryota > Metazoa > Chordata > Aves > Cuculiformes > Coccyzidae > Coccyzus > Coccyzus lansbergi. The sequence continues at coordinate 105,438 of JAUMJK010001205.1, read as the reverse complement.
AGATTCCAGATTATTTCCTCATGTCTGAATTGACCTCTTTGTCACACTGTGATGGATTTAGTAAAGTGAGACAGTTTTCCTTCCCAGTGATTACCTAATAATAAGATCCCAGTTTGTATCAGATATTTTTGTTATTAGCCCCTTGGTCAACAATTTTGCTACTTGCATTGTTTCATTTAATTTTATTTTTATCAATCACCCATGTTTACAAAGTTCCTTATATGTAATAACCAAATGTTCTGTATTGAGAAGTTGCACTGTGCTGTAGACACAGAAAGAGAGACTTAGTTCTAAAAAACCTTCACATTCCCTTCATGATAAAGCCTGAATGCCAGTTCACTTAAACCTGAAATCATGGGGCTTGGGTTTTCTTTCACTTGAAATTGTTCTTTCTGCTTTTTGTGAAATCCTGTCTTTTCCTTCATTTCATATTATTTTGTGGTAAAATAAGAGTAGGAATAATGGGGGTGATACACCACAGGTTTCAATCATCTCTCCTCTGCTTACTCAATGCTATTCTTGAGCTATAACAAAGTTTCCATTCCTGTCATTGTTGTAGTATGGTATAATCTGACCTGTTAATCCCTTCCCTCCAAAGGCAAAGTATCTGATGAGCTGTTACTGGGGAAATAACCGTGCTGCAGCTGCCCGCCGGGATCAGAGTTTGCCCTACCTGGAGCAGTATCGCATAGACATGGAGCAGTTCAAAGACCTGTTCATCAGTCTGACGCCCTGGTCTTGTGGCGCACACACTCCTGTGTTAGCAGGGCGTTTGTTCCGGCTTCTGGATGAGAACAGGGATTCTCTCATTAACTTCAAGGAGTTTGTGACAGGGATGAGTAAGTGATGGTTTTGGAGATGATGGAATATTGCAAAAATTGTTTCAGTCCTTTTCCAAGCAGAGAACTAAAAGGAGATAGCACTGTTTGCACTACCATGATGGGAAGGTGAGAACCTTACAGGAAACCTCACACAGAACAAAAGATGCCTTTTTGCTGCTAGGAAATTGAGAAACAATTTGCAAACCAAGAAGATGCAGCCTTGCTGTAGATTTCTTTACCTCTTCTGCACAGGGCTTTGTGCAGTTAGCATTTCCTCACTGCATGCATGTGAACTCATTCTGGTTTGGGCCCATGAGCAGAGGGTGATTCTTTATCTTAATTACTATTTTCTTAACTTTTTTTTTTTTTCATCACAGGTGGAATGTACCATGGTGACCTCACTGAGAAACTCAAAGTACTTTACAAACTGCACCTGCCTCCTGGTGAGTGACTGCTTTCATATATCGTTATTATTGAGCATGGTCTGTGCTAACATGCAATTGAAAAAGGATGCCTCGTGAATTCTGCTAACAAAATGGGTGATGATACTGCTGTTCAATTAACTTATAGGCCTTAACGTTTCCTTCTTTATAAATACAGCTCTGAATCCTGAGGAGACAGAGTCTGCTTTGGAGGCCACAAGTTATTTCACAGAGGATGTTACAACAGAAGGTAATAAAACACTGCTGCCCTTACCTCTCAGTTTAGGCAGGAGCAGCACCACAAATCCTTGTGCTGTGAATGGTGATTTTTTGCAAAGCATGATCTCATGATGCCAGGATGTTGAGATTGACAGTGTGTTTGAGTTCGCTGTGTTTGTTGCACAATGGGAAAGAACTCTGGAGCTTAAACCGCTCAGTGTCCTTTTCATGCAGGACCCGCCCCTCTGAAGCACAGTTGTGGATTGCTGAGGAGGAGTGGTGTCCTTTCACCAGCCCCTGTCTCTCACCATGATTTAGGTTTTTCATGCAAGTCTCATTGCCTCTCTTCTTGTTTTTGTTTCCTTCTCTGTGTCTGTCTATGTCCGGCCTTCTCTTCTGTTTTATCTTGGATATTGTCCCCTCAACCCCTTTTCCTGCTGCTCAAGTATCTCCTTTTGTCTCAGAACTGGATTTCTGCCTGCACTGTGAGTCTCAAGGTCAGTCCATGGATTATGTGCATGCATTGAGCTTGGCTATAATGCTGATGATATCTGCCAGCACCAATCTGCTCTTTGAAATACTCTGAATTTGCTACTCCTCTCTTATGACACTAACACTGTGAATAAAGTGCTATAAGTAATTAGATATCTTTCAGTATATGCTACCTATTTAATTTCAACCTTGGTCAAAATAGGTTTTGTCTGGCTCCCTTTTGGTGGAGTTTCTCTCACCTTGGGAATGGAGGAGGGGCAGAATACCCTCAGAGCAGAGGGGTGCTAGGCTTGCTTGCCTGAGTAGATGATAACCTATGCCTCCTCCATAGTCTTGTAATTTAATGGAATAAGGAGGCAGGACATCAAATTGGAAAACTCTTAGTAGACTTATTTACTGTATTTCTTAATACTATCATTTCAGGTACTGTCAAATAGGAGGTCAAAGTATGTCATTTGTGCTAAATATTTACCAAAATGTAATAAAAATATGAGTGAGTAGTTGTGCTGTTCAGTGCTAGACAGGTAACTTACCAGTCTGAGTTGATCCAAGATTTCCTGTAAAGTCTAGTGACAAAATAGGGAACCAGAACTGAAGTTTATGAAGTTAGACTTTGTAAATTACTCCCAAAGTGTCAGCTCAGTCAGAAAATAATAGTGAGCATAGGTGTTAGTCACATATGTGCTTGTTCATGGTTTGGATTTTTCCACTCATTATCCTGTTTCAGATAACTAAGCTTCTTTGTCTCTAAGCCATCGCATTGCTTGCCTGTCTTTCTTGTCTGTGTTTTAGTCTTTCTTTTAAGAAAGTGGCTCTTTAACCCACTTTTTTAGTGTGGCTTTTTATCCAGTTCATTCCATCAGCCTCTTACTTCCATCCATTCTGTTCACTTCTCCAAAGATGATATGGGAGTGTGAGATCTGCCTTCTGTTAAATATATTCTTGTATGATTTTAATTTGTACATGAGTTGTCTTATGTTCTTCATGTGTTGTCCTGCTGAAAATCAGGTTTTTTTAAGCACTCTTTTATAATTCCATATTCTTTTAGAAACCCATGAAGATAAAGGAAGGAGAAACGAGAATGCTCCGGAAAAAGGTAATTTCATCATAGCTAGACGACATTCTAGTCTTCTCTCTCGTATGTTATGAATGGTTCATTGTCCTTTGCTGTATCAAGAGACCTTTCAAAGTGAACAGAGGTAAAGTGGGATGTGAGCTGGGAAATAAATCTTATGCCTTACTGCTGTGCTCTTTTACATACCAAGATCATAACATTTGTCAATCACGTTTGGTAAGTTGTCAGCCCATAGAGATTGTTTATGGAAACTGAGCTGATGCAGCAGTGTTAAAACTTTTGCTCTGCTTAGCTGGATCAGATAAACCAGCAGAAAACAATGCAGCCTTCCTGGTAGATGCATCCCTGAACTGTCAATAAAACCTGCTGCCAGCATGACTTTTGCTGGCACGGCATTCACTTTTTAAGTCTGAAACCACTAACCACCTGACAGTAGTGGCTTTGTCTTGTCTTGCAGAGGAGAAAGGTACCAGTCCACAGGACTATAGATACTACCTAAGGATGTGGGCCAAGGAAAAAGAGTCCAAGAAAGAAACCATTAAAGATCTCCCCAAAATGAGTCAGGTAAGAAATGAGTGTGAAGGCTTCCAGTTAGATGACTGATTTCAGCAGTATGCGCGACCATTTTGCCAGCACACTCAGTCCTTTCCTGTAAGTTGCCCTGCTGTTCCAGTCTGTTAAGCTTTAGAAGTATCCAAGTCCACATATTTGTGTTGAATGCCTCAATGGACTTGAACAAACTGCTTTGTTTCCACCAATCAAATATATTTGATTCTTTCTGCCTCCCAGACCAATTTTTCCTATAAGAACTGCAGTCTGTGTTTTCCCTCCGAAGCAGTTGCTTCACATGCACTATCAGTCACATAAACTCTTGGCTTTTTAGGTTGTGCATTGTCTTGAGTTACAGCTCCTTGCTGGAGAGCAAAGAATGTGATTAACAGGAGAGTCTGGTGATTTGATCTTTTCTGTCTCAGATTTCCCTGATGGGCGATAGTTAAACTGTTTGGAAATGCTTAAAATCTGACCACAAAAGAGTAGCAGGAGAGAAGTAAAACTTCAGGTTTTCTCAGCTGTGGGTATGTGGGAACTGTTCATCTGTCGGGAAACAACCCCACCACTTTTTAATTGTTCACTGTGTCTCGATCTAGCTGCTGCAGCAGAGAAGAGTTTTTCTGTTCGGACTGTTCTGAATCAGTACAATAAGTTGCTGCTTCCTTGGTGAGGAGGCAGATGAACAAGGAGCCACTCAAGATGGTGCCTGCTGCTTCATCTCAAAGAGCTTCTGGACGACACTCTTAGTCTTATGATTTTGTCTTAGGTAGCCCTGTGAGGAGCAGGGAGTTGGACACAATGATAAGGGATCCCCAAACTTGAGATAGTCATGTGGTCTGTTCTGTCAACTTTCTTTGGCCTGAGGTATGATTTTTTTGTCTTTGTCTTTTAAAGGAACAATTCATAGAGTTATGCAAGACCCTTTACAACATGTTCAGTGAGGACCCGGTGGAGCAAGAGTTGTACCACGCCATTGCCACTGTAGCCAGTCTCCTCCTGCGAATTGGGGAGGTTGGGAAAAAATTCTCCAACAGGCCCGTGAGGAAGTCTGAGGACTGCAAAGCAAACAACACCCAAGATCCTGTGAGCGAAGAGGAGTCACCATCATCTGAACAGAGTCAGAATCCAGCAGTGGAGCAGCAACCCCAAGCTGACCTTGAGGACAAAACCTGTGGAGATGCTCAGCCTGAAAAAGCACAGCCAGAGAACCAGACTCTAGGAGACGGGTCAGGGGAAGGACAAAGCTCTCCTTTACAGCTGCTATCAGATGATGAAACCAAAGATGACATGTCCATGTCTTCCTACTCAATGGTCAGCACAGGCTCCCTGCAGTGTGAAGACATCGCGGATGACACGGTCCTGGTTGGCTGTGAAGGCAGCAGCTCGGCTTCCCGGTATGGCAGCACCATCGATACTGACTGGTCTATCTCCTTCGAGCAGATCTTGGCTTCCATGCTGACAGAAACCGTCCTTGTAAACTACTTTGAGAAAAAAGTCAACATTCTGCAGAAGATCAAAGATCAGAAGAAGGTGGAGAGGCAGTTCAGTTCATCCAGTGACTATGAACTTTCCTCTGTGTCAGGGTGAACTCAGGAAAGCAGGAATTGCCTTTGGGAGATAAAACAGGGAGATGATACAGCAGATGGCAGTATGGTTTGGTACCTTGCATTTGGGGTATATTTTTGTTTAATCAGAGACCAGTAACTACACAATTACAATAGATTCCAATCGATAAGGGGCTTCTGACAGCAACTGTTTTGTGTAGGTGCTTCTTTGGCTACTCTGGCATACAGAATTAGATTTACGTTCTCAAGAGCCATTAGAACCAGATAGCCGCCAACATAGAGAATTGCCACCGTAAATTATGCATGTCTGCCTTTTGCTGTCTTTTATCTCAATGAAGTTTTGTTTCAGACAGTAACTGCTCCTTGCCTGCCCGTGTTTGCTGTAGGTTCCAGGGTAACTTGCACAGCAGATGCAGCCTGGCTTGAAACCATGTTCGCCTCTGGCTGCCCATCTGAGAGCTAATGCAATGTAGTCAAGTGCCATAGGACCCTGACTTATAAGTAGTCTGCAAGTTCTTCAGTGCTGTTCTGTGACTCAGCAGCTGTAACGCAAACATGCCCGACCGCTCCCAGCCCCCTATGGTCCAAGCACAGACGTTTCTTCGATCTGCAGGTTTCTTTCAGATTTGGACCTGGCATTTTCATTGTGTATGACCACCTTTGTTTTTCCTTCATCATTCAGTTTTCAGACAAACCTGGTTTTCTAGCATTTGCTTTTCTAATTCTTTGAAAGCCATCATGTTTAGTTGATCTGGGAAGCCACAAGCTCCTTGACTTCAGTGCAGAAATAACATTAGGTCAATCAATGGGCATATGACCAAGGACGGAATATGTTCCTAAATTTGAAGTCAATGAATCAGCCTGTGTTACAGGACAGCAGCACACTGGTCTGCTGGCTTTTCCATACAGAAATGATTGTTTCTTGCTGATTCTCTTTTTTTTACTAGCTAGTGATGGGCTTGGTTTTTCAGAGGACCCCTAAGAGTACTTGATCAGTGAGCCCTCACAAATGCTTAGGGAAGGGCCCCGTGTGTCCTTTCTGAACATCTCTTGTAAAGAGAGTTTAGCAGTAGAGGTGCTTTTCTAAAATTGCTACACATTACAGGACATATATACCTAAAGAGGAAGAATTCAAAGCAGCATTGGCTTCTTCTATCAGCCTGTGATGGGAAACCTCGATAGACCAGATCTCTTTCCAGTTAGAGACAAAATAACTGGGTGTCCGAGTTAAATCTTTTAAATCAATTAAGACCAGAAGACACTAAGTTAGCTCTCTGGTCGTAGGGCGTGCTCTCCGAGCAAGGAGAATTGATGCTGTTCCTACAGATAAATGTGTCTTGATCCGCCTTGCAGGGCCAGGGCAGGAGGAGCTGCTACTTGGCGAGAGCAGACCCTGCACTGAAGGCAAGGTTTGCTACAGCTTTTACCTGGCGTTTGGAATATAAAGGATGGGAAGGACACGTAGGGTTGGATGTTCCCATTTAACACTACTTGGTGTGCTTCTTGGCGGTAACTCCTCGCGGCATTCTCTCTATATTCATTGCTGGGATGCGTTTCCTAGTGCCCTGCCTCCAGTGGCCTCTGGAGAGCAGCCATCACTAAAACCGCTTTTACTAATTATTCAGTAATTTATTGTAATTTTTTAAAACTACAAATAATACATGTGATTTTACACTGTCTGTCTGACCTGTCATGTACTCAATAAATGAACCATAACCCTATGGCAACCTTGACTGCCTCTGATTTATCTGAGAGGTTAACATTGCTGGTTGTTTGTCCACTGTGGTTGGCTGGTGTGACCAGAGCCTGATTTTTTTTTCCTCTCTATCTCCTTTTTTTAACCATTCTTTTTCTCTCCCTCTACCCCCATCTCCCCTTTTCTTTATAAATCTTAAAATATTTAAGTTTTGTCCCTTTTCTTTTTCCTTTTTTCCTCTTTCTGTTTCTCTCCTCTTTTCCTTTGGGTGTTTTTTTTTTCACTTTATAAATATTTTAATTTTTTTTTAATTTTGACCTTTTTCCCCCTTTCCTTTTTCTCCTTTTTCTCCTTCTCTCCTTTCCTCTCTTTTCCTTTTTTCCTCTTTTCCTCCCCTCTCATCTCTTTTTCTTTCCTTTTTTCCTCTTTTCCTTTCCTCTCTTTACCTTTCCTCTCCTCTCCTCTCTTTTCCGCCTCAAATATATTTTTAAGTCTTTATTTCCCTCTTTTCTCCTTTTTTTTCCCCTTTCTTATTCATTTTATCTTTCTCCATTCCCTTTCCCCCACTCTGCTCTCAACAAGGCCACGTGGTCACGTGTCTGGGGCGGAGCTTTGCTCGCTTTCTGTGATCGCGTGACCGGAAGGGGTGTCGCGCGTGACCGGAAGAGTGCGTTCCCATGGCGACGGCGAGAATGGCGGCGCCGTGCTGGGTGCTGCGCTGCTGCTCCTGCCGCCGCTTCCAGGCGCAGCAGGTGGGAGCGGCCGGGAACGGGAGGAGGGGAGCGGGAGGCGGGTCGCCGCTCACCCCTGTGTGCCCTCCTAGGCCAAGCGGAGCGGGAAGTGGAGCTGCAGCGTGTGCGGGCAGCGGCAGACGGTGCAGAAGGTGAGGGCCGGGAGCCCCGTAAGTTGGCGGTGGGGAGCCCAGCTCGGCAGGGAGCTCTACCCAGGACATCAAGCGCTTTATTTATCTTTATTTAGCGCTTCAGCATTACTTGGAATGCAGCCTCACTTTGTGCTGTTTCCTCCTGGTTGCTCCCTAAGCCTTGTTTTTGTTGTTGGCAGGTTTACGGCCAAGGGTCTGGCTTGGACTGCAGGCGTCACGTCCAGAAGTTAAACTTGCTGCAGGGTGAAGCGGAGGAAGCAATTGGTTGGACATCTGGGTAGAGTGTTTATTTGCCTGTTTCCGTTTTTCTCCTACAATTGACATGTATCTTCACTCCTTGGGTGCCTGTTACCCGGCTGACCTCAGAGGAGAGTTTCCCGTCTTGTGAAGCCAAACCACGTGCCAGTTTCATTGTCGCCCCATAGGAACAAGCTGTAATATTTGTTTGGCTTAGAGTTCTGGCATGTTTCTTTGGACAAAGAATTTTCTCAGATAAGTTTAGTTGATTAATAGCATGTGTCGGTCAAGCCTTTACCCGTTAGAATATATGCAAAAGGGTTTGGTTTCGTTTTTCAATTGGTCTTCCTTATTTATGGTCTAATGAGGAGATTGTTTGGCACAAACTTCTGGGTGTAATTCCTGCTGGGTTGGAAAATCTGAGTAGTGCTTTCCTGTTTATTTCATTCCTAAATCTGTTTACAAATCGCATGATCTTGAACGGGTCAGGCTTCCTCTTTACTCAAGGTTATTCTCGGAAATCAGTCAAAGCCAGTTAGATAACTTGGTCTTGTGTACAAAGTGCTTCAGGGTCAAGCTTTGGGAACTCCTTGTTTGTTCACTTTATCCAAAAGTGTTGCTATTTTTATTCTCAAGACATTGTGAAATTCAAACACTGTGAAATAACTTCCCTTTCTGCTTGGTTGCCTGGGATATAATTAGTGGTTTCAGCTGTTGTCCCAAAAGACACACTGTTGTAGCCTTAGTTTTGGTAAGTTTGAATTCATCATTACAAGATCAGCAGCTTTAGATCAAATTTGCTACTCAGTTTGTATAGAATGAAGAAGGGCTGCCCTCTAACTAAATCTTTTCAAGTGTTTGGACGATATATCTTGCAAATCCTTCATTTGACATCTGCTTTTTGATAGACCCTTTTTTTCCCTGACTTGCCTCCTATCTAGTATTCCTATTCGTGCTTTTGATCTAATCCCTCATGCTATAACTAGGTGATAGAAAAATTATAAATTAACAGACAGAAGTGTGTTCTAGAAACTCTAGTTTAAACATCTGTTTTAGGTGCACAGAAGAATCCGTAAATGACAGCAAAAATACAGGAGCCCAGTGTGAAGACAGTTTGGTCCAGCAGGTAAGAGACCTACAAAGCTGGAGTAAATACCAGCCCATACTGATCTAAAGGCATCAAATTGAACTCATTGATCCCTTCATATGGGTTCAGACAGATGAAATAATGTTTACAATCACAGAGGCTCCCCCAGTGAGAGAATGAGATGTATACAGAAACTCTCCGCTCCACTGGAATACTGAACCTGGTGAACATGACCTAAACTGCCTTGTGATTTGAGGCCTTCAGTACATGCATCACAAAGCCATAAAGAAGAACCCTGTATTTTGCTGTTCTCAGTAGTTCTCCAATGTTGTAGGAGGGAAGGGCAGAAGTCAGTCGCTGGAGTAAATATCTGGACAAGGAGAGTGAAGATCAGGAAGATGGAGAGGAGGCAGCAGGTACAGAAAGGTTCTGTTCCCAGAGGAAGAACACTGTGAAAGAACAAAGGTACAGAAAGAACTTATTCTGTAATTCCTGCTCCCCAGTGGTGAACGTGGTTTGGAGGTGTGGGAGGCAGCTCATCTCTGATAGCTGAGGAAAGTACAGGCTGCAATGTGCAACCTGACCTGAACAGGGGGGTTGGTATGTGGGGGTGAAACTTCTCTTATTCCTAGTCACGTGCATTTTATTAAGATTTGGGAGTGGAGGTGGAAATCACAGCGGAGCTAATCTGTCTTCTTTGTGAATTGTTTTCTTGTCCAGGGAACAGCAGAAGAGCTTCCTCTCCAGTGATGTTCAGGAGTACACAGAGGAGCACGGAGCTCTCCGGCTTTCCTGCCAAGTGAAAAAGGTTAAAACCTCTGAGGTATTTTAGTTATAGAAGATGCTGCCCACCAGTCAAACAAAAATATTCTCCTGAACTCTCTTTTGTGTCATCATAACTTTGAAGTTTTATGACTCTTCTTCTGCTCTTCTATTGGAATGACTGGGGGAGAGAAGAAAAATGTTTCAGGAGCTTCTCTCTGAAAGGTTTTAGTCAAGCAAACCCAATGCCACCTTGTGTAAGCAGAGCAATTGAGCCAGATTCCTCTGGCAGAAGGGCTGCAATCTAAGCTGGCAGTAGTGCGCAGTTATTTAAGTTACTGCAATTACCTCTATTACCCCTGAAGTTGTTCTGAGTCTTCACAGACTCCATAGGCCCTCCCAGGGCATCACCTTCAGAGGGCTCATGTGAACTTGTGAGCATTTGAAGGACCCAAGTGCCCTTTAGATTTATAACTAAGCTCTTTTTTCTTCTTACAGCGCAAGAAATGTTTAGTAGAAGTGCCTGATCAAGATGATGGAGATGCTCTTTCTGGAGACAGAATTGTTCCTGCTGTCTGTGAGTCCGTAGTGCCTGGGGACACTACACCAGCCCCAGTTCCTTGTACCAAGTCATCAAAGTGGGAAAAATTCCTCTCACATTCTGATAGCTATAGCAGAAATGCTGCCAGGGTCACCTTGTCACCACCGGAGGGCAGTGGAACGTTAGGGCTGCCCAGCACCACTGCAGTGGGTGCTAGTGGGGAGGGTAGGTGCTCAGAACAGGCTGGAAGAAATCTGCCTCGGGGTACAGGTTTTGAACTTAAAAAGTCTGTTGCTAGCAGTGAGCAGGTTGCCTCAAAACTGCCTGGCACCACTGCACCTACCAGCAGTTATTCAGTTGTGGAGGAGGTGTCCAAAGAAACTCTGAGCCACTTACTAAGAGTGGGACCTGGGATTTCAGAAACCACTGCAGGCAGGTGCTGCTTGGACAGCCCAAGGAGAGCAAAAAGCCTTGTTGACTGCAACACCAGGCCACAGCCTCACAGCATTTCTCACAAACACCTCTTCTGCACGGGTGAAGAGTTTGATGATGATCTCTGAGGAGTTGAGGCATATTGGGCAGGGCTTTGTTTGTCTCTGTGATAACTCAGGAGTGTTGTTATTTGACAAGACTTTGACCTGAACATGGCCTTGCAGAACTGCACTTATTAAAGTTGTTTACTTGCTCTACGGCTGAGTTGTGGGAAGGAGGTGAGAGTAGAAGAGACTTGCAGCAAGCAAGTACTAGGGTTACAGAGTGTTGTCTAGCAACCTCATCAGCCAGAAATAAAGAATGGAAGTAGGTCAGCCTGGGGGGGAAAGAAAGATCTAAGGCGCTTAAGGGTTCCTAGTCAGTACAATTAAACTCTGATTAATTCTCCATTGCAAACTATACCTCTTTTCCCCTCTGCTGCCTCTTTGTTTATATCTCCCATAGCAACCCTTCCTTCCAGGCTGGGGCTGCTCGATGAAATCACATGCTCTTAGCTTACTCCCAGCAAGCTTTTAACAGTCTCCTTTAACACATTACGAGGGCCATAATACTTAAAACACTCAACACAGATAGATCAGAGGAAGGAGTATTTATTTTTCCTCCATTCTACAAGCACTTAGAAACATGAGGCAAAAAGCCCTTAGCAGGAAAAAGGATGAACAGCTCAGTGAGTTGTACTGCATTGCCTGCTTTCAGTTAGGAGAAAGTGCTTTTTGTTACACAGACTATAAGTGAGGTGGCTGCTTGGAATACTGGATAGCATCTAGTGCTGCCCCAATGTCGCAGTTCTTTGTCTGCAGGAGTCGAGTGAGCCAGCCTCCCTCATCAGAGAAGCCCATAGAGAGCATCTGGGACAGAGATTCGATGAGGCGAGGGTCTGCTTCTGTTAAGAGAAGAAGAGTTTAAAAGTTGAAAACGTTTGATCTAACTGGCAAACCACCCCAAGCTTTAATACCCTGCAGTAGGTAGGCTGGCCCTAATCCTAATGAATCCAGCATAACTAATGAAATGCTACAGGAGTCAGTGCTGTTGATCTCAGCTAACTGGCCCCCACTGAAAAAACAAAAGTTTTAAGTCACAGAATGTACTCCTCTGCATCCTGCACTAAAGGTCTCTCTTCAGTAGTACAGAGCAAGGATGTGATCAAGGATGCAACCTTTTTTCATGCTGCTTGAACAGCCTTATTAGTTTAAGGTCAGAAGTCTTGTTCAGACGTAGCTGCCCACACTGAAGAGGAGAGGCACCTGTCTAACAGGGTGCAAGAGCTGCCAGAGCTGCCAGACCTGCTAACAAAGTACAGACAAGTTTAGCTGTAGCTTATGTGACCTTGGTTTTTACATGTCTGCTTCTGGCAGGCAAGTTGGCAGCTCCCCAGTGAAAGTAAATCTCTGTTATGAAAGCTGAACACATTCTCATACCTGGTGGGAGATGGGGGTAGAGTGCAGCTTCTCGCAGTCCTGTAGGTCCTGTCTGGGGAGGATCCTGAGATGCATCCAGGGAGGTGGGACCCTCTGTCTCTGGCATTTGCAGAGACTGTAGTTCACCTGTGGAAGGATCCACTTCTTTGGAAGATAAGTGGGTCCAGTCCTCATCAACACCTGATGAACTGCTGGACTCACTGTGTTCCTGAAACAGAAAGAAAGAAGGTCCAGGTGTGCTGCAGCGCTTTCCAGGTAGGATGCATGTTCCTACTGTTTGCTTTTATAATACAAGGGTTATATCACAAAGGTCCCTCCACCTTTGCTGTAAACCTCTAAAGCAGAGGTGCTGTGTATCACTTAATCTGCTGACATCTTAATATTCAATCCCACAATGCATGCCCAGTGGTTATCTTCCTTTCTAGTAAAGCCTTAGCAGGCATATTAAATTCATTGGTGTCACGGTTCTTGTACCTGGGACTGGAAGCTGCTGTCTTCCATTTGTATGGGCACAGGATCTATCACCATGTCTTGTATCTGCTCTGCAACAGCATTTACTTCTGTAGCAGAAGCTGCATTATTCTGGTCTGGTTTGGTCTGAAGGTTCTGATTAACAGCACTGCTGCCTGACTCAGCACTGTTCTCTCGAGTGGGAGGAGCAGAAGTCACTTTGCTTCTCTGTCCTCCATGTTCAACATCAATATCAACTTCGATACCTAGAAAGGCATTTAAGAGAGAGAGAGACAGACTTACAGGGATTTTTCCAAAGCACAGTCTGAGAAGAGCATGGTTCAGTCCTAGTCTAAATGCTGTAAGATATCTGTAAATCCTACAGTTTGCCATGTAACAACATACAGGATTTAAAATGCAAAGCATTCTTTAATCAAAAGAGTAGTTAAGCACCATTTAGTCACCCTCCTCCAGACAGACCAGGAATACATTCAGAGGTTCAGGGCATAATTTATCTATGGCCACATCAACCAGGCAAAACCCCCAAATCACCACTGACTTAAAGTTAGCATTACAGCAGTGCCGTGTTAATGACATTTTTCCTCATTTCCTTCCAAAGGAGGGCTGTGAAACAGTACCGAGCGGCCGCTTTAAGCCCCAGGCATTACTAGTACCAGGAATGAATTAACCCTTCAAGGCTTAGCAGCACGAGACAGTTCTGGTATCAGTACAACAGCTGACTGCCGCTCCTGTTAAAAAGAGCTTTAAGCCAGTCTCGGGGATTGGGATAATAAACCAAGTCACTTACCCAGAGGGCTGAGAAAAGCTGCAACACTCTCCCCAACATTCTTTAAGAAGGTGACGTTGGGGTCCTGAGGCTGGTTGTTAGTAGAAGCTTCTAGAAAAACAATTTCTGTTAGCACACAGAGAAGCTCAGAGGAAAGAGCTGTTATACAGCGTATCCCCATGAGATCTTGGTGCTAGGCTCCTGTTACACACATACGCAATGCAGAACAGACAGGAGAGACAAAAACTGACAGTGCCCTGCCTCTGGAACAGAGAACCAGTGGCATTAGCATTGTTAAGGCTCATTAGCCATGCTGAAAGACAGATGTGGAGTAGTGACATGCTTGACCCAACAGCTTGGCTCAGATCCAGATAGCCTCTGTATCCTTAGCTACTGCATGGGCCCAAGTATGCCTTGAAATAATCCCACCCTGTGCTGAAAGGTGCTCATCATTTTAAGCAAATCGGAGCAGTTCCTAGCTGTTTTTCTATCCAGTTTCTACCCCGTGCTACAGAATCTCAGCTCATCTAGCTCCCACCACCTTGTTTACCAGGGCATCCCCTCTTACCATCTGCAGCAGGTGGGCTGGAGGCTGCAGCACTGGCTTGGGCTTGTTCAGAGTTCTGGCAAGGAGCAGCAGGACCAGGATACCCCCAGCAGTGCATCCACGGGAAGGGAGGAACACCGTGTCGCCTTTTACGGAACCAGCGTCCTCGGGGAATCCACTGTAGAGAGCAATGTTCATGTGACTCTGCTCACACAGCCAGAGTCTGGGTAACTGAAACTTATGACTTTAATTGAGGAATATCCCATTCATACCCCTGTTGCATAGATTTTGCTCACCTCAAATGGATTTAGCAGTGGACTTTGAAACATGACCATGTTGTGCTCCTTGTGGATGCCTTTACCCTCACAGGTGCTGCACAGGTCATAGTCGGGGCAGACAGTGCACTTGAACCTGGAGCCCACAACCGGTCCCTCGCAGCCATCACAGATCACATTGGGGTGCACCATGTCCCTGGGAGGCTCCTGGCTGCACTGCGAGCGATGCTCCCGCTTGCACTCCTTTTTCTCTATTAAGGAGAGGAAACTTCGTATCAAGATACGAAGATATTTTGATAGGAATGGTTGGACTAGAAGATCCGATGGGTCCCTTCCAACCCGGTTATCTATGATTCTATGATTCTAAGAACAAGGTTACTATTTAAAGGCTGGAAATGGGGCAGAGGGGAAGAAAGCACAAACAGCTCTTGTTGAAGCAGTATTGACTTACTAGGTCAGTTTATTTTTACACTGGCTGACAAACACAAGCTGGGGGCGTGTAATATAACTTAAACCATGTGCAAAGGGGTTTCAAAAAGATACCTGCTCATCAAACTGAGCATGCCTTATCCTTCCCAGTCTTTTGCCTGGTTTATTTTAGATAAAAATACTTCACTACCCCATCGAGCTTCTTATCCAACCTTCCTAAGCACTGCAAACAAGATGTTTCTGGAGAGGGAGCTCGGAATATATGCCAGGAGGCATTAAAGAGATAAGAACGTAACAGATGAGAAGGGAGACAGCAGCACTGACTCAGGGGATGGGCTGCAGATAAAGCTTTACAGGCATCTGCGTGAACAGAAGGGACTAGGAAGTCATTATGTGCTGAAGAACAAGCTGGACTTAAGGCTTCCTAATGCTTTGTTGTGATTATTCAAGTCACCGGGGCCAGGCTAGCGTTTCCAGGGAGCCGGCCAGCGGCTGCAATGACAGGGCTAGGAGGAACCTTGTGATGTTTACCCACCTCGGCAGGGAGGGTTGGCGTTCTAACGCTCGCCCCGCCCTTTCTTTACCCTCTCCCCGAGCCGCAGGTGCCACCGGGGCCCCGGGGCCGGGGCTCACCGCTCCCGCTGGCGGAGCCGTTACCTTTGATGTACACACGCAACACGCCGTCCTGCACGTAGGGCATCGCCAGCTCCAGCTCCTCGTCGGTGGAAAACGCGATCAGGTCCCCGTCTTCATCTGCGGAGGGCAAAGCGCGGGGTGAGCGCCCGGCCGGGGCCGAGTCCTCCCTACCCTGCGTCCCCCCTACCCTGCGCCCCGAGCCCCCCGGGGCCCCGCTCACCCCGATAGTGCATGCGGAAGGCGGGCGGCGCCCCGGCCCGCAGCAGCCCCTGGAAGAGCTCGGCGACGCGGTCGTAGATGGCCTGGTAGCGGGCGGGCGACGGCAGCGTGAAGCGGCGGATCTCGCGGGCCGCTTCCTCCTTGCCCAGCAGGTAAGCTTTAACTGTCAGAGCCGCCATGACTGTGGCGCAGCACGAATTGCGGGGAGCTGCGGGGCCGCCCGGCTTTATAGCGACCGGTTGATGGCCACGCCCGCTGGGAGGAACCATGCCTATATATGGAGATTGCCACGCCCGTCGGAGTGGAAGCCAGTATGTTATGTGAATGGCCACGCCCACCCGATGGATTCACCTCGTTGTGAATTTGGCCCGCCCACTATATTAGGCTTATGTGTTCCTGGTCCAGGCTCCGCCCTCTCATTCAGACTCCGCCTCCCTCTGGCCCCGCCCCTCGGCCTAGGCCGCAACCTGAGTCATGGTCGCCCCCATCTCACCTCAGGGCATTCATGTTCTCCAAGGGTCCCTGCTCACCTGTACGTTGCCTGCAGGCAGGCTGGATATTAGGAATCATTTCTTCACTGATAGGGCTGTCAAGCACTGACAGAGGCTGCGCAGGGAAGTGGTGGAGTCACCATCCCTAGGGGAGCTCAAAACGTGTGGATGTGGCACTGAGGAATGTGGTTTAGTGGTGGATGGGTGAGGTTAACAGTTGGACTCGATGTTCTTAAAGGTCTTTTCTAACCTAAACGACTCCATGATTTCGTGAACTACCAGTGTTTGCCCATTGACTTGCGTTGTGCCTGCATCTGCATCCCCAAAATGTTGCTCAGACAGTGCTGGGAGTGCAGCAGTCTGGGTGCTGGTCACAAAAGCATCACTGGTACCTGAGCGGACGAGCAAATGTGGCATCGGTATCTTCTAGGTGGCCACATGGCCTCTAAGTCCTGTTGGATGAGACATGGGGCAGCCCTGCGCTCTAAGCCTGTCCGGCTCACACCAGGGAGGTGGTTCCCGCTGGAGCAGTTTGTGCTCTCAGCATGGCAGGAATAAATAACTCTCTGGTTACTAGACATTTGGAGGAATTTCTTCATGATGAGAGTGGTGAAGCACTGGCATAGGTTACCCAGAGAAGTGGTGGCTGCCCCACCCCTGGACGTGTCCAAGGCCAGGTTGGATGGGGCTTTGAGCAGCCTGATCCAGTGGGAGGTGTCCCTGCCCATCGCAGGGGGTTGAGACTGGACGATCTTTAGGGTCCCTTCCAACCCAAACCATTCTTTGATTCTTTAAAGCTCAGTGTTTTGGAAGGAGGGGCTAAAAATAAAGACACTAGTATAAACACAGCTGACATTGAGGAGGTCGTCCTGGGCACTTTCCAGGTTGGTTGGCAGCAATCATTTTTTGCTGATCAGATAGAGTTGACAGGCCTCTTATCTGGCCACAGGAGAGTCCAGCTGGCAGAACACACTGTCTGTGCCATCCAAGTGTAATTAAATAAAGATGAATCGATGATTATTAGGTTCCTTGTTGGTGTTAATTGCCTCTCACCCAAGGGCCTGAGCACTCTGACTCTTAGTGACATATTTCTTGGTTTAACATAATAAAAACTTTGGGAAAACTGTGTCATCATCTATCATCTACAGTCAAGAGAAGGATTAGTTTTAGTTTCCGTGACAGCAGTGTATTTCTTCACCTGAGGTCTATATGTTAAAACACTTGGCCTTTCGTACATTTTTGGCATATGTGTGGCAATTCTGAAACTGTGTCACTTTTCTGGAAAATAGTATTTACAGCAGGAAGCGTTGCCTTGTTTAGCTTAGAAAGTTTTCTATGAATTTGGGTTTCTAGGTATGACATGGCAAATATTCCACCGTGAAGATCAAAGCATGAATGACATTGTGCAGGGGATGTTTCACCAACATGGGAGAGCAAAAGGTTTGGGCACACAGCAAAGCTGTACTTCACTCCCTCTTCCTTTTCCCTCTTTGCTCTGTGTATCCTTGCTTCTGAAAATGTGAAAGTTGCTGGCTTGACATAATTGGATTGTTTTCTTTCTCTGTAAAATCAGAATCGGGACAGGCAGTAGCAGGGTGTGCAGTACAGGACATGCTGCCGGTGTCCTGTTTGCCTTGCCAAGCATCCCCTCCAGCATGTCCATCTCCTGTGCTATTTCTGAGGGCCCCAACAGTCACTTTTGGTTTCATTTATAGAGCCAAGGACTTGTCTTTTAGGATCCAGCACATTCCCTCCTTAGGCAGCAGGTCGCTGCCTTCCCACACAGGACCAATTCCTGGTTCCCCTCTCCATCACTGCCTGGGTGTTTAAGGCACAGCAGGTTGTCCTCAAGTTGCAGGGTCTTTTCAAGCCAGTTATGTCTCCAGATTAATTGATGCATTCATAATATCAGGCGACACACCAAATGAAAACCAGAAATCTAAGTTTTCCTCTGTGTGAACTTCAATCCAATTGGCAATTATGGAAGGGGCTAAAAACCAGATGGAATTTCCCTTCTCCTGGTGGGACATGCTGAGTCACGCTCAGCTTTCTGGTCCTGACATCATGCGCTTATAAAACAAGGAAAACAAGGCTTTCACCAGCCTGCTGTTAGCTTAGCTCACCGATCATGAGACTGCAGTGACTCAATGAGTCTTCTCCTCCTCCTCGAGGTTGGGGATTTCCTCCCAGCAAGCCCTTCTCTGGTGCAGACCTCAGACCTCGCTCTCCTACCATTTCCTATCACCCCCAGCCCTGGGATGGTGCCTCCACGGGGTTTCTCAGTGCCCTGGCGAGGCCATGTGAGAAGCTGAGCTGTACTCCCACATATATTGACTTGAGATGTTTTTCCTTCAGTTTGCTGGAGGATCTGGGGTTTGGCATTCTCAGTGGGAAGCACTGGCTGTGTGGATGTTTTCTTATGGTTCTTTAGGAATCCCACAGCATCGCTGCTACCCCTGCCCAAAAAGCATCTTGTCAGCTCTAGCTTCTAAGCAGCCAGCGTCGCGGATGGATGGAGCAAAGGAACAGCAGCAGGGATGAGGGGGAAAAACCATTCCAGTTTAAAATTTCAAGGTTACAGAGGAAAGACTCAGAAAGGAGCAATTAGCATCCCTGTAGTGCTCTGCTTTCTCTCTACACCCACTTTCTGCTGGAAGTGTTTAAAAATATTTGGTGAGATTCTTGCTCGGAGAGAGCTGTCATCATAAATATTCCTTATGTCCAAACTCTTCATGTTCCCAGTTGAAGTCCTGGTGGGATGAGGAGTGGAAAAGGAGCGTGTCCAGTGTTTTCCTTGCTTGCAAACTGCAGCAGAGGCTGATGATGATTTTCCAGAGGGAATTCTTCCCCAGCCATCGCTCCAGCTTCAGGTTTCCATCACTGTTCTGATGAAGAGGGGAAGGTTTGGTCCCTGTGCACCCCGTGCAGAGTCCACACGCTACCACAGTGCCACAAACTCCTTCCAGAGCCTTCTGGAGAGGTGCAGGATCCTCCAGACATGGGTCAGATGCTGGTGACTCAACCCAGTCCCATGACAGTTTCCCTCCTCTGCCGCTTCTGAAGGTGCAGGCAGAAGGGAAAGCTGAGCAAGATTTTTCTGCTGTGTCATTTTTGAGTTTTCCTGAAGGTTAGCTCTGCCACGTCAGGTGTTTACACAGGCTCAGCACTGTTGCTCATTGGTGCGACGGGAAACTTCCAAGGGCAGAAAACTCTGGGGCAGTTTTTTCATTGAGGCAGAGGACAGATAGGGAAAGACTGCTGGAGAGCAGGTACAAAGTCGAAATACTCCATGGGTGTCGTGCAAATACATACAGATTTCATGTTTGCAGAGGTGAGAAGGAACTTTTTGCAATCTACACAACTTGCTTGGGGTGAGTATTGCTCTGAGAATCTGACCTGCAGCCTTTGCCCTGAGTAGGTGTCAACACATGGAAGGCCAGCACCCTGTTGTGATCTTCATCTCTCGTGGCTAAGGAGGATTTGGAAATGTTTGTACAGCAGTGAAACACCTTCTGGAGATGTTTGAACACAGCAACCTGACAAACACACAGAAAATGAAGTTACTTTGGTTTATGAGAAAAAAGAAGGGTAACCCGGGAAGAACTGAGCCTGACTGGCTCACAAATGGGCTGAGGTCAAACACCAGAGCCAAGCTCTTCTGAGCACTCGATCAAATCAGCTGTAAATCTGCATTAAATCTGATGTTTAGGCCTAATAAATATTTTCTCTTTCTAATTTTTGTAATGGCTTCGGGACCTGTGGATTCCTACTGAAGTGCTGCCAGTGGAAAGCCTTCATTTCCACAGTGTGTTCAGCTTTGCCAACACCAGCTGTTCAAAAATCCTGAGAGGCCCTCAACAGTCATCTCCTCCCTGCTTATTTGCTTATTTTTCTCATCCCATTCCAAGCCATGGGCAGGGACACCTTCCTCTCAATCAGGTTGCTCACGGCCTCATCCAACCTGGCCTTGGACACCTCCAGACTCACTACTGTTCATATCTTAAACTTTGCTCTGCAGAAGGACTCGGGCTCAAAACTTGCTTCTTAAAACCAGAATAAAAGCCAGAACTGGGATAAGAGGGAGGACCTTGAAGAATAAAAGGGAACTTGCAGGTCTGATATAAAAATTTTGTTTTGTTCCATCTCTCATTTTGTCTTCGTCATGCCAGGGTGCTATAAAGCTCATTCATTTCTTCAGACTTTTATGAAGACAAAGTGCAACAGCAGAAATAAGATTAAGCTTTATCCTTGGGAAAGAGTTTAATGGGCTTTCTTGGAGAAATTATTAATGTTATTCTGCTCTCTTCCACCACAGACACACCACAAATCCAGAACCACAGGAGCGTTTTCCACATCTGAAAGTAAACACTTAACATTTGATGTGCTGATACATGTAATTTCTCTGAACTCAGGAGGATTTGACAGCATCTCCCACTCTGCTCTCACCCGTTTGCCACCTCTGGAGCAGTTTTGCCATTAATTCCTGTGAACCCTCTATTGGTTCCTGGGTTTAACATGTAGATTTGAGGGGAGAAAGCAAGCAGGCTGCATGGGACTGAGTTTCTTGGGCTTGTTTTCTTTGCTCTAATGGTGAAAATGTTGCTGGTGTGAAACTGAGGAGCGAGTCCCACTGGGTGTGCTGGGCTGGGGTCAGAGCTTGGGGACATCCCTGCTCTCTGTGGGACACACGAAGGGCTGGGCTGCTCTGAGGTGGGACGTGCTGCTGGCTGATGTTTTCCAGGTGATGTGCACACATACACGATACACACACACATGCACACACACATGTGCACACACACACACACACACACACTGGTGCACACGCACACACATTCACATGCATACACACACACACTCTCTCTCTCACACTCACACTCCTGTGCACACGCACACACATTCACATGCATCTCCCAGCTGTTCCCGCAGTCCCCGCACGGGGGCGCCCTCCACCTGCGGCAGCCCCGCCCCTGCCTATATTGGCCTCACCCCCTTTAGCTTTGACCACGTCCCCTATACTGACATATTTCCGCTGGCCACGCCCCCACGATAGACCACGCCCCGTCACAATTGACCACGCCTCTACATACATTCTGATCCGATTGGCCACGCCCCTTCACCCGTGACCACGCCCCTCACCATTGCCCACGCTTCTAAATGGATTCTGATTTATTGGCTCCGCCCCTTCACCCGTGACCACGCCCCTCATCACAGGCCACGCCTCCGCATAGATTCTGATCCAATTGGTCACGCCCCTTCATCCGTGACCACGCCCCTTCATCTTTACCACGCCCGTTTAGGCTCTGATGCCACTGGACACGCCCTCTCAGCTATAACCCCGCCCCATTGCTGCCCCCTCAGTCCTGCCACGCCCCCAAACTCGTAAACACGCCCCTTCCTGATTCTCTCGTCCCTTCACGCCCCTTATGCCGCTGGCCACGCCCCTCAACCACGCGTCTCCTGTTAGGCCCCGCCCCAAGCCCTGGCCGCTCCCCATATCCCCGACCCCGCCTTCTCGGTAAAATTGCCACGCCCCCTCCCACGCTTGGCCACGCCCCCTCCGCGCTTGGCCACGCCCCCTCAGCCCCCGCCCCGGCCCCTCCCGCCCGTCCCGGTGGCGGCTGCAGGGAGGGAGGGAGGGAGCGGGCGGGCGGGGGGCTGGCAGCCCCCTCTCCGCTCGGCGCTGGCCGAGGCCGCCGCGCCCGGGACATGCGGCCTCCCGCCCCGGCGCCCAGGAGGCGATGAGGCTCCGCAGCGGCACGGCGCTCACGCTGCTGCTCGGCTGCCTCTGCGCCCTGCTCTCCCTCTCCTGGTACGGAGCCTTCGGCGGCCACAAAGGTGAGTGAAAGGGAGGCGGCACCGGGAACCCCCCGGGAACGGCTGGTTGCTTCCCGTCGCCCACCAAGGGAGGGGAGCATCACCCGCGCGGGGACCCCCGGGGAGGGAGGCGCCGGCGGGGACCCCCGGGGACCAAGGCCTTGGTCCCCGGGGGTCCCCGCCGGCGCCTCCCTCCCCGGGGGTCCCCGTCGGCTACTCGGTTCTTCCAGCTCCTGTCGTTCTAAGGTGGTTAAAGGCATGAGGGTTTGGCCATTCAGCCCTTGACCCTCTCCTGGCGCTCGCCCGAGAGGCATCTCTGCTTCCTACAGGTGAGAAGCAGCTTGTGCTGAGTGTAAGATGTGACTCGATGGCTCTGCAGCCCTCCAGGGTTGAACAACTGCTTGTTATAGGGCTGGGGTAGCGCTGGGAGAAGGTTTTCTCGCTGCCATGAGCCGGTGTAGCCTCCCGTCCCACTTAGCCCCTTCGGCTGCCCAGGGAGGTGGTTGGTTTGTCATCCCTGGAGGGGTTTAAGGGACAGGTGGGTGACATGCTGAGGGGTCATGGTTTAGTGTTTGATAGGAATGGCTGGACTTGATGAGCCTGTGGGTCTTTTCCAACCAAGTGATTCTGTGATTCCCTGGCAGCCAAGCAGCTGTGACTGGGATGTGGCATCTTCTCCTGGCATCAAACAGGGGCTGCTCAGGCTCCTCTGCCTTGTTCATCAGCTGAAGGGCTCTCCCCTCGTCCTCCCGACATGGTTTAAATCCCACCAGAGCAGCCTCCCCGCAGAGATTTGGGTGACGGGCAGGGATGCTGCCGGTGCTGGATCACTTACCTTCTGTCGGGAAGTTTTATTTTAGCTGGATAAAATATTCCCACAACCGGGTGGTGTTGTATGTGCTTCCAGGCAGAACTGCGAGTCCGTGGTAAAGCTGCTCAGGGGCCGAGGGTGGCTGGGAGAGCTGCTTTCTTGTGGTTACCCCCAAGCAGTCGCTTTACTTGTAGCTCCCTCCCATAAATGAAGTGAAACGGTGCTGAGCAGGCTCCAAGGTGTCACTCCTGGTTTCGGAAGGAGAGTGCCCAGGCTGTGCCGTGGTGACTGTCATCCTTTGACTTTTGTTAGTCAACAAGTAGCTCTTCCCCGTTGCTCGTTCAAGTGCCAAAATAATAACCTTGGGTACCACTGTCACTGTCCGTCTTGTAGGATGCTCCCTGAGATAACACATTTTCCTCTGACAGCAACAGATTGTCGCTGGCTAACAGCGCTCACTACAACAGGTCACAGACAGCGCGGGTCGGGCTGTGTCAGCACAGCAGGTTTCCGGCTATTATGGTCATTTTCGTATCAGTCTGTTATTCAATACAGAGCTGGAGAAGACCTTGAGAGGTCAGTCAATCAATCTCCTGTCCCTCTGCAGGATCAGCTATAGGCAACGCCTTCCTGACAGATGTTTATCGTATTCATTCTTAAAAACCTCCCATGACAGAAGTTCCCTAAGCTCCCCAGACAATCTGTTTGACATTTAGCAGCCCTGCCATTAGCTTTTCTTATGAGCCAAACAGAAATGTCTTTTCCTTCAGTTTGGTTTCACGATTGCTCATCTTTCTCCCTTTACTGGGCACAGGCAGAAAACTTCCTTCCTTTGCAGGAGCCTGTTAGACATTTGGAAGTTGCTACCACATCTCCCTTCAGTTCCTGTTAATATAGATTAAACCAGGCTGGTTCCTTTGATCATTCTTTTTAGGTCACGCGTTCTTGGTTTGCAGTGTTCTGGTCTATCACCCTTAATGGGCAGTGATGCTAAACCTGTGGACTGAAAGCACTGGCTTATTTTTACTCAGAAAAATAAGGGATTATTTAAGGTCTTTTACATAAAATGATCCTGTTTAAACATCCTAATGTATCTGCTTTCTACTGTTGCAACAGATGACTTGTGTTTTGCTTTTTTTTTAATGCCATTGATCCTTCAGCTCCTTTCCCGGAACTTTTCCTGCTTTTCATTCCTCATCTTGTGTTTGCCTGGTTATTTATTCTTACCAAATTGCATTACCTCACGCTTGTCCTTGTTGAACAGCGTCCTTATTTTTTCCCAGACTGCTCCTTCTAAAGTGTCAGGATTGTTTTGAATTCCAGTCTTGTCCTCCTGTGTGCTTGCAGTCCCTCTCAGCTTGGTGTAGCCTTCAAAGGCGATCGGTGTGTTTTCTCTGCCATCAGCTGAGTCATGGATGAAAACGCTGAGTGGTATCGGATCTGGGATGGGTTCTCTTGGAACCTGCTTCAGTAAAGGTCCTCCCAGTCTGTGCTCAAAGAGCAATGAACCAGATCTTCCCCACGGTGGTGCATCCCCTTCCTAGGCATCCTGATACCCTGTTGCAGAGAGAAATATGATAGGTTTAACGCGATCTCTTTATAAACAGATTTTAGCTCTTGCTTGAGTCCTCTTCATCTTCTAAGTAATTCAACTGAAGTTAAGGTGATTAAGGGCATGGTTTAGTATTTGATAGGAATGATTGGACTCGATGATCCGATGGGTCTTTTCCAACCTGGTGATTCTATGATTCTATTACATTATTTCCTGGATCCTCTTTATCCCTATCCCATGACTTTTCAAAGACGGGCTTTGCATTTGCCAGTCCTCCATGAGTGACCGGAGACATTTCCCAATAATCCTGAGCTACTCATATCGTTATGTTCTAGACAAGGCTGGCAAGGTGTTCACGTTGCCTTCAATGGGGAATAAAATTGTATTGAAACACGTGTAAAGCGTTGTAGAGCCTGTTTGTCTTCCCGTTTTGTGTTGGGAGGACAAAACAGTTAGTCAAAAGAAAAGCAACCAGGTCGAACCAGCTCTAGAGCTGCTTTTCTGTGGCTGAAGCAGCGCTTGTTTACCTACTAATGGTGTTTTATTAGTAAAGTTTGGACCTCGTGGTCTGCAGAAACAGACGCTGCCTCTTTCCAATTATAAACGAGGTTTGAAATAGTCTGCTGAAGTAGAGAGAGAAGGGCAGCCTCAAATAGCGCAACCAGTCACCCAGACAGCTGATGTCCATCATCACGGGGTGGTTAGGAGGTGGACCACACGCTGTGCCTCATGGCGGTGGGCGTCTTGGCCAAGGTTTAATATTCTCACTTTGCTGATTTTTAGGTTTGAGTATGGGTTAACTTTCACAAACCAACAGCTGTCTTAGGAGAAGCTCTTCTGTAGGTTGTTGTCCTCAATGGACATCTAGGTTTTAACTGTGGAGAGTGATGTGCAGTTGTGGGATCAAAGGAAAGCACGGGCAGGCTCAGTTACTGGAATTTCAGGGGGTGTTTGGCTGAGGACTCTGCAAAACCAAGAAGCTTTCATGATTTTGGAGAGATCACGGGAAACAATTTAACCTACCTGCAATTAAATGATCATGATTTTTTTTTCTTTTTCATTCCTATGATCAAAACTATTCAATTCTCATCCATAATGTTTGTTCTCATCTTGACTGACTGACCAATCAGACTTTCCAGCCTTTTGCTTTGTCCCTTGTGGCCTACTCCAGAGCCATAAATGCTGCGGGATATTTGGAGTTTAGGTGTTTGATTTTTTTCTTTTATTTAATAGGAAGTTCTAAACCTTGTGTGAATGTTTTAGGAGACTCCTGACATGCTGCCCCTTGGAAACGCTGCATTTTCAGGTTGGGATTGTGCCTGCAGGGTATGGCTGCCTAGCTCGAGGTGGGCTGTGTACCCACACTGCCTGGGCAGGCTTCCCCCACCAGGCTTTTCCCTCCCCAAAATTTAATGATTTATAGCCACCCAGTACCAACCAGCTCCAGGTTTTCAGTGTAAAACCAAACTGCAGACACCTCCATACCTGTAGATTTACCTTCAAAGTGGGGTTGCTCTTCATAGCTTCACACCCATAGGATCACTTGATTTGGGAACATTTTTGGATGCTTATCCCACAGGAACCGATATTCCTGTGGACTTGGTGAAAGCCCTTCAGAACAGATGTGCACAGCTCCTTGAAAGACTCATTGTGCACGTCCTGGTGTGTGTCAGGCAGCATCTCCGCAAAGGGAAATATTGCTCGTTCAGGGCCACACTTGGTGGGATGCTCTGCTCGCTCGGGTTGTCCTTTGTGGGAAGCAGACTTTATCCTGCAGGTATGTTCTTCCGAGTGTGTTTACAAAGTCTTCTTATATAATGTGTAAAAGCCGTGAACACTAATCCGCTCTAGAAGCAGCAGAGTCAAAGCTTGCATTACTGCTAAATATGAGCCGTATCTTGCAGCATGTGGGTTCTCCTGCTGCTTTTTCACTTCTGTTACCTGCACCAGCTTGACTTACGGTTTGTGTAGTTCCTCTGCGGTCTTGGGCACAGGCTGCAGCCAGATGGGTGCGAATGCAAACCCTAATCTGAGCTGGGGTCATCTCACTGTGACCCTGGGAAGCATTTGTCAGGAGGACAGATGCCAGCAGCAAAACCAGTATCTGGAATTGATGGTTGGAATGCAGCAGGGCTTTTGCAAAATTATTATGTGGGATTTGACCAAGTTCTTTGCAAGAGTGAGGTGCGACAGTTGGTACACATTTATCAAAGTAAATTGTTCATTGTCTGGAGTCACCTGTACTTCCATTTCTATTTTTGTTTCTATGTCTTTGCTGGTTTTGGTTGGTCTTTCAGCTGGGTTTTTGACTAGTACTGCATGTGTGTTAGTCCTTGTCCCATTGCTGGCAATAGGAGCTGCACTTGTGTGATGAAATTGAAGTTACTGGAAGTGGAAACACGGGTTGGGGTCCTTCCCATGCTGTATCCCTCCTGGTTTTGGGAATGTTGATCAGCTGGTTTCATTCTTCATTTCATATCTGCTCTCTGGGGACAATGACATCTCTTGTCACAGGGGTTTGGAGGACTCAGCTGCACTTTTGTGACAGCAGGGGCTGTGTAGGAGGAGGCAGAGCAGGTGAACACACTCCCACCCAATTGCATCAGGTGCTTTTCTTGGTTTACTCCTGTTGTTACAGAACAAAACCCTTTCTAATTTACGATTCCCTTCGATTCACTCAAAACAAATCATTGATTTATGCTTATATCCTGAACACTCATTGATTATTCACTTAGTGTTTCATGTAAAACACTACTATGGCTGGCTAGTTTAAGTGAAGCTGCCAGTCATCCCCAGAAAGCTTGGAAGCCTAAGTGGTGGAGAAACTGCTTTAGTGATCATAGAATCATAGAATCACCAGGTTGGAAGAGACCCACTGGATCATCGAGTCCAACCATTCCTATCAATCACTAAACCTTGTCCCTCAGCACCTCGTCCACCCGTCCCTTAAACAAC
This sequence comes from Coccyzus lansbergi, assembly GCA_033558105.1. Classification (NCBI taxonomy): domain Eukaryota; kingdom Metazoa; phylum Chordata; class Aves; order Cuculiformes; family Coccyzidae; genus Coccyzus; species Coccyzus lansbergi. Next base: position 78,210 of record JAUMJK010001205.1, on the reverse strand, counting down.
TCCAGGGAGGGTGACTCAACTACCTCCCTGGTTCCAGTGTCCAGTGATCCTTTCTGTGAAATTTTTTTCCTAATGTTCAGCCTGAACCTCCCCTGGCGGAGCTTGAGGCCATTCCCTCTCATCCTGTCACTTGGGAGAAGAGGCCAGCACTGTCCTCTCCACAACCTCTCCTCAGGTAGTTGTAGAGAGCCATGAGGTCTACCCTCAGCCTCCTCTTCTTCAGGCTAAACCCCCCCAGCTCTCTCAGCCGCTCCTCATAAGGCCTGTGATAGTTTAAGCAAGCTGCTAACAGGCTACTGCAGGGAGCGCTGAATTATCCACAGTTCTCTCTATTCAGAAAACTCAAACAAGTCTCCAAAATCTGCTATCTCAGCTTGTAGGGTAAAGAAACATGACCAGATATCTGCCCTGTGACACTGCTTGCCTGGTGGGAACGTGCTGGTTGGGAGGCTGCAGCGTGGGTGCAGGACAATGGGGAAAGTGGGAGTGAGGGCACAGAAGAAAATCTTCTTATGGGGCAGGCTCAGTGTTTCCAGGATGAGGTGGGACAGGACGTGTCCCACTGATTTTCTGTTGGGGAAAAAATTAAGAGAAACTCAAGGTTAAAGGCTACTTGAGGCTGCGTTGCAGGAAACCTTTGCAGAGGTGGGGCAGACCCATCTGCCTGGAAGTATTTGGAGACAAAAGATTTTTTCCATATCATTAACATGATAATTCTAATTTTGATGTTTTGTTTTTCACAAGATGAAGCCCAAGAGGTCAGTGGGGCTCAGTGGGTGAAAGGGATGCTGCGGCGGCAGAAGTCACCGGTCAAATTAAAGGGTTACGGGAACTCTTAAAATAAACAAGAAGCTTCAGCAGGGGTTGGCAGGTTAACGTTAGGAGAAGAAGCTTTTGGGAGATTGCTGATTAAGCATCTGCTTAACAGTTTCCTGATTCAGGGGGAGGATTGTTGTCGTTGAAAGAGAGAAATGCATCTTTTCTGCCTTTTAATTGGAATTGAAGCGTAAGGGGCTTTTTATTAAGCAATGACCATCTTGGGTTTGTTTTTGAGTTCATGTCAGGCTTCTCTTGCAAGGCAGGAAAATCTGGGAGGGGCAGATTTCTCGTTTAAATCATCTCATTCCGTGTTAATTGTGGTACTGGCTGCTTCTTCGTCTGTTTTTGTCCTGGTATCAAGTCACATTTGAGTCTCTAGGATGTGTGCACTAGCATGGACGTCTTTCTGATGCACAGAGACAGCTCCGTAACTCCATCTTCCCTCCTTCCTGCCCCTGCCTTGGAGTGACTCCCCTAATATTTAAATATTCCTGCCCTCTTGCTCTACGTACAGGACAAATACTGACCTAATGGTTAATCAGTGTTTTCTACGTACAGGACAAATACTGACCTAAAGGTTAATCCATATTTTGAAGTGACCAGGTGTGCTTGTGCCAGATGTTTTCATTTCTGCTTACACTGAAGTGGACAGTAGCAGTATTAAAATATCAACTGTTAGGATTTGAAGAAGCTTCTGTGCAAGAATTAGTCTCAACCTGTCTTTAGTTTTCCTTGAGCTTTGCGGTGTTGTGGTGACCATTTACTTGTAGCCGTAGTTGTCACACTGGTGGTTTGGGACGTGTTGGTCGTGAGGCAGATGCTGAACTGGGGAAGATCATGGCGCTGAATTGTGTCAGTCCTCAAAACAGTTTTTAGACTGTCCTGATCACGTTTTCAAGACTGCCTGACAGCACATAGTTTTTTTTTTTTTTAATTCCTCTCTATGGTGGCAAGAGCTTTCTGGAAATAAGGTTTAACCTGGAATCCCTTTTTTATCACTCATGACTTGTGCGTACGGTGCAGTAAATCCTCTGTATAGAATCAGAGAATCATAGAATCACCAGAATGGAATCACCATTCCTATCAGACACTAAACCATGTCCCTGAGCACCTCATCCACCCGAACCTTAAACACGTCCAGGGAAGGTGAATCAACTCCCTCCCTGGGCAGCCTATTCCAATGCCCAATGACCCTTTCTGTGAAAAACTTCCTCCTAATCTCTAGCGTAAATCTCCCCTGGCGGAGCTTGAGGCCATTCCCTCTCGTCCTGTCCCCTGTCACTTGGCTGGCACCCTCCTCTCTTCACCCTTCCCTCAGGTAGTTGTAGAGAGCAATGAGGTCTCCCCTCAGCCTCCTCTCCTCCAGGCTAAACACCCCCAGCTCTCTCAGGTGTTCCTCATAAGGCCTGTTCTCCAGCCCCTTCCTCAGCTTTGTTGCTCTTCTATGGACTCGATCCAGAGCCTCAACATCCTTCTTGGATGTTGTCACTGCTCTGAGGAATTTCATGGCTTGGATAGGAGGCCTGTGGTACCAGAAAAGTTGTGTACCCTTCAAAAGCCCTTGTAAATAATCGAAAAAATACTTCAGTGCTGAGATATGAACTGCTTAAGATATGTGTAATTGCACTGCATGTTTGTGTAGCCTGTTGTAGTGAAGTAGCAACACTAACCCTGCCAGTACTGAGAACATCATACAGAAGAAGCTGGAGTTTTCTGAGGGAGAACTGAATTGCTGTGTTCCTCTCCAAAAGTCGGGTGCTCAGGGGAGCAGAACTGCTACATGGTGTCCCTAGGGTGTGTCATCATGCTGGATGTAAAAAGCAAGGATAATATTCGACTGCATGGGTTGCCTGTTGGATGGATGGACCAGAGTGGTGTCGGACTCCAACTCAACCACTGCCACTGACAATTACCTGTCAAATGACTTAATTAATGCTGTCAAAAGCGGTGTGGTGGTCTCCCCTCCCTCTTCTCTGTGCCCAGACTGTGATCTTTTGCTTTTGTTTGATCTTGCCTTTTAACAATTCCTTTTTTGTGCCATCTCTCATTGCACTCTCTCCAGAGCTGGCTTTGATATCTTTCCTCTTTGTCTTCCATTTCCCTCTGTTTCCTCTCTTCCTTCTTCCTTTGATGTTGCAGAAGATTACCAGGACGGATGTCGTCCCGCACATCTCTCAATTTTGTCCAGTTTGAGTTATCCGTAGTCTGAGAAACTTTACAGGATGTGGCTTTGTTAACTCTAAGCAATGATTTTTGGTAGAAGCGAGTAAAGGGTGGGCTGCCTGAGGAGCAGGTGGTGCTGGTCCCACACCGAGTGTTGGGCATGATGGCAAAGCAGGGAGCAGCCCCCAGGACAAACCCTCCTGGATCCAGGGTGGGAACATGCTGAGGGGATGCTCACACGGACATCCCGTTTCCCTGGCTGGCACCGCGAGAACTCATCTCGCACCCCACCAATGGAGCTTGAACTAGATTGAAGGTAAAGCAAAAATTATGCCTAAAACTACATTAATTTGCTGACTTCAGGAGCCCAAAGAGAACCTGGAAATGCAAATTCTAGCTGAGCACAAACTTCATCATTTGATGGCTGAAATTCCCTGCGTTGTTGTACCAGTGAAACTGCACGGGGTGTGTGTGCCCCCTGAGCTAAAAACCTGACCTGGGTGGGGGAGATAAGTACCCGGATTGGTGGATGAGCATAGGAAGGACGTGGATTGTGGGTTGGCTCAGTATAGATCAGTTTGTGTTACGCTAATGTCTGGTTCCACCCTGTCTGTCTGTTTTATTAGATTAATTTATTACTTTCTGAAAGTGCCTCTCCAGTGAGCTAAAATATCTGTTTACTGGAAGTATTTGGTTACCATGAAAAAGTGTATTTGGCTGGTGCTTCACAAGTTAACTATTTTCTTCTACTTCTTTTGCGGTTTAATTGTCTATTTATCTTGGGTATTGATCGCTGAAGGCCTTGGTAATTATTTGCTGATTTTGGAAATAATGATTTTAAAGGCTCGGTTTACTATTGTAATATTAATCATTATCTTGGTGCTTGCCTCAGAGGATGGGATCTCTCTAACAGCTCCAGTTGCAATGTCGACATTTACTGTCGGAAACTGTGCTGCTGCCTTAAAATAACAAAATCGTTACCGGTGTTTTGTTCCTGAAACTAAGTGGATATTTGCAGAGGTGCAAACCCGGCAGTCGCAATTCACTCACACGTTTGCTGTTCCTATTGGCAGGAGGAAAGGCCAGATTCTGGAGTCGAATAAAAAGATAATTTTATTTACTTTCTGCTGTTTCACTCTTTCTCAATTAATTTCATGCCTTATTGGTCTCGACTCTGGCGCAGAGCTGGTGGGGAGGTAGGCTGCCCGTTCCCAGTGGTGGCGCAACGGCGATGCCGCTCTGCTCTGTGGGAGAAAAGAAATACGGAGAAAGGGTGTCACACTGGCAAGTAAATGCGCTGCTGTACAGTGGCACATCTTGCTTTGGGGGAAGGTGAGAAATTGGAAAGCCTCTGCTGGGATCTGAGTAATTGGCACCTGCTATTATGGTGTCCCTCCTCCCCCTTTTAATAACTTGTTTATAAAGATAACTCTCCTACAGAGCTCATTACACAGCCGTAAAGCGTGTTTTTTTTAAAATACACACGCATTCCTATTTCTGTCAGGTCTGGATACCTCCATCCCAATGCTCTGTAAGGAAGAGGGAGAGGTTTTGTGTCATCCAGGCATCTTCTCATTGCTGGGCAGACTCGCATGTGCCCATGGGGAGACGAGCTGCGTCCTCGCCATACCTGGAAGGAGATGTAATTCTTCCATTAATACAAAATCCTGGCAGGCGGTTGGAGTGGCTGGGAGGAGAATTATGTCTTCTTGTTGTTTTAGGCCTTGAAGCAAGGGGTTGTGTTGGCTGCTTGAACGATGTTGGCTTCATCTCCGTAGAAGCTCGCTTAGTGACATATATTACTGGAGAGTACGAAATATGACGTTTAGCAGAAGCCCCTGGGATCTCTAGTGCAGTCAATCCCACTTCTTTCTCTTGCCTCAAGTGATTTGTTTAATTGCTTTTAACAGTTTCATCCTTGTTCTTTTATTAGTGGATCGTGGCATAAAAGGGAGCTGGGAGCATTTTTGGATCCTGTCCTGGGTAATTTGATGACTGAGTGTGGTTGAGCTTCATCTCCGTGCAGGTGCAGTGGTGCGTCTCCTGCAGGGGATGCGGCAGAAAGCACGTATCCTCCTCCTGCCGAGCACACACGTCGGGAAGGGAGAGGAGGAGAGGGCAGAATCATGTCTGTTACTATTGTTTTCTTATTCTTTTCATTGCATTCATTTACCATTTCAAAATGGTAAAAGGACCCTCAGGAAAGAGGGCATTGCAAGCAAGCCCTGGCAGGAATGTAATCTCTTTCCTTTGTACCAAAGTATAAAGATAATTCCAATTGGGATTGAAACAGCGGATGGCAAATAATTCTTGAACAATCCGCTTATGGTGTTCCAGGATGCGAATGAAAACCACTAATGGGATAAAGAGGGATCTAGATAATTATCTCGACTGCATTAAATCCTGCCCTTTCAGGAGAGTACTCCTGTGTGGACACTAACTTCTTGTGTATGAAATACTAAAGCTGACTAGACATTTTCAGAAGTTAGCTGATTGCAAAATAGAATCATAGAACAACCGGGTTGGAAGGGACCCATCGGATCTTCCAGTCCAACCATTCCTATCAAACACTAAACCAAGTCCCTCAAGACCTCATCCACTCGTGCCTTAAACACCTCCAGGGAAGGTGAATCAACCACCTCCCTGGGCAGCCTATTCCAATGCCCAATGACCCTCTGTGTGAAAAACTTCCTCCTAATCTCCAGCCTAAATCTCCCCTGGCGGAGCTTGAGGCCATTCCCTCTAGTCCTGTCCCCTGTCACTTGGGAGAAGAGCCCAGCTCCCTCCTCTCTACAACCTCCCTTCAGGTAGCTGTAGAGAGTAATGAGGTCTCCTCTCAGCCTCCACTTGGTGATAGTCTATCTTTCATCCACCTGATTGGTCGTCAGAAATCTGATTTCTGGTCCCTGCCATCGTGTGTCCTTTCTTCCCTCTCCCTGCATCAGGTTAAAGCTGCGCCACACGTTCTCTCCAGGGCAGATTTGAAACCTCTTCATCCTTTTCTTTTTTTCATTTGGTTCGCTGGTTTGGGAGACTTCCTGGGGTTTTGCTCCCTTTTATAGCTGGAAACGCTGTTGTTTTAAGTCTGGCAGAAGAGCTGCTTGCAGTATTAAGGTATGCGAGATATTTTTTAATTTGCTCCATTTTTTTTCCCCCGGCAAGAGCTCTGCCTTGCAGTGCGGGGGATGGCACCATGCCCCAAAACAAATCCAGTCGTACAGCCAGTTAATGAGGCTCTTGTTGTAGGCTCTTTGCTGCCTTTGTGTTTGAACCTAATGGATGCCCTGTGGATGAAGTGGAGGACGGCCGGGAGAGAAAGGAACAGTTTTGTATTGGCAGCAACCGTGACATTTGAATGGAATCAGATCAGTTAACAGCATTGAAAGATCTGAGTTATGGGATCTCTGTTCTCGACAACCTCTTGGTCAGGGAAACGCTGCTTCTGGAGGTATGGGTGACAGAAACACACTTCTTAGAAGCAGCTCATTCTTCGTTATCCCCCATTAGCTGCAAGGCAGCTGCGTTTGCTGCCTGTCAGAGTTGCTGCTCTCCAGCCTCTCACTAAGCAAATCGAGGCATTCCTGAACCAGCTGCAGCATCCTTCAGTCAGTCAGGCTGTGCGTCCGACCATGGGAGCCAGGTCTGGGGACTTGAGCTGAGACAGCTGCCCATAAACTGTCCTCCAGCTGGAGGAGGAGGAGGATGGGCAGTCAGGTCATCCCTGTGCGCACTGGGGGACAGATGCTGTGCGTGGCTGTCTTGTCAGGGAAGGTCTGCATCATTCGCTGAGCTGAGAGTGCCCAAATATAGTTTCTCAGTAGTAGATCTTCTCAAATCACCAGATTTCCATCTTTTCTTGCTGGCATGGCAGTACAGTCAAGGTTCAGATGCCTTTAGGAAGTACAGAAGGGCTTCTTTGCTTCTAATGAGAAGTCAAACAGGAAATGTTGTCCTGTCTAAGGCAAACTTGGGTTTCCAATCTCCTTCATGTGACACAGAGAGGTTACAAGGACCAATCTTGCATTGAAATCTGAGGAGTTGGCATTTCTATTTTTGCTCTGGGCTGACAGTTGCTCTTGCAGCCAGATTTGCCTTTCTCACAACTACCTGAAAGGAGGTTGTGGAGAGGAGGGAGCTGGCCTCTTCTCCCAAGTGACAGGGGACAGGACAAGAGGGAATGGCCTCAAAGTCCACCAGGGGTGGTTCAGACTTGACATCAGGAAAATATATTTCACGAAAGTGTCGTTGGGCATTGGAACAGGCTGCCTAGGGAGGGTGTTGATTCACCTTCCTTGGAGAGGTTTGAGGGACAGGTGGACAAGGTGCTGAGGGACTTGGTTTAGTGTTTGATAGGAATGGTTGGACTCATTGATCCGATGCGTCTTTTCCAACCTGGTGATTCTATGATTCTATAATATGCTATTACACACACCTCAATAAGGCACTTGTCTAGTAGGGCTGTGTGTAGAGAAGAGAGTACATGGGAGCCTTTCTGCCTTTGGAAGGTTCTTTAAGAAATAAATAACATTTAAGAAATGTGGTCACCTTTCATCTTGGTGACGTGCTTCTCTAACAGCAACTCTTAAACTGAATTGCTCACAAAGAAGAGTCTGTATCAAGGTTTCTTCACCTCCTGAGCACAGTTACTGGTCCTGTGGCTGTAGGAGCAGGGCTGAATTTAACAGTGGTGCCTGACACAGGCTTTTGCCCTGCAATTGCTGGCATTCTGCAAAGAGGAGTCAGCTGAGGTCTGGCAGTTGACCCCTGAAGTTGATAGATTGCTGTGTACGGCAAGATATCCATCTTATCTCTGAGAACTCCAGCCCTCCTATGTGCTCTCGACTTCCACAGAAATCTTAATGGGGATTTTTACCTGGTTCTTGGTATCACTGCACACCCTTTCAATGAACCACTTGCTAAGAAATCTCGTTATGTGTGCCTCGTTAAAGGTGTCTAGTTATCTGAGTTGAAGTTTCCTCTCCTCAGCCCTGTGCTGTGATGAAGTGGTATCTGGAGCTGTTGTGCTAAGTGCTACCTCTGTAGAGTGTAATAAACTGCCTCCTGCCATCTCCTCCTTAGGTGAGCTGTACCCAGAGAGAAACGGTGTTTTCTGGATGTCTGCAGAGCTCGCTGCGTCTACATCTTGCCAGTCACTTAAGAAAGACAGATATTTCATGTCTCTTTGGAAATATGTCAAGATAGTGCAGGTCACTTAGCCTAAGAGGTGGTATCTGTTCATAACTTCTAAACTGCAGGTCAGAAAGTATTGCCGTAATAGTTAAAGGTCAGGAAAAATGAAGACCTACAGCCCCTCAAAGCAGCTGTGATCGTGGAAGGAGGTGTTTTACTGCTGGGGTCAAAGCTTCAAGCACTCTTTTATTGATCCAGAGCACTGGTTAATTATTCCTGAAGCTCGCAAACTGAACGTGGCTGTTTCTGCAGGTAACGGTGACCCCGCGGTGCTCAGAAGCCCCAGCCTAGAGCAGGGTCTTCTCTGGTGTGCTCTGAATGTTCTGGGTACACAGGGAAGCTTTCCACATAGCTTCACCATGAAAAGCTGGGCTAGAAGAAGTGGATCTGTGTAGGTGAGGCAGTCGTCAAGGGCAGAACTGGCCATTTAAAATCCACATCTACTTCTCAGCATCATTTGGTGACTGGGATTGCTGCAGTGCCAGGGATGACTGTGGGGGTTGTTAGCACCAGATTCAGCAGAGAGGAGGAAAGGGGAAGATGGTGGCCAGGGAGGGCTCTGAGGTGGGTAAAATTTGGATTGCCAAGTGCAGAAAAGGGCAAGAACTCCTTTTGTCTGCAGGTATGTGGTGTAGCAGACAGGTGCGCTCTTATTTAGCTTAGCTTTCAAGAGAAGTCCTTATCTCTCCTCCTGCTGCCAGCTTCCTCTGAGTTGCCCTCTTTCTCTCTGCTCTGCCTACATTTCTTGCTGTGATTTCAATTATTTATAGTATTTCTTTTCCTCTTAAACTACTCCACTGTGTGTGCCGTGTTTAAGCAGCTGTCGCTTCCCGAGCCTGTTCCGTTGATAGGTGAAGAGATGCATACGACTGTGCGTGCGACTCGTTAACAGCATTTCAGGGCTCTTCAGTGTGGGCAACTGTGAATGTAAAACTGCAATTGGATCTTATCTTATGGAAGGTTTTGACTGCGGCTGGTGAAATAATGATCTGCTTATTAATGTAGAGCAACAGGAGGAAGCTGCCAGGATAACAAGGGGAGAGGAAGGAGAGTTTTGCGGAGGAGCATGCCCCCTTTTTATGGTGAAACTTAAGCAGCCTAAAACAAGAGGTGTATTCTCCTCTCGCTTACATTAGTGTGTATCTGGCAGGGCCTCATTAAGATAATGTGATTTCTTTTTGACACAGGCTGATGTCACGGAGTGAGGAGTCTTTGGTGACAGGGAATCGCAGGCTTTTACCAGGCTGGTCCAAATTTAGAGCTGAGCCTGGGAGAGGCAGGTTTAGCTGTTCAATTTAGTACTCCCTCGTTTTTACCTCTCCTGTATCGAGCTTAGAGAGGAAGCAGAAAATAGATATTTAAATCCCTTTCTTCATCGCTGCTGTGTTCAGACTGAATTAACTTTCATCTGAAGGAAGCCTGTGCTATAGGAAACATCTGCCGTGGTCCAAATTGTGTTTGAGGTCAGAATTAAAATGTATGTAACTGTTCAGCGGTGAGCAATGAATACACAAATCCTGCTCTTTGCCAACAGCTGTTTTGCAAGACATGATTTGTACGCATCCCTTGTACCTGTGTGGTTACAGGAATGTGTTATTGGAATACGAACAGCACAGTGTGTCTCTGGAAATAGTGATTATAAGGTGAAGCGGCTTGCTGGAATGTCAGCTAATTCCTTTATTTCAAGCTTACATTTGTTTATTTATTTGTCTTCTACAAACAATGTTTCTGGAGTGTGCTTGTAATTGGTGTGAGGCTGTAATTGTATTCACGGTGCATCTGTGTCAGGGAGCAATATTGATGTACAGCGGCTGCTCCGTGAAACATTTGTTCTCTTGGCTCTTCTGTCCAATGAGTTGACGTAAGCTCTCAGAGAAAGTACGAACAATTTTTAGAGCTGTTCTAGACATAGTCCTTACAGATTATTTTTTTATTTCACTGTGTGACTGAAAAGAGCTTTTGAAAAGATAGACCAAGTCTCAAGTATAGACCGAGCAGGGAGCGGCTGGTGCTTTACTGGATTTGATGAGCTTTCAATCTGCTGAATTAAGGGAAAGCTAAAGCTTCCATTTTATGGAGTACTGTCTGAGGACTGGACTCTTGTAGCGTGTTGGAGTGCCTAGGCTTTCTTCTAGCTTCTTTTGAGTAAAGACCATTCCGGTTTGAAAAAATCATTCAAATTCTTTGAATTGTGTCCTGTCTTTCAGCAGGAATTGTAGAGATGATTGCAAAATAAACAGAGGAGCGGTTCACAAGAATGAGTAAGGCAGAAGTTTAGTTTGAGCAGGACTCAGTGGTGCGTGATATTTCCATATTTCTGGTGTATGGTGGCAAACATTGGTACCATGTGTATTTCAGAAGTTAGTTATATAGAATCATAGAATCACCAGGTTGGAAAAGACCCACCAGATCGAGTCCAGCTGTTCCTATCAATCACTAAACCTTGTCCCTCAGCACCTCATCCACCTGTGCTTTAAACACCTCCAGGGAAGGTGACTCAACCACCTCCCTGGGCAGCCTCTACCAGTGCCCAACAACTCTTTCTGTGAAAAATTTTTTCCTGATGTTCAGCCTAAACCTCCCCTGGCAGAGCTTGAGGCCATTCTCTCTCGTCCTGTCCCCTGTCACTTGGGAGAAGAGGCCAGCACCTTCCTCTCCACAACCTCCTTTCAGGTAGTTGTATGACATGGCCAAATTCCCAGTGGATTAGTGGACGTTGGGGAGGTCTTTGATGGTACTGGGCTAGAAAGCCTGTGGAGCTCAGCGCTGCAGTCGCTTCTGGGAGCACAGCTCGAGAAAGCACCCGTGCTGCAGCATCTCACCCCACTCAGCCACGTGTTCTTCGGCGAGACTCCAGTGCTAGACAAAATATGAGTGTGGCGAGGCAGATGGTGCCAAAGCAGCTCCAGGAAAGCAGCAGTTGGTCATTAATTTACTCAGAGGTTGGGTTGGTGGATTAATTCTGCTGCTGTGGAAACCCTGGTGGATGAAGGGGCAGGAGGACAGGGGTGGTAGGTCAGACCAGAGTCTGCGACCAGTGCAGAAGAAAGAGGGAGATGTTTATGTTTTGTGGCGCCTCTTTTCCTACTTTGGAAAAAGCTTTCTTTTTATGTGCCTGTAAATGCTTTATAGCCCAAGTGCTGTGGCTTTGAGTAGTTCCTTGGAAATTGATGGTGAATTTTGACCACGTACAGCCAGTGTCTTCAAGTTCCAGAGGATTCTGCTCTCAGTCTGTGATGCTGGGTTTTTTACTGCATTTAAATGAGTGACTTTATAGAATTTAGGAGTATTGGCAGGCTTATAATCCCTTTCTTCCCTCCTTTTAAACTTATTTTTTCCTGAAGGACTGAAACTATGTTCTTCTTCGCAACAAGTTCCAAACTCTTAGTCTCACTTTTTCTCAAGTAAGCCATGGTATGGAAATCCCAGATGTGATCTGAAATCTTCCAGATTCTTTTGAGGTTAGCCAAGAGGGCAGGAGAGGAAAGGTCTGTTGGTGGCTCTTCCCAAGGATAGTATGAACTCCTCCATCAGGCAAAGGCAAATCCCTACAGAAGGCGTTATCTTCATAAAGCCCCAGCCACAAGAAATGCTTTAATCAAAGCTTTTGGCTGAGTATGAGATGCCCAGATGTTTGGTTCTGCCCCAGGGAGGGATGTGGTGAGGTGGCTGTGGCCACCACTGTTCTCTGCGACTGGTCGACAGCTCAGCCAATCCCTCATGAAGTCCTACCAAGTGCAGAAAATCAACACAACCAGGGCTGGTTTTTGATTCTCACACCTCTAGCAAAGGTTAGAAGTAACCACAGAAAGAAAAAAATTGGGTTTGGAGTTCATTTTAGTAATGACTCCATTCCTTTTGGTATTTCTACCTATTGCTAATGCCTCATTCTATAATTTTTGTTGCTCTGACTGCTTTGGTTTTTTGTCATTGCAATCAAGATAATGCACTATAATATTGCGCTAAGAATTTCAGCTATTCAATTACCTTTCAGAAGTTGACTTAATTGGCTCTTTAAGTGATAGCTCTCTATTGTGTGCAATCAGCACGACTCAAGGAGGGAGCAGGAAGAGGATAAGGACTTTGTTTCTGATCAATAAATAAAGGTCTTTGAAATAATACTGCTTGTAATTTGTACCGCCGGTTAAATTACACTGAAGATGATAGCCTGTGCATTCCTTGCAGAGCACAGCTCTAACAGAGTAATAAACCTTGGCTGGAAGCAAGCATGTGGACTGTTTTACTCTGTGTTTGCGGCAAATCCAGTTCTCCCCTTGGATTCTCTTTCCCCCAAGTATTAGAGGAAAAAAACAAAAGAGAACTGCTGCAGAGCCTGGCACAGATGGTTTGGGAAAGTCTAGTATGTAATGACTAACCATTTGTTTTGCACCTCATAAAGTATGCAAATGAATATGATACCTGATGATAAATAATTCAAAATGGAGATACAAGGCAAGGAGATATCATAGATGAAATAAATATATGATAAACCAATTTTAAACAAATAAGCAAACCCAAAAGCCTAAGCTCTCCTTCAAGCTCTGATCCATAGGAATAGCTGCTTCTTGGTGCAGATTCGCCTCCAGTGCTTGAATCAAGGACTTTGGGCCAGCAGGATTTCTACAGTTTGCGGTAAAATTTGGCCGAAGCTGCAAGTCTCGGGAGCTGCCACCTTTGCACAGCCCTGTGGCACCTCAAATCATCACTGAACCGATTCCTGTCTTGCTTTAGGCAGCAGGAAAACTTCTGCCAAGCAAAGGTTTAGTTTAGAAATATATGTGTTTTTCCCCTAGTTATAGTGAGGTAGAAGTGATTGGCTGCTTCAGATGTATTTTTATTATTATTAATAATAAATTATTTAGTCCTAATTAGAAGTATTTTGAATCCAGAAAGGTCTTCTTGAGACTGCAAGAGGCACCAGACTGGAAGCCGCTCTCTGTCCCCCTACACAGGTGGTGCTGCCAACGCCAGGGACAATTCCAGCTCCTACCACCACTGTCCCCTCCCTGAATCCATCCCCTTCCCAGCCATGCAGGTAGGTGAGGACTGCAGGTGCAGAACCAAGTTGTCACAGATTTTAACATTCAGGCATCAATCTTCTTCATGCACAGGACATTTCTTTCTGTTTGGAGGAACAACCAAGGGACGTTCGTTGCAGAGATTTTCTAGCTCAGACGAAGCTGAGATTTAATTGATTAAAGATGCTTCTTTGCTCCCTGCCCCTCAGGGAGAGAGATGGATAGCAGCCTTTCAGTGCAATGTTCTTGCTGCAGGAGGGAAGACGGTGATCCAGATTTATAGTGCTGCACCGAAGAACAGGTTTGAGACCACTCCACATGTCAGCTTGTAGGAGTTTTCATGGAGCTGTGGGGGTAGATGGAACTTGCCCTTTTGTCAGCTAGAAATAGCGGCTCTGCAACGTCCTGGTCCAGCTCAGCATTAAGCAGATCCTTAAGCATCCAGCAGCCCTGGCAGCTGTGGCTGGTGTCAGGCGCCTTCGTGCCCAGGCGCCCGACAAGGGGGTGTTTGTTAACGGAGGGCTGGTACGGTCTCGCCTCGGTGGAGAAGTGGAACTGAATGGTCATTTTGTGATGACAGTAATTGCAGCATCTGTGTAGTTTGACCATCCAAGTGTTTTACTCATGATCCCAAGTGCAGGGTTGATTCCGTATTGACTTTGCTGAGCACGGCGGCTCTGAGGAGGTGTGTAGCATCTATTTATAAGATGCAGTAACTGCTGGTTGGCTAGTAATTTTACCTCTATTGAGTTAAGCAATATAGGGGAAGAAGGGCAAAATAAACAACTTTTTTGATGTAAATTTACTCTGTGGCTTCTTTTGCTCCTGGAAGGGGCTGTTGTGATAGAGCCTAGTGTGTTTTCACATCAGCCTATGAAGAATATAGGATTTATTTTACACATCTGCCTATGAAGAGTATAGGATTTGTCTTTCAAATGAAATCTGCTTTGCTGGGCTGCCAGCAGCGGTTTTTTGAGTAGCTGTTTCTGTGAAACATAACCTGAGAATTCATACTGGCTTAACACTTTAAATGTAGCCAGGGGAAGGTAGAATATTCATTTTTATTGTATTTGTTTCTCCCCTAACGAGACATTACTGTCTGTCATAAAGGAAGCGGTCCCTGAGCCTAGGGAGCATGCCCAGTTATTTTCTGCTTGCTCCATTAGCTCGTGTGCAGACCTCCCCATTTTTTTTTTTTTTTTTTATGTGCATGTGCTTTTCTCCTTGTTTAATCCTGCCAACTGCTCTTCTGGTTGGAAATCCATTTCTATAATGCTGGTATTACACAAATTTGTCAGAGCTCTTAATGCAGATAAGAGTGGGGAGGGGGTGAGGCTGGTTTGCCCCATCAGGCTGTGCCGACGTTCTGCTTTCCATCAGTCACACAAAAGGCTTTACGCTGCAGCTGACTGAGGGCATAAAATGCACACAGTAAAGAAAAATAAAGTTTAAAGGGACAACTAGAGTGCTGTAAACAATGCTTGGGGTTTGATTCACCAAGTGCAAGCACGGCACAAATTGTACAGCTCGCTGTGCCCTGTGGAAATACCTCTCTATATTCCTTTCTTTGAAAAATTTCCGTAACTAGTAATCAAGGGATCATCGCTGAGAGCCCTTCTCTGAATAGGTTTTTGGTCACTACTGCTGTTTACTATTGCTCTGTATGAAGTAATTGAAGCTCCTCATTCACGGGAACATTCAGAATGATTTGCTGCGCGGATGCAGGCAACAGAGCTTCGCAGCCCCAGATTTTGGGGGTTTGTTGTGAACCTGATGCTTTAGGGACCAGAGCTGGAGCTGACGAGAGGCTGTGCTGTGCTGTGTGTGATTTGCAGTGTTTGTGTAGTAATTTCTAGCAGAACTGAGCACATCTCTGCCTCTCGCGCTCTTCTGTTTGTTTTAATCTGTTGAATGTATCTGTGGCACTTTGCCTGGTGGAGAGTGGTGGGAATGTTGTCAGCAGTGGCAGAGAAAGATGCCAGGCTGGTGGTTCTTTTTATTATTATTTGTAGGGAAACCATACGAAATCCATCCTTACAGCAAGGATTTAAGTAGCTCTCAAGCATGCCCACACTCTAAAGTGATGGAGTAGGCAAACTGTTCAAAGTTTACTGTTAGTTTATATTCTTGTGTTAATTTTTGACTTGGCTACCCGGTTTCATTAGAAATAAAAGGAACAAAATTGTTCTGGCACACTTTGATAGCTACAGCGTTTGGAAACTCTTCATTCTCTCTCTTTTCCCTTTCCTTATTTCTTCCCAAGAAGTGTTGCAACACTTTTCTTTTTTAGGACTTTGCCGTAATAATTACATCTGTGAAGATCCATGGGGATGAGTTATCTCGCAAGCAGGATTATGCCCTTAAATGGAAAATAAGCTGCTGCAACAAGCCAGAGTTTGGGAAAAAAAAGTTTTATTGCGGGAAAACTGAGTTGCTGTATATGTTATTCCATGTTGTGGGGCCGCACAGTCAGGAAATGCTTGTTAGTGCAGAGAGGAAATGCTTGTGTCTTCTAAATGCTTGTTGCATTCTTTTAATTTATTTTTTTTTAAATTGGAAAGCATACTTCCAGTGAAATGCCAGCCTCTGCAAAATGGATGGGAGGTGTGAGAAAATATTTGAGGGAGATAGGGAGGACTATCTTGCTTTATGAACTCTTTAATTTATTTGCTGGCTCATGCTCCCTCCTTCCCCTTCCCCAAGTGAGTGGTGTTGCAGGTCCTCTCCAGGCTGCCCAGCCCGTTCCCCTGCCCTGCTGCCTCTCAGCCAACAATTTGGGCTAAATAATCCAATTAAGCTTTGAAGCTTATATAACTGTCTTGGCTTGAGGCAACAACCGGACTGACTGGGATACAGAACACATCTGGAAGTAGTATACTAAACATACTACTGCAGCTGGAGCCAAACCGGTTTGGATGGATTTGCTCATATGCACAAGATGTCCTTTGAAAAGCGAGACATGTGTGTATTGTCTCTGCACTGAAGAAGTCAAAGTTAGAAAATGCTCCTATCCATAAATTGTCTCCCTGGCTGGGGAACCTAACTGGCTTTTCTCCTCTCGTTCGCATTTGGAAGATTGTCTGGCTCTTCGTCCAGCTCTGGAGGATCAGCCAGTCCCCACAGTGCACGGATCATAAATAACACGTTTGTTTATGTATTTCCAGGGTGGAAAGGACCTCCAGCATCATTCAGTCTGACTTCTTACACATTGCAGGAGTTGCTTTTTATTTAAACTGAAACGTAGCTTGGTGTGTAGCTGGAACATAGCTCTGAAGAAACAATCATGGTTTTTTTTTCTGTGAATTCATTATAAATCTGGTAATTTATGCTAATGATTAATTACACTTACTGGTAAAATGTGAGCATTTTACGTCAGCTTGAGGGCTGAGAAGAAAGAAGAACTCAGCAATTCTGTATTTCAAATAGTGTGCCTAGTACAAACCTAGAAAAAAAAAGAAAAACAGTGCACGTTTTAGCACTCTCAGATGTCTGTTCTCCTGTTGATATCCATTACTCTCAGTAGAGAAGATATGGCCATTAGCAGCAGAATGAATTTCCCTTCGTGTGCAGCGATATGCTCTTACAGCGTCATTTTATAGTCTACTGTCTGATGTTAAAGAATTTATTTGTCTTTGCAGGTGTGCAAGGCTGGTTTAGCACTTGTGTCCTGCCTTCTTCTGGATGCTTGCGCAGCTGCCTGCCCGGCACCTTCCAAATCTGTGCTGGGGAAGGGGTGTAGAAATACAACCGCTGAAATCTGATGTGCTAAACACACACAGAGCTGCCAGGCTTGTCCTCAGGAAAACATACACGAGGAGTTGGCTATAGTCAGTATGCACTGGCTGAGTTGCAGATGAGAAGTCGCAGAGTCTTCTGCTAGTATCTTCATAGTCAAAAATACTCATATACAGAGTGATGATCTTATGGTTTATACCTTTTGATTTTCCAATGGTCATTAAACTAAATAATGAGTTCCTCAAAAAAAAATCTCTATAGAATATTTGTGAATCACCCCTCCCAGCCCATGGCAGAGTTGGAGCTCACCTTGCTCTTCTTCAGACATGGGTTTGTTGGAGATGGTGATGCAGCTCTGCCTCCACTTCTTCCACATTGCTTCCATAGCAGACTCCCTCTTGATGTTTTGTCCCTAAAGAAGAAGAAAATTGGATTAGGTTTTTCGCAGCAACGCACAGTGATGATCCTGGGTAACGAAGCAGATCTATGCACAGGAAGCTTTGTAACAGGGTAAGTTATCTACAGGGGACTCACCCAGGGTGATTTGCTTTATGGCCATCTCATAAAAGCACTCCAAAGGACGAACTTATTGCTAAACCATTCCTTGTGTGCTCAAATAACAGCTGTTACTGCTAGAAGAGGTGCAGAGCAGCCCAGGTGGCTGGTGAGAGACCATTTCCAAAGCTGTGTTTGGATGCATTGGGGATACCTAAAGTACCCAAGTACAGAAACGCCTCCCCAAGCACTGCAGTCTGACAGTAAACCTCTTTGTAGAGGGAACAGGGGCTTGAATTGAGCTCTGAATAGTCATGCTGCAAATTTTAAGGGCTATTTTCATTGGGATGAGTCGCACTGCTTGTTTCCCCCGTGCTGTGCCAAAGCTCACTCCATGGTTTTCCCTGGCACCCCTGGGACAGCTGAACTGCAGGAGTGGGGTCAGGCTCTGCACTCTCCCTGTGGACAGCTTATGGGTTCCTGCGAGAAGACAGGGGCTCTTCTCATTGCAGCCGACACCTTGTCCATCTTGCAGTCTTCTGCAGCACCTCAGCATGCCAAACCGACTCTTTCTGTAACATAACTTCCCTCTGGGTAGAAAGTGTGGAAAGCTGAAGCCGCAGCAGCCCACACAGCAATTAGTGTTACCTTCTCTCTACCACCTGTAAAGGTAACGGGGTGTGAAATACTGAAAACCCAAATGCATTTAAATAGACATCACAGAATCACCAGGTTGGAAGAGACCCACCGGATCATCGAGTCCAACCATCCCTACCAATCTCTAAACCATGCCCCTCAGTGCCTCATGTTCTTAAGGAAATAAGAGGCATGAACAGTGCATCTGCTCACAGGGAGTGTGAGGTGTCCTCTGCCAGGACTAAATAGCACTTTACAAACAGTCATGAAATAAAGCATAAATACCACTGTACTGCAGTCCCAGGCTATGGGAAAGCATTCCTATATTTTGAGGTGATAAGCAAGCAGCAAGCTTAGTGCATTTGTCTTGAAGCCATTAGGTAAACCTGACACCGCAAGAAAGCAAAAACTCTAAGGATGTGGTTTCAGAAGGCATTTAACTGCTCTCCATCTGTCCCGAAGGGCATCCTAATTCCCACAGGCTTCCTTTGCACCACTGGCTTGGTCAACAGGATGATCTGGCTGAGAACTAAGCCTGCAACAAAGATGCTTAATTTTCCAGTGGGATCAGCCCATGGATAGCGTGGATCATGGGGCTGCATAGGCGTTGGTGCCTCCAAGGAGGCACAGCACAGGGGGCACCCTGCCCATTTTGCCTGACTTAACATTGCTGAAAGCTGCTCAGTGAGAAAGTGGGAGATGCTAGTAACATCTAGAGTAGCAGCTTGTTGAGGAGCTTTTCAGGCCTCATTTAATAAGCAACCAAAGGTCTTAACAGTAGGACACTCGCCTAGTCGGCATCCTCCTCCTTCCCCAGCTGTTTATTTTCTACCCTTGAAATGTCCTGCAACCCCCAGCTTGCGCTGTGCCATCGCCAGCATCTGTGTTGCCTCGCAGCAGAGCCGCTCTGCTGGAATAAAGCTGCTGCTGCTGCTGGCACGGGGCTGGCAGGCAGCTCCGCAACTGAGCTGCTCTTGGATCTGGAACCAAGGCCTCCGAGCTCTGGGTTAAGCCCTGTTTTCCAGTAGGGAAAAGTTAAATTATTACAGGTTGCTGTTGCTGGCGAGTCAGGAGCTCCGTCTTGTTTGTACTTCACTGATGTATTTTCTACAAGGGCAAGAAATGAGGGGGTTTTCGCTCTAAAGCCATCTGGTGTGATTCTGTGGGAGGAGATGTCAGCGTTACTTGAAAACTCATGTTTTCTTGGTCGCTAAATGAGAAAAGGGAGAAGTGGGTCTTCCTGCTCTTTTGGTGGAATGTTTTTCTTCCCAGCAATTATCCTAGCATATAAAATGAAACAAGAGCCCTCAGATAGCATCAACGCTTATAGTTGGTCTAATTGTGCTATTTAATGGCAATGTCTTGTTTTTTCTCTGGAGAGAAGGAAATGTACCCCATTAAGCGCTCATGTTACAAGCCTGCACCCTGGGGGATAAATATTTCAAATATTAATGCTGAGTAATTTTTAAAAGCTTCTGTATGCATCTTATTTTAAGCATTCTGCAAATTATTTAAGACTACTAAAACACAATGCAATTCAGATCGACTCATCGTGTGATCGGTATGTGGTGATTTAAAAATCTGCTTCTACCCACCAGCGCAGTCGTGCATCCGATCGGGCGTTGGTACAATAGGGAAATTGTAATCTGTTTGCTGCTGCTGATCTGTAGGTAGACAAGATGTACAATTTACATCGACAGTGGAGCGAAGGGAATGCTGTAAATATCCTTTCACTCTAATACAGTTGCATGCATTGCAAATGATTTACTCTTAGAAAAAGAAGTCAAACCTGACTTGCATTGAAGTTCTCTGCTATTAACATCCGCGGAGCCAAGGACTCTAGCCAGAACTTCTGTGATTTCCTTGATATCCCTGTGACTTAGTGCATCTCTCTAGCTCCCATATGTGTTCTCTGATTTATAACACAACACTACTTTATTTTGCTGTTGTAAAATTCTTTCATATGCTCAGCCGTGCCAAAAGCCTCGTATGTTATTGATTAAACAAATTCCCTCTGTTCCAGGATTTTGGCTGTTCTGAGCCTGGTGGTAACTTCAGTGGAATGATGAGTGCGATGGTCGATCGTACAAGGAGGTGGGGAAGTACAACATCCCAGCACATATTGCTGCTAATCAATAAGCTCTCCTTCAATTTGCAAATTGGAACTGCTTTTTCCACCCGCTACTGCCGCAGCTCTCCCGAGATGGACTGAGCTCGTCCATCAGCTGCAAAGTGCCGGTGGCTCGTGGTCATTTGAGAGGGGATGATGATGATGATGATGTTGGATTTTAGTAATGTTTGGAGGAGGATTAGCAAGAATTTCATTTTTACTACTTCACGGGCAATTAGCGACAGCTGCTGCTAGAGAAAGGGTGTGATGATTAACCCAGTGACCTTTGCAAAGATCAGCTTCCCTTCTTGGAGGGATTCCTTTTGGATGGACTTTGTGAGCTGTTAGTGCTGCAGCAGAGAGTGGGCTGCATGGGTGCTTTGGGCTTTGGTGGAATAAGGTGTCTGTTTCATTATTACCATAATTAGGTTATAATAGAAAGGAGCTTCCTATTATACTGTGAGGCGTTTGCTCTGCTTCAGGGTTTTCTGCTTCTTTAAAGCTCCAGAGTTGGTCCTTACAAGCATCATGGGACTGTGGTCCTGTGTCCTCTAGACATCAGCTCTTTCTTTAGGGTTGTTTCGCTTCATGAGATTTTACTCCCTTGCTTCGGTACTCTCTGTGAGAACAGGGTGAAAGAGAAGGGAATCCAATCTGGGGCTTTGTGAGTGGCGAGAGCCAAGCAAATCCGATTTGGACTTTTACTTCGTATGATGGTTTGCAGTCCAGCATGAAGCTGGTGGCCACAGGTGGCCAGTAAAACAGTCCATGGCATGACCAGCACTACGACCCATGTTCTTCGGCCGCAACGATAGGCGGATGAGGTTGCTGCTGGGCATTTTCCCTGCCCGTTTCATAGAAGGACGGTACATTAGGCAAATTCATCTTCATTTGAACCACGCACAGTTTTGCTTGGTCAGGACCAACCACATCTGTAAATTCCCAACCTTTCCCATTGCCCTTTTCCCACCGTTTATTTCCACCCCTTGCCCAGGTTTGCCTGTGTGGTGTCCTCCCTTGAAAAGCCGGTTTAGCTGCAATTATTTTGAGGTTTAATGAGCCATGATTTCTGTAGAGCTTTATTTTGTTCACTTTCAGCATGTTTTTATTCCCCAATCAAGTAAAGGGTATTAAAAACCCACCGAGAACAAAGTCTGCTTTCCATTTGAGAGAAAAATGCTTCGAAAGCTGTATTCATACTACCCAGGTAAATAATTAGA
Source organism: Coccyzus lansbergi (assembly GCA_033558105.1). Lineage (NCBI taxonomy): Eukaryota > Metazoa > Chordata > Aves > Cuculiformes > Coccyzidae > Coccyzus > Coccyzus lansbergi. Next base: position 56,824 of record JAUMJK010001205.1, on the reverse strand, counting down.
TTGCTAATGAACTGGCTTTGCTTTGAAGACAAAAGCTACATTATTCCTAATTAAGTTGCGAGAAGAGACACAGAAATTTGTGGCCTTTCTCCCAAGAAATGGGGAAAAAAGGAGCTGGCAACCTGGACAAGGCCAGGAACTGCTGCTAGGTCAAATGATTTTCCCCACCTTGTGGTGCCTCTGTGCTTGCAGCACCTTTCCAGCTCTTTCATGTTGTTTAAATTCTTTGTTTCAGTGTTTTTCCATGGCAGTGGATTCATGGAAATAATATAACTTTCTCTGTGCAACACATATATCAGTTTTCAAATTAATATTTGAATTGAATGGTTACTTACTCCTGTATTTTCAGACAAGGAGAATGGAGGCCTGTGATATATTTTCGTTATATCACTCTATTTTATATGCTTTTCATCACAAGCCCTATTATTATGCCCATCCTAAGATGAATAATCTCATATATTTTTCTCTTTTCGAACAGAGCAGCAGTTTTTTTCAGGCCTTTGATCATTCTCATCACCCTCTTCTAAAGCCCCTTTTAAGTCTGTAATAATACTCTTTTTCAGATGAGGTGAAAACTATTCTGGGATTAGGCAGCATCATTTTAATAATGTTATAATCTTCATACTATTATTCCCCATCCCGTCCACTAAGCAGACTAATATCTTGTTTGCCTCCCTCTCCATCCCTTTTTTTTTTCCTGGATTGCTGCTGCCTGCACTTTGATGCTCTGGCCTCCTTATTCCTGGTTCTTAATATTGTTAATTAAGAACCTCGTGAAAAATACTTGATTCCCCCCCCAGTTAATTTGCATCTATCGTCTTTGGTGCTGATTAGCTGTTACAGTGCCTTCTCTCTTGGTCATTTGCTTCTTTTCTGGCTTTGATGAACTTACCTCCATGTCAGCTCCGTATTTGGCTACTTCACGAATTCATCTCCTCCAGATCCTCACTAAATCTATTAGACAGTAGGTTTAATACCAATCCATATGGCTTCCTCTTGAGATAGTTAACCTTTCGCTGTGATGAAAATTCACTGTTTTATTCAATCTCCTTCTCTTTAGATCAATGGCAAGACTTGCCCTCTTCCCTTCCATAGAGGTTTTGCAGCAAAACGAATTGCCCTCCGATTTCTCTGTCTTGTTAAATCCTTTGAACGGGTTGATAAAAGCCCAGGAAAAAATGAGAAGGACTGTTTCCTTTTGCAGAAGCTGATGGTGGTTTATACCTAGCTATACCAGTGCTTTTGTTTGCAGTGTGGCAAAACTCAGGGTCTTTGCAGTGATCCAGGAGCATTTCATGTTGTTCAGTGCGATTCATCCGTGGAGCTGGGCTGCAAAAAGAGATCTCAAACCTGCTCTGCAGGTACCTGATGGTATGAAAACTTCGACTGCCTCCTCTGCCCTGATCCAAGACATTTTAGGCACAGGTGATGGGCATGACTGTTTGCTTTCCTAATTTCTGGCTTTCTATATCTTTGCTTTGGAGCTGGCATCCCTCCTGCATCTCCCTGGGGAGCTTTTTGGATGTGGGCACAGGCACTCCCACAGCTTTCTCTCCTCCTTTGAAGAGGAAATATAATGCTTACTATCCGTGTTGTGGTTCACCATCTCCATCTCTAAAATCTTACTATGTAGGACTTCAAAAACAAAGAAAACCAACTCATTTTTTGAAGGATCTGTGCGAATGTTGTCTGAACCGGATCTCAAATGCAAACAGTTGCTCCTGCTTTGGAATAATAAGACACGGGGGATATATATTTTCCTCTCTACTTCTGAGGACATATGTGCTGAGACAACATTAAACTACTTTGAGGAGACGTGCAACAGAATATGATCAAAACCCACTGCTACAAAAAGAAGAAATGGTGACTTACGGGTACCTGTGTTCCCTGGGTAGAGACTGTCAGTGGAGAGCTGCATTGCATTTCCATCTCATCACATGGAGCTGTTGAAGGTTGAAATGCTGTTAAATATACCACAGGCTCTTATTAAGTAGCTGTACTAACCACACACGCATTAACAGCTCACTGCCGGTGGGTACTCTTTATTTGACGATCATTTTTTCAGACAAGCTGGTTTGAATAAGCCTCTTGCTTTGGCTGATGTGTTCGCTCAGTGCAGCAGTGGTGTAGTGGGATGCTTTTGCTGCCATCGCCTACCTTTTACTGGCTATGAAGCTTGGGTACAGCTTTTTTAACATGCCACAGGCCCTGTTGCTGCAGAGCAGTGTGGCATCCACTCAGGATGGCACTGAGGCATAGGCGCTAAGTTGGAGCATAGAAATCATAGAATCATAGAACAACCAGGCTGGAAGAGACCCATCAGATCATCGAGTCCAACCATTCCTATCAAACACTAAACCATGCCCCTCAGGACCTCATCTACCTGTGCCTTAAACACCTCCGGGGAAGGTGAATGGCATGAGGTGCCTCCTTCCTTCCCTGGTCCCTGCCCTGCCTTCTGCTCTCCCCTCCTACAGCTATTTTCCTGGTAATAATGAGCTATCTGGTGGCACTAAAGACTCCACTTCCCATATAGCACAATATAATAAACTTGAAAACCTTCCTTATAAAACTTTTTTTCCTTTAAAGCCTTTTTCTTAATAAAAAAACAAACAAACAAAAAAAGGAAACAAACTTCCAATAAAGAAACTCATGGTGAATTTCTATAAGCAGCAACTAGAAAATGTCTGTTTTAACCCAGTATCCAGATGGTTCAGGACACAGTGAAGCTGTGAAGCTGTAAACGTTGCGTGAAGTGTACTGGGTAACGCATGTGTGTTTGTGTGGTGATGGCACTGCTGAAATGTGAAAGTGATGGCACACTGATTAGTGTTTGATAGGAGTGGTTGGACTCAATGATCCGATGGGTCTCTTCCAACCTGGTTGTTCTATGATTCTATGAAATGCTCTTTATTTCTATGGGGATGAATCAGCCCTCACCAGGGTAGCTGCAACTGCCACAGCCTTTCAGGAGGTCCAGCCTGCCAGAAACCATCCATTCCCTGAAACCTGGCCTTGATTTGTTGTTCAGCATGTCATGGTGCTCTATTCCTTAAGGCAAAACAACTTCTCAATGCCTGCATATATCCTAAGCTGCTGAAATACTTATGGTTTTAAAGGATTAGGCTAAGACTGGGAGCAGTGGTCCACTGGCTCATGGAAGGAGAGATGACATATCTCTCATCTTGCTCATCTTATGGGAGCACAATTAGTGTTTCTTTTAGATTTGAAGTAAAAGACCCGTTGACTCTTCATCCTGCCTGGCAAGGGACATGACTTTTGGGAGTATTTTGGCTGCTGAGCCATCCTCTGCTTTTCTTTCTGCTACCTAAGACAATATTTTGTCCCAGCTTACGTGTAACTCTGTGTACCCCAGCAGAATCTGTGGCTTTTGGGGGGATGCTTCAGGGTTTTGTTTACAGGAGTCTCTAAAACTGGTCTCATCATTCTAAAGCCATATAAGCAAAGGCCAATGTTTTGCTCTTAATGATCAAAAATATTTATTGTAGAGTTGCTGCTGATCCCTGTGTGCAAAGTGTTCTAACATCTGTGCTACACTAGGCATCAGATTTCCATGTAAAGCAGGACTAACTTTTTTCACATGTCAGGAGCTGAATTTAATTCACTGATACGGGGAGGTATCTCCTTATATCCATTTTAATGGTCTGGTGAAATTCTGTTAGCAAAATACCTAATGAATGTTGCAATTCAATCAGGGCAACCTAGAGGGTAATGTGTGGAGCTGCGCCAGAATTATGTAAATCATTAAACATCAAAATGTGGGGGGGAAAAAACCCTTCCTAATAGTTTTCTGACTCTGAGAGCTCCTGTGAGTGGCTGGAGATGTGACCAGGCTTGAATGGGGGCAATGGTGAGCTGGGATGGGATGGCTCACCAGCTTGGTTCCCTGGTTGCATTTTTGGCTACTATAGATGCTGTTGCATGAGAAGGGTTTGTTTGTGTGCTCTGGAGTTCCCCAGACCCTTACAAGTCCTAGAGAGGGAAGAGTTATTAAATACAGGGTAAGTAAAAGGAGCATAGTGATTGCAGAGTTTTCCATAGACAGTTGAGTTTTCTGCTCCAACTGCATTTGGGTTGTGATGTGAACTGGAGACTTCACTTAATTTTGGCTCTTTTGCCCCTGAGAACTCTTGCAGCAGACAAGTCAAAAGGTGCAGTTGTGCTCATGAAGCTAAGATATATTACCATGAATGGTTTATAGGTTTGGGGGTTGTTTTCAGTTTTTAAACAAAATCTCTTCAAAGTCTTCCTAATGAGAAGCAATTCCAGCTAGCAAAGACTTTGCATTTGTTTTTGTAAAGGTTGGAGGGAAATCTCTGGCTTTGGCCATGAGTCCCCTCTGCTGTGAGAGGTTATCTGTAGAGAACGAAATGAAAAGTAGTTGGTCCTGAAATATGGACATGTTTAAAGCGCGCCACAGGCTTCCTGGGGGGTTAGAGTGAGATATTTTTAAAGCTTAGTGCAGAATACGGAATTATAACGTTCCTGACTGTATATATTGATATGTATATGGATGACTATTTGAGAGTTCAGGGTGGGTTTTTTATTTGCACTGCTTTGATTTTGTGCCTGTCTGCTGGTTTTCACTCAGAAATTGAAAATGGAGAAGCAGAGTGGACGCGTGCGTCCCAGCCCTCACCTCTGCTTGCAAACACGGTTTGCACTTAATAGTCACTTCAAGAAGAATGAAGCCACAGAATTCTCCATTATGGAGAAGGACTTTTTATTAAACAAATGTTGTCTTGGATGGACTAAAGCTTTTGGGAAGGCTGCAAGTCAGCTCTGCAGAGCCTTTGTAAGGCACCTGGGGAGCAGCCCATAAGCCGGTGTGTGCCCATCCCCACGCTCTGCTGCATCCCGGCTCTTGGGAAATGAACCCGTTCGAGCCCTCCCTGCCTGCTCCTTCACCAGCAGTTTGCGTTGTTGCTCAGGGTTCCAGCACAGGGTTCTCAGCTAGAGGCCCCCAGCTTAAAGAACGAAGCCTGGCAGCTGCGACTAGGCACAAGCAGGGCGAGAGAGGGGAGCAGAGGGGCAACTGTTGGTCAGTGAGAGATGCTCAGCTGGACACCTCCTACGGCCGCTCTCGCTCTGCCGCAGGCTGCTCCCCCCTCCAGGGATACAGCCCCCCAGATCAACTCCGGGATGGACAGATGGCAGCCGGTGCTCAGCTGTGTCCAGCGCTGCCTTCCCTGCCCTGCAGAGCCCAGCTTGGATGAAGCTGCTCGACGCATGCTTGGAGTCTTACAGCCAGCCCGTTTCTAAAGACGGTTTGTGAAAGACCATTGAGTGCAAAAATTAGACACAGCGAGGTGTGAAACGTGCTGCTTGCAGGGTGCTGGGCATGCACAATGTGTACTGCAAATACTGCAAGTCCCCGTTTGAGAGGTTTTCAGTCTCCCACGCCTGTCCTGCACATCATCACCTAACACCGACTTTCCTTCTTTATTAAACCAGTCTGTTTTAAGCCCGAAGCAATGTGCTATCTCTCAAGAAAGAGTAAGCTGAGTCTTTTTTTTTAATATAGTTATAACTGAGAGTTTTTGTCCTGCACTGCCTGAGTCTGGGGATATTTTTAAGGGCTCTGCTGTCTTGTGCTGGGAGGGAATACAATAAATATGTAGATAGAGAAAGGTAAGTAAAGAGTCTGTGCTGAACTGATGTTAGCTGAAAAATTTGTTCAGCCTAATTAGCAGCAAATCGCTTCTGTGTCCAACCTTGCTTGGGGAGATGGGGGAGCCAGTTTCCCCTCCTCCTTACCCACTGCTGCCCTTCGTGGCTTTTCAGAGCCCTCCCTGGCCGAGCGGCTGAGGGTTTTTGTGAGGACGGCAGATCAGCAGCCACGTGTCAGTGCAGACCAGCGAGTGCAAAATGGCATTGCTGGAAATTCATGGGAAACTGTACACCCATCTCGGGCTTTGTCTCAGCCTCTTGAAGCTGTCACCGGAACCGGTCACAATCGATCAGCTTTTAAATTTCATGAAATTTTAATTAAAGAATGGAAAGCCTACAAAGACATCATAGGACAAGAGCACTGGAAACAAATACAATTTCACTTCCAACCATTAGCCAGAAAAGCAGCAAATGGTTGACTGCACATCACTGTTGCAGTCTAATGAAAAGTACAGCTCTTGGCTTCAGCGGGCAGGTCATTAGTGACTGAATAATCAGTGACATTTCCCTTCTAAATCTGACACAAACGAAGTGCAGCGCTCTGGAAAAAGCCATTAAGTGCAAAGCCCTGCCTTTACGCTGCTCCAGGTATTGCAGAACAAGATCTAATGGCAGCCTTTAGCTGTGATTTGGCTTTGATAGCATCCACGGGATAGTGACCCCCCGGTATGCCCCAAGCCAAATGCTTCCAGCTTTGCCCGAGCACGGTTTCTGCCGTTGTGTCATGCAACACAGAAAGTGGGACTTGATCCTTCCTGTTGTTTGCAGATGCAGCTGGTAAAAGCAGGAAAAACCTATAATTTAAGAGGACTAGGAAGCTGAAAGGTATATGACAGGGGACAGGACAAGAGGGAATGGCCTCAAGTTCCGCCAGGGGAGATTTAGGCTAGAAATTAGGAAGAAGTTTTTCACACAGAGGGTCATTGGGCATTGGAATAGGCTGCCCAGGGAGGGAGTTGATTCACCTTCCCTGGAGGTGTTTAAGGCACGGGTGGATGAGGTCTTGAGGGACATGGTTTAGTGTTTGATAGGAATGGTTGGACTCGATGATCCGATAGGTCTCTTCCAACATGGTTGTTCTATGATTCTATGATATTCTTATGTCTGAGAGGTACCAGCAGGTAAAGGTCTGACTCATCGTGGAGTCAGTTTAAAGCCTGACACACTCAGGAGAATTCCCGTGGCAGCTCCCAAAGCTGGATCTTAACCTGTTTTTCTGCAAATTTTTAAATGTTTTCTCAGCGGGAGTGGAAAGCTAGCGGCACCACACAGGAAAAGGGAAGGACTGGTCTTGTTTATGTCTGTCCCTCAGCTTTCTTTGAATAAGGTGTTGTCAGATGGACGGAGCAATCAGATGGGTGTAAACTTCCTCTGCTCCCTCTCCGTGTGCCAGTGGCTTTGAAATTAATGCTGAAAGGTTAATGGGAGCCAGGTTGACTTGGGGATGGGGGAGGTCCCTTGTGTCAAAGCAGTAAGAAGGTTTTTTAGGGCAAAGAGACCCCTGTGGGGGAAACTTTTCCTAGGCAAAAGCATTGACAGGAGCTAAACTGGGAAGCACTGTTGTCTTGGAAACTCTGTGCTTTGGAGCAGGGCATGTCTGATCTTCGAAATTCCTTTTTTGATATGCACCCCAAATCAGAAGTTTTCGATGCAGTCACTGTGTCTCTTTTTCATTAGCTCTGATTTACGTTTCGCTCTGTGTTGGGAAGTTCCAGTGCATTATTTTTGATCATTAGGCTCTCCTGGTTGTGCTTGAGCTAAGGGTCTACTGTTTAGAGGATAAATCTGTTTTGGGTGTAGCCCTGTGAGTTGTAACCTTTCTGAAAACACATGAGTGATCACAGATAAAAGTGTGTTTCTAATGAGTAGTTTCAGTAATAACAGGGTAAAAAACAGCCCAGGAAAGTTCATTAATGGCTAACCGATTCCACCCCTGGCTGTTGTAAAGTTAGTTCTGGCTGAAGGCTCTCGATAGCTTTATTGCTGGAAAAATGCATAATGATAAGATGTTTCAAAATGAAAAGCTTTATTGCCCATCAAAGTTTTTTTATATATTATGTTTATGATGCATCTTTAAGGTTCATATCCAAACAATTAGATTTTTATAAGCATCCAGGCATCTACTGCTGTGTGATAGTCTTTACTTTGCTCTGTTTTTTGGAGAGCTTAGATTCCCCAAATCCCTTTAGGCCATTAGAATTTAGGACTGTCTTCTGAAGGTGGAGGAGGTTCTGTGCCTGCCCTTGTGTTCCCATGGGCTGGCGTTCCCCTTGCCAGCATCTCGCTTTCCATCCCTTGGGGTTATCTGGGAGGTTCCCCATGCCATCCAGAGAAGGATTTTGAGATGTTGACCTTAGGTTGTCGCAAATTACCTGCTCAGGCACCCTTTGCTCTTGAACTCTTCCCTTTGTGTACCAGAAGCGAACCAAAGCAAGGAGCAAGGCAATTAAAAATAATGATATTCCTTGGGTTTGCCATGGCTTTAGCAGGTCATCACCAGTGCTTTCAGTTCTTTTTCACTTGACTCTGGTTCCCTGCTGCTCATTCCAGTGGTCATTGTCTCACATGCTCAGTTTTATGGAGATGCGGAGAAATGGAGAAATTCCTCATAAAATCAATGACTTCCCTTTTCCAAGTGAATATAGTGAAGAAGATCTATCACACAACTTATATTTTTGCTGCATGATTTGATCACAGAGAACGAGGTCATATTTCCATATGACCCAGAAACCCCAGTTAAAGAGAAAAATGGAAGTTGCTTTTTAATTGTAGTTCTACAACCCTCTCCAAGACAACCAGTAGGTGCATGATGTACAACAGCTACCGAAATCTGTGTTTTAAGATTGTGGAGGTAGAGGAGATACGAGCGATGGGCATTGCTTTTGAGTCATAGAATTTCTTGATTTTATTAGAGCATAATCATAGAGTCATAGAATCACCAGGTTGGAAGAGACCCATTGGATCATCGAGTCCAACCATTCCTATCAGTTACTAAACTCTGTCCCTCAGGACCTCATCTACCTGTGCCTTAAACACCTTCACGGAAGGGGAATCAACCACCTCCCTAGGCAGCCTCTGCCAGTGACCAATGACCCTTTCCGTGAAAAACTTCCTCCTAATCTCCAACCTAAATATCTCCTGGTGGAGCCTGAGGCCATTCCCTCTTGTCCTGTCCCCTGTCCCTTGGGAGAAGAGCCCAGCTCCCTCCTCTCTACAACCTCCTCCCAGGGAGCCGCAGAGAGCAATGAGGCCACCTCTCAGCCTCCTCCCCTCCAGGATAAACACCCCCAGCTCTCTCAGCCGTTCCTCACAAGGTCTGTTCTCCAGACCCTTCACCAGCTTTGTTGCTCTTCTCTGGACTCCCTCCAGAGCCTTTTGCAACCTGAAACCCTTCAGAGCACAGAGGAGAAAACCTCTCTGTCTTTTCCATCCTCAGGTGACGTTGTGGACATCTACCAGCGGGAGTTTCTCGCCCTTCGAGACCGCCTGCACGCAGCCGAACAGGAGAGCCTGAAGCGCTCGAAGGAGCTCAACCTGGTCCTGGAAGAGATCAAGAGAGCGATCTCGGAGAAGCAGGCCCTGCGGGATATAAACCGGACCTGGAGCAGCTTATCTGGTGAATAAACGGAGAAGTTGAGGATCTAGGGCTGGTTTGAAGCTGTTGCTAATGAGGAGGTAGAGAGGTGTGTGTGTGTGCGTAGGGCTGCAGACAGGACGTGCTCTTCTCTCCCCCAGCGCGAGCAAATTGTGGAGCTCAGAGGGACTTGGGAACTCTTAAACTCCTGTTTAATTAGAGGTGCATATGCATCATTAAGCACAGAGATTTGCCAGTTTGCTTGCTTACAAGCTTTATTTTTTTTTTCCCCTTGCAAGTCATACATGCCATTTCCTATGGCTGTATTGAATCCATATGGAAAATGGGTATCCAGAGGCGGGGGGGAGGAAGGAAGTAGTTGGCTGAGCACCTGTCGCCAATTTATTTGTTCTCTTTTTTTTTTTTTTCTCTTAAGTTGCTCAGTTGAAGAAAATTGGATCTGTACAGAACGATCCAATTTGACCTTCATTTTATCTTCATTTTCTCTCCTCCTTCCCAAATATTTTGGGACTTCTTTAAGGCCCTCCTGGCTCCTGCTGAACTGTAATTGGGTTTGTGGTAGCATGTTAAAGGTTGGCCTGATTTTTTTTTTAACCCAGCAGTAGTCTCGGGTGGCCGGGCTGCTCTAAAAAGGCTTTTTGCCTTGCAGTCTCTTCCTACCTACCGTTCCTTGCGATTGATTCCCTTTTCCTTTTTAAGACGAAACCAAGTTAAAACTGTGGAATATCACCAACAAGAATGTGCTGCACCTTCCCACCATCTTCCATCATTTGCCACATTTGCTGTCAAAGGAGAACAGTCTGCAGCCAGCCGTGCATGTGGGACAGGGGCGCACTGGAGGTAAATGGGAATTAGTGCTGCTTTTGGTGCTCTTCCTCACCTTGGTGGCTGTCCCCCCCCCTTTCCTCTGGGCCTGGCTGTGGTACAGAGATGAGCAGGACTGGAGGAACAGCTGCATGCATCATGCAAGCTTCCTTGGTTATTGTGGCACACGGGGTGGGTAAGTGATGTCATGTCTGCGAGTCTACAGGGGAGTGTTGTCTGTGCTCTTGACTGGCACTAAAATGTTCTTGGTGCTTCTGCCAGATGTTTTCTGCTGCTTTCCATCTCCAGAGAGCTCTAGATTTTGTGTGGAAAATGGTCAGATGAAAGCACGGTTTGCAGGATGCTTCAAAGAGATGCTAACCCAAGATAAATCTCATTGTTATTAAATCTCATGGATTAGAGCTTTGGTCACTAAACAATTCTACCTCCTGCTCCCAAATCCCACGACCTGACTTCTCCCTCCCAAACTGAGGTGCTTCTGGCCATCGGAGGGGTTAGGAGAGCAAGAACAGTCTTGAAGTTGACATTCGCAGGATGAAAAAGCCCCTAGGAGGAGGAGAGTTTTGGGGCGTTTCCTCAGACATCAGTCTTCAGGAGAGAGAAGAGTCTGACTGCTGGGGGTACCCTGCCACTTTGGCGCACTGGGGTGCTGCTGAATGGTACTGAGCTGGGGGGCAGGAGTATGGGAATGTTATGTAGCCCAGGAACATGTCAACCTGCCGATCACTGCTGGTTTTAATGACAGAGTGTGGCACCGAGCAGGCGAACCATGAGGCAGTCATGGGAGCGGAGCAAAGTGTCTTGTCCCAGCACACCCCCCTCTCTAAAATCTCTCCTTGGCCCTGAGCAGTGTCTGTCGTGATGGGAATCCCCAGCGTGAAGCGGGAGGTGCATTCCTACCTCACCGACACCCTCAACTCCCTCATATCAGAGCTCACTCCGCAGGAGAAGGAGGATTCTGTTATTGTCGTCCTCATCGCCGAGGTAAGTGCTTGTTTCCTTGTGCGTCACGTTTTGCTGGCCCCGACTGAGTGTTTCTGGTCTGAGCCGTGCTGGCGCTTGCAGGATGCTTGAGCAGTTGTTCCCAAAATGAACTGGAGCAGCCCCGTGGCCATGTCCAGGGGAGCTCTCTGCCCTGCTCCTGAAGCAGCTTCATTTCCCCCCGTACCAGTAAGACAGCACTAACCCTCTCTTGAAACCCAAGAGCTCGCTGATTCGAGGCTGAGACTAATATGCCTTTTCGTACTGGTATCTGGAGCCCGGAATCACTTGCTGAATCCAGGAGCTAAAAAGCCTTGATACATTAATCCACAAGAGCTGCTTTTATCTGTGGGTTTAGATGGTTATTTTTCTCCATGGCTTTCCCCTCAGGATTATTTTCCTGAACTTGAAGTGCATTTGTCTTAATTTCCAGAAATCCAGTGAGAAAGATAAACCTCAGTGACACATTAGTGGGAGCGAAACAAAGATAAATGTTCGGATGTGCTGCCTGTTTGTCTGTAATTTGACATTCTGAGTAGCATTTGGCCTTCAGGTTGCTGGCTGGTATTTTACACAAGAAGCTCTGCATGGATGGGTGCAGCCCCAAGTGCCATCGTTTCTCTTTGAGCAGGACAGGTTTGATGACTGTTTCCACTAGAGCTGAGTGAAAACCTGAGAGATTTTAAGGAACTTGACCGAAAACATCTCCTTTTTTGGACTACAGTAATTCATTTATTTTTTTAGTTGACTTGCAAACAGGATGGCAGCACCTGGCTGCCTGTGTATACCTGTGACAAGGGAAGTGAACAACAAAGAAATGAATTCTGATGCTGTGAAGTGCAGGAGCAGAACATCATATCCCAGTACGAGCGATGGTAGCTGTTGCAGATCACCAGTGTCACTGTTCTTTCCTCCTTCTGTGCAAGTGTCAACCACCACTCTGCCTCTTGCTAGACAAAGTGTTTCTTAATATACCTGCACTTGGTGTTGCTTGTTAGGGTTCCTCAGGCACTGGATAAAGAGTAAACGATGGAGAGGGTGATAGGAACCTGCAGTGAATGCTGGGTGACTTAGAGACTGGGGATGATGACAAATGGAGCGATTGAATTTCCTTTTTGAGACGGGGGCTTCTCGTTTCTCAGTGCCACTGCTAACCATCGTGGGTATCACCCATGGTGGCCGGGCTGCCTGGGAGAGCCAGGGACTTTTTGACTGGTGGAGAGGAGTCGGAGCTGTCTGTCTTGGCTGTTGCCAACCTGCCCTTCTGGTGATGGCCAGGCACGTGGAGCAGAGCTGTGTGTTAGCTTCCAAAGCCAGGAGCATCTTTCCTGTCTTTGTTTTTCCTGTTTTCTTGGCAGCACTGGGGTAAGAAATCAGTCCAGCAGAAGGAACCTAAGCCTTGTTTGAGAAAGGGACCTTTTTCCTCTTGAGAAAACCCTCCCTTGACACCATTCCAGCGTGGAAGTGCTGTCCTCAGCTTGTGACATACATTCCCAGCATCTCACTTCTCACCTCCGCCCCACGCTGAGCATGGTGGCAGCCGGTCCTGGCTTCTGTGATGCTGCGTCTGCAGATCTGCCTGGGCCACATGGTCCCATGATCCGTACAACCTCCCAAAACAATATCGCCACCAGGAAACAGGCACTTTTTTTGCTCCTAGGTCTCCTATCCTTTGTTTTTAGACTTTGTTTTCCCCATCACTGTGCTGATGGTTTCTGTTCAGTGTCTGTCCCTGTGTTTGCACTTTCCTCGCCCACAGATAGCGGCGTGCGGCGCTGCCGACCTTTGTCTCCCAACTGCTACAGGTTGCCAGGTTGATTGTGGGAACAAACTGTTGTTTTAGGAAGAAGAGCATCAGAGCGAACCTGAAATGAAAAATGTATGCTTAGAAATAGATCCCTCTCTTTCACATAAGGGGTGGAGATCCTTTTCTGCTGAGAGTATTCACTTGGATGAAAGCCAGTGTAGAGAATAAAAATATAAATAGCCAGAGGTTAACACTTTGTGCAAACACTTGGTGCTAGCAGGGGCTGAAGTGCCAGGAGAGCATGTGGAGATGTACTGGATCTTGGGTCCTTTGGGGTGGATTTTCATGTGTGATGCCTTTGGTTAACACTGACTACAACAGAGTCTGGAGTCTGTCAGCGTGAGGAGAGTTAAACTGGGTAAAAGGAGACATGAAGATGGTTCAGGGATGCTAATAGTACCTTTGGAGTGGGTTCAAGGTGATTTCTGAGCCAAGGAAAGCACAGGCTGAGGCAGAAGGATCTAACACTGCTTATCTTTTGTTTTTAGACGGATCCGCAGTACACAGCCGGAGTGGCAGAGAATATCAAAAACTTGTAAGCACTTCCAAATGTCTATGGCAGTACGGTCTGTGCCTATAGCGAGGCCAAGGAATGTCTCCATTAAGGAGAAAACACACACTATTTTGCTTTCCTTTTGTGTTTTGTTGTTGTTGTTTGGGGTTTTTCTGTTCTTAAACTCTGAGCTGTCTTTGCTCTTGCAGCTTCCACTTTCTGCCTGTTCTAAAATGCATCCCATATGTAGCTTCCAGGAGGCTGCTTTGTGCTTGCAGTGTATGTCATGGTCATACCGGTTCATTTTGCTCTTTCTGTTCTGTGGCACTGCAAGAAAATGGATTATTTAGATTTCCAGCAATCCTGGCAATTGTTTCTGTGTCCAGTGCAGCCCTCTACCTGCTCTGCAGAGTCAGAGCAACTGGGCGGCGTGGTAAGCACATCCAAAAGCTCCTGCCTGATTCCTCTTTAAAATCCGTGATCCATTTTTCTTACTGCTCCAGCCTGTTTGTTTTTCCCTTGTTCTAGGTGCTAGTTAGGTTTGTCTCTCACGCTAACTGCTATTTGTGTCCTGGAGTGTTAGTGGCTTTTGCAGCTTCATCTGTGGCTGCTTAAGCAGAGGCTGGTGATAGGTTATTAACCGTGAGCTAGTCCAGGCATTAACAGTGTCAGAGCTCAGAGGCAGGAAAAAAAAAAAAAAAGGTGGTAGGAGAAGAGGCTGTGACTCCCATCCAGCTCCCGCAATTGCCTTTTTCCAAAGGATCGCAGTTGCCATGAGAAGGAGATGCAAAAGGGCAGCACATCCTCCCAGTGTCCCCTGTCCCTGAGCCAATGGTGGGAGAGGGGCTGGGATGTGTGTAGGGAGGGCTGTGTGTTCCCAGGCACTTGCAGAAAAGCTGACACACAGCCCTCCATCTTGCTGTGCAGGAGCTGGCAGAGCTCCCCTCCTTCTCCCTGCTGCCAGGAGGACGCACTTACCACGGGATAATGGACCGATTGTCCCACGGATCCCGGTGAAATTACTGGGTGCTGCTGCGGAGAGTGCTTCTGCATGGAAGGCCTGAAACTTTAATTGACTTAATTATTTGATTTCTTGCCGGCCCCCTCTCCAGTGCCTCCTGCCCCTCCCTGATTCACTGAAATTATTTTTCTTCCAAATTAAATTGAGGTGGTGTGGGGCCAGGGCAGGCTGACCTCATATTGCAGGAAGGAGAACACCATTGCCACTCCGCTACAGGTTTTGTCATCTTACTGAGAAGCTTCTGGTTTACTGCTGCCTGAGGAAGAGAAGAGTTGAAAATGTTAGCTGAGAAACTTGCCAGTCCCAAGGAGGGAGTATGGAAGGGAAAAATAAGTTTTTGTCATTGTTGCTGCTTTGTCTCCTGCCCCATCTCTGTCCTCCTGGCTCTGCACAAAGGGAATCAGCTTTGGACCAAATATTCTCAAAAAGAATTGTATGAAAATAACCAGTTTTCCCACTTATGCCTCACAGTTACAGTAATCTCTGCTTGCAAGGCTGTTGTAGGTATATATTTTTCAGATGGGTAATGGGTTTTTTTGTTTGAGTTCAACTCTTTACGGGATTCTTAACCATGTTATAGGGAAAATAGATATGGATTTTATCAGCATGCTAGGTAGAATTTCTGCTAGTTGTCCTAACTACAGCACAGCAGCGTTTTAAAGAACATATTAGAAATGCATAACATAATCTCTGCAACATGGCTTTTAATTACTGATGCATTTGGAAAAATCTGTAAATGCCAGTAAAGCCAGCAAGTCTTTCTTTGGTGCACCAATCTGCAAGTATGCTTAATCCTGCAGAGAGTACATGGTGCTCATGGCTGCTCTTTAGAGCTGACCCATGTTTTTTATCAGTGCAATAAATATTGTGCTGCATCTTTTGGTCCAAGCTGTGGGATCTTCAAGCAGAAGCAAATCTAGATGGTTTCTCAGTGCTTCCTCTTTTTCTGTTCCTTGGTCCTTTATCTCAGCTGTCCTAGATACCCTTATGGACCATAAAATCATAGAATCATAGAACAACCAGGTTGGAAGGGACCTATCGGATCTTCTAGTCCAACCATTCCTGTCAAACACTAAACCAAGTCCCTCAAGACCTCATGCACCCGTGCCTTAAACACCTCCAGGGAAGGTGACTCAACCACCTCCCTGGGCAGCCTATTCCAATGCCCAATGACCCTCTGTGTGAAAATTGTCTATGTGGTCGTCTTTAAAGCATGTCCTGGCACTCTGCAAGCTCTGAGGCAGGACCACCCTCTGCAAACCATAGTGAGCAGCCTTGTGGTGGTCCCTGCTTTCTCTACAAACCAGCTTTACGAGACTGCAGAGAACAGAGGTTAAACACTGAGCAATTCAGGAAATTGGGGAAAAATAGTTTAGCTTCTCCTGTGGTGGAAAAAGTTGTTTTCTCCAGCTGGTATTTGGGGCAGTCAGTGTGTAGCACTTGTGGGTCACCTGCAAAGAAATTCTGTGCTGCCAGCCCAGCGTGTCAGCAGCAGTCGGGGTGTGTGAGAGGGAGGGAGGAGGGATGCTGCGGGGGGAGCATGTGAACTTGGGGCTATTAGAGACCATGGGAGGGAGAGAGCAGCTTTAAAACTCTGCGACAGTCCCTGCTGGTGTCCTTTCGCGAGGCAGTAGCTGCTGGGGAAGTTTTAAATTGGAGGCTGTGTTTTCTGTTTGGTTCTGCTGCTCAGTGTTTACCCAGTGATTTGGTCTATTAAATGGTGTGTCAGACATGGAGGTATTTATTTACTGCTGCTTTTCTTCCTCAGATTCCCAAAGGAAATACACTCAGGTCTCCTGGAGGTAATTTCCCCTTCTCCACATTTCTATCCTGACTTCTCCCACCTGCGGGAATCCTTTGGGGACCCCAAGGAAAGGGTCAGGTAAGAATCATTGAGCTTAAAACCAAGCAAGCCCTGAATTAAGTAACTGCATCGTCTCCTCTCTGACTCTCACAGGGAAAGCTCTTCCACAGGCCCAGGCGAGGCCCTGAAACTTGTGTTATCCAAGAGCTGGGAGGGTGTGCTGGTGATGGGGTAGGAAGTGGCACCAGCTTTGCAGGAGGCTTGCCTTGTGCTGCAGCATTTCCATCACCCAGCCAAGGGCTCATTTTAACCCAGCTGAGGTTCATTTTGAAGTCTTTGAGTTTTCCTGTAGCTCTTAGCTGAGCAGTTTGTGACCAGAAGGGAGAGAGACCGTATGCCATCCCCTCCTCAGAGAGCTCTGTCACCTTCCTGGCCTGAACCCAGCCTTTGTGGGCTCCCCCGAGCAGCCCAGCATCCTGGGAGAGACGGGTGCTCACATTACATTTATCTCTTGCAGGTGGAGGACGAAACAGAACCTCGACTACTGCTTTTTAATGATGTACGCCCAGTCCAAAGGCATCTATTACGTGCAGGTGGGTTTGGTGCTGGGCCAGAGGGGAGATGGACGTACCTGTGAGTTCACAGCAGCTTGCATCCAGCTGGGAGAGAGTGAAGAGCATGTCCATTTGTGTGATGAGGCAGAATGAGCATGAGTTTTAACCAGATAGGTTGAAAAGCTAGGCTTCTAAGCTGGTTTAGGCTTGGAGACCTCCCTCACTAGGGAGGGCAGGAATCTTTGTTTCGTTTACCTGTTAGATTGAGTGATAAAAATCTTCTTGGAGCATCTTCCAGAATAAACTAGATCTGTGCCAAAGCTTTCCTCCAATCTACAGCAGAGAGGCTCTTACTGGAACCTGGATATGGGTCATTAGCACTGAGCATCCTTTTCTCTTGCAGCTGGAGGATGATATCGTGGCCAAACCAAACTATCTCAGCACGATGAAGAACTTTGCCTTGCAGCAGCCCTCCGAGGAGTGGATGATCCTGGAGTTTTCTCAGCTGGGATTTATTGGTAAAGTTCTCCTCGACTCACCCCAGTCCCGGATAGATGGGGGTGCTTGTCCCCACCAGTTCTTGTAGGCTCTTAGGCTTTTGGTCCAGCGAGTTGTCCCCATGAGATGGTGGAATATTTAGACTTGGTCTCTCCCTACTTATGTCGTGTTTGCACAGGGGAGAAGGATCCTCATGCTGGTACTGCTGATACTCTTTATAAAAATAAACCTGGTCGGTGGCCCAGCTGACAGCCGAACAGCTTAGATATGACCAGTAGCTTTTAGGCTGGATGAGATCTGGAGTTGCCTAACAGTTTGCAAAAGGAAGTTTACATCAGCATAGAACTATTTTGGGAACAGCAGTACGTGGTTGCAGTAGCAGCTTGATCTGTTATTTTGGATGCTGGTTTGACTGGCTTAAAACTTGGAGTTTTCAGGGCAGGAAATGGTCTGTCCTGCAGCTGCTGAATGTTTTTCATCCGTATTTCTCCTTGCTGAATGGAAGGGTTTAGACCTTTTGATGCTGTCGTGACCTGTGAGACACTAATGCTTTCTAATTCTGCGATGAGTATTAAATCTGGGACCGTATTAGCAACGCCAGCAGTGCTGATACATAAAAGAGATCTGCATGCTATTTCCTTTATGTAGAGAGATGGACACCTCCACAGCTCAGTCTCCCAGATTTTTATTCCCCAACTCTGATTCTCGACTCCATGCCATAGCTGCTCTCTCTCTTCTCCTTTCCTTTGTTCTGCAGGGAAAATGTTCAAGTCTCTGGATCTGAGCTTGATCGTTGAATTCATCCTAATGTTCTATAAGGACAAACCCATTGACTGGCTGCTGGATCACATCCTTTGGGTGAAAGTCTGCAACCCTGAGAAAGATGCAGTACGTAAACAACCTCCGCTGAAGGGAAACCTCTGTTGTGTGTGGGCAGATGAGCATTTGGCCTGTGTCTCCAGAGGAGCATTTCTGTGAGCTCTGGTGCTAACTGACTCTGCACTGAGCTGTGCTATCCCTGTGAAGTGTGCTGCGGGGTGTCCTTGCGCATTGTGTGAGCGAAGACCTGGGAGTTCAGGCTTTTGTAGTTTGCAGCTGTCAGAAAAGGCATTATTTCTGCATCTAAGCACTGTTGGGGTATTCCTCCTCCAGTCCTGGAGGGCAGTAGCTATTCCCCATTCTTCTGTGTTGTTTTTCACTCTGATCTGCTTCTCTTCCTGGAACTGTTCCTTGTTTGCTGAGTGTAACCTCAGAGTAACCCTTAGGCTCTGGGCTCGTGTGCCGTACCTGCCTGGAAAAGGCACACAGGCTGCCCAGGGAGCTCACCCCATATGACCCAAGAGCAAGCGTGGAGAGTGCCAAAATGAAGCCAGAGCATGCGAAGCTTTTGTCAGGGTTTCTAGGAGCATGCAGAGAGGGTGAAATGGGCTCTGTTTTCATGCTGCTGCCTTCTTTGCAGAGTTGTGCCTGCACAAAACCTTGCAGGTGGCACCAAAGAAGCCCTTGTGCCCTGCAGATACTGTGTTTGAACACAAATCAGTGGCAGCAACGAGAGGCTAAAGTGAGTGGAAAGGGCAGAGGAGGAGTGTGTGTGGCAGCAAATGTAAGATGAGCTCACCACCACGTACTCTCCTGTCTCCACTCTGAACATATTTTATTTACTCCTATACTCATTCTCTCTCCTCCTCCGGCAGCAAACGAGCAGCAGAGTCTGTGCAATGCTCAAAGCTGATTGCTTAGGGTGGACTTTGTGGCCACAATTATTTTGTGGTGGCAATTTCCAGAGCAAGTGGTGACTGTGGAGGTGAATACATGTTTCTGTGTTGGCAGGGACAGGGCACCCTAAGGGCTCTGCAGAACTAAGGCAGGGATGTGGTTTAATTTGTCCTGGTCCTGGTAGAGGCTGTGATGGCAGCTCCAGCCCCCCGTGTGCAGCAGGACCAGTCTCAGATGATGCTTGTCGAGTCCTGGAAGTTCAAACCATGTGCTCAAGTGTGACAATCACCAGGCCTGTCTGGCAGCCCTCGGGGTCCTCAACCACGGGCAGGTTGCTGGGATGAAGCTGGGAGTGATACTGCTCTCTGTGACACTCCCTTCAAAACCCTCAGCTTGAGCACTGATTAAATGCAGATCCTACTGCACAGGATCACCTCCTTAGCTTGTCTTAGTTCCTCCCCTACCTGGTGGAGCCAAGGTTTTCCTTGGGGAACCTGCAAACCTCTTAGCTGTATTGTCTTTTTAAAAATTAACCTACTTTCCGTGTGGATTTCTGGCTCCTTTTCCCCACTGTTTGCATGATTAACTCTGCACAGCGCCCTTTCAAACATGACTTCCCCTTGTAAATCCCACTGTGCAGAATCAAATTGGTAGCAGGGAGGATTTGTCTTTTTGATTGAAAGTTTGTTTGACCTGAGCTTTTAGTAAGTGCTTTGCCTGCTCTGGATATATTCTGCTCTTTCTTTTTTAACTAATTTTAGATTTACCTGGGGTAGAGCTGTCTGAAAGGATGACCTTCTTACCACCCACTGAGCCATTCCCCCTCCTGGCTTGACTAAGATAACACGGCTTTCAGCAAATGCTTTTTTAGCAGAAAGGGAAAAGGAAAGAAAGAGAAATGAGGAGATGCTGTAGCTCCCTCCGTTCCCCTTCTTCCTCCTCTCCCTGACATGTGTCTGGGTTACTGACAGTGAGTAGGGTCTCTCCCATTAGCATGGCTGGTTTTAATTTTCTAATGTAACGTGAGCTGGATTAGGGGATTATCTCCTCTGCAGCTCGCAGGGGTCATGCCTGGAATTTCGCAGCTCCCGGCGTGGTGGCAGCAGCCCGTGCGGGCAGCCTGTCGCAGAGGCTCGGTGTGGTTGGCTTTCCCCATTGCACCCTGTCTGGTGCCAGGCAGCTGGTGACACGGTGCCAGGCAGTGGGATTTCTGCCAGGGGTGCTCTTGGGTGGGAGGCTGCAAGAGCAGATGGTGGTAGGGGGGTGCATGCATTTCTTTTCTTGGAAAAAAACAAAAGTCAGAAAACAAATACCTTCCCCCTCCAGTTTTTAACCCTGGATTTTTGTCCTGCTCCCCCAAGCTGAGAGAAATGAACTGTTTTTAAAATGTGAGTTCTTGTCTCCAGACTTTCAGTGGTTTTCCCCTTTGTTTTTTATTCCTTCTGTGTTGTCTCTCTCCCTCCATCCTTTGGAAAATCACTGACTGGATCAGAGTCGCATCTTCATTTGTTTACATGGAAGGATGGGTGCGAAACAGTCAAACAGCTCAGACAGTGGCACATGTCGTACGTCTGCTTAACGACAGCTGCCAACAAAGACCTCTGCCTCTCTGAGAAGAGCCCACACTTGCTACCCATTTGTTTAGACTCTGAGTCATCCTAGGACTTAGTGTACCTGGAGATCCTGAGTTCTGAGTAGCAAGGAAAAGGCTTTCCCTTAAGCCAGTGCAAAAAGAAATAGAATTCTCTGGTTGTCCCTGTCTGACAGCACCCAGAGGAGGTTTGCTCAGTGTTCACTAAGCTGTTGCTTGGCAAGGAGATATTTGGCGTTTAAACCTGCCCAGCAAAGCCTGAAAGGTCACTGACCAAGTCACAGTCAGCTTCCTCCAGAGTGTGGTTAAAAACCCTCTTGCCAAATTAAAACCAGAATAACACAGAAAGACTTAGAGATGGAGAGGCAGGGACGTTTATCTCTTCTCATGCCCTTGTCTGTTCATCTCCTGGGTCACGGTTGACCACAGAGGTTTAAGCGTGGGGCACTCTGGGATTGTCTTGTTTCAGAAACACTGCGACAGGCAGAAGGCAAACCTGAGGATCCGCTTCAAGCCTTCGCTCTTCCAGCACGTGGGAACCCACTCCTCCTTGGCTGGGAAGATACAGAAGCTGAAGGTGGGTACCAGCTGTCTGTCCAAGCTGCAGGCAGCCTTTCTGCCAGGCCTGGCCTGTGGGGACACTGGCTGCTTTTGGGGAGGGAACATCAGTGACAACAACTGGCGGGACAGTGGATTTCTGTGCAGTGCTTTTGTTTAGTTCCGAATTACAGTGAACTCATGTAGCTGCTACTACTCAGCACAGCAGTGACAGGTACCAAGAGCCGCTGGCTTTTAAACCTTGGTACTCATCCTGGACACCCATCCTGAGAGCCAAAGCATGATCCAGGCAAGCAATTATGAACCCTGGAGAGATGATTCCCGGGTTGATTTGACTTCCTTCTCACCCCTGTCCTTATTCACGGGATTTGTCAGTAGGTAAACTAGAGCCTGTTGGGTAAGAGCTTAAATTGTTTGTGTGTATTTAAACATCAGCAAAATCAAGCTTCCCACAGTTATGTGGCATAGACACACATCCCTGGTCTGTGCTCGGTGTTGCATCTATCCAACCCCTTGGTAAACGGAAGCTGTAATCCAGTTTGTACCACAGTGCAGGGTCTGTCAGGCTGTGTAATCCAGTCATTTTATGCCATCGTCAGCCCCTCACCCACCTTCTCCTCAAGTGTGAGGACTGCTTGCAGAGATCCTGGGTCACGTGCTCAGGGATGTTTGAATAATGACAAGTTCTTTGGTGCTGAATTAGAGCGTACAGACAGGGTGTTTCTCTGTGCTGCCTCTCCTGAAGTTGTCTTCCTGCGATCCAGCCACGCATTGCCCTCTCTGGTGCCCTCTCTTATTCCTTCTGTCCCTCATCCTTCTGTCCGGTGCAAACTGAGAGCTTTTAGTTTGTGGTTTCTTGTTGCTAGGACCCCTGTTCCTCACAGGTGAGGGCAGCTCATGACCCTTTTCTGTTGTTTTGCTTTGTGCCCACCAAGGACAAGGACTTTGGCAAGCATGCCCTGCGGAAAGAGCACGTCAACCCTCCTGCGGAGGTGAGCACCAGCCTGAAAACCTACCAGCACTTCACCTTGGAGAAGGCTTACCTGCGGGAGGACTTCTTCTGGGCCTTCACTCCCACTGCTGGAGACTTCATCAGATTCAGATTCTTCAAACCACTCCGCATTGAAAGGCCAGTGCCTGGAGGGGGTCAACAGGGGACGACATGGGGACAGCCTGGAGCATGAGGAGAAACTTCCCTTTGGCTCTTCTGGCTCATGTTGAATTTCTTGCCCATCTCCTGCTTGGCTGTCTGGGAAGAGGGAGCGATGCTCTTCCAGGCGGAGGATAACTCAACCCTTCTTTGGTCAGACCATGTTTGCTAGAGCCCTTTGTGCTTGCGAGCAATCCACACTTTAGCTAATCTGGCACAGAAAGTCTCCTTCCAAACAATGTGCCTGTGGGATTTTGGGGAAGGTGCCTGCTAGGTTGAGCTATTTGATGGTTGGGGTGAAAGCCATCGTGTCCCTCCTCACTCAGCGTGGGTTTCTGTGGCTTTGATCTCTGTCACAGGTTCTTCTTCCGCAGTGGGAACATCGAGCACCCAGAAGACAAACTCTTCAATACAACGGTGGAGGTTCTGCCATTTGATGTGAGTGTTTTGTTGAGAGCGGAGATGGTGTTGAAGTGGGAAGCAAAAGATGTTTGAGAGAAGGGAGCTACTTTAAAGCTATTGGGAAAATCTGGTAACCAGGGGTTACACCTGGGGTGGTAGCAACTCAGAAGCAGGGATGCTGTGCTGAGCAGTCGCTATTTGTGCCTGCAGAGGGGATGCTCGGGTGGCTGTAGAGGAGGGGAAGGAGCCAGGATGGTGCAGTGGAAGCATCAGCATGAGGGCAGCAAGTGCTGGGCATGAGGTGGGGGGATGAAATATCGAGGGCTGCTGGCAAGGGCAGCTCTGGGGTTGCTGCTTTTGCTTGGGGCTTATGGGCGGCTCTTGGCACTGGCCTTGTGTGGAGCTCCTCTCCTTCCTGCAGAGCCTGCAGTCGGATAAGGAAACCTTGCAGGAGGGCAGAGGCACAGCTGTCAAATACCGCAGGACATCGGACGGCTACATCCAGATAGGTACAGCAGGCTGAGGGGTGGTGAACTGCCTGCTGGGTTTGATGACATGGCCCATATCCTCACCTGCAAGTAAATCAAGACCCTTTAGTGCTCTTTGCTTGCCAAGAGCAATTTCTGCTTGCTGGGAGCCAGGTTGGAACAGGGTTTAATTGTCACTGTCTCATCTCCTTCACCGCCCTCCTTTCCCTCTTGGACTAGGTGTCTTCTTTGGGTGCTTTTCTGTCTTATACTTCTGCCTGTCTCTACTCAGAGCTGAGACCAAATGATTCAGATTATCCACGTGCCTGACCTGATCTTAAAAAACCTTCAACATGGATGATTTTGCACTCTCCCTTCACAGCCTCTCGGTACTCACACCACTTGCAGCTTGGACTTTATCTCCTACCACCTAACTTGTTTTAGTGCTTGTCCTGCCCTTGGACTAGAACAAGTGCTCACAGCCTATGGGTCCCATCTCGTGTTGGGGAGCTGCAGGCCAGGGGCTGCCGTGGCTGCTGGCGTCCCTGCCTCACTCCCTGCTCTCTCCGCCAGCTTCCTTCTCGAAAGGTGTCGCAGAGGGTGAGGTGGATCCATCCTTTGGGCCTCTGGAGGCCATCCGGCTGTCCATCCAGACTGATTCCCCAGTGTGGATCATCCTGAGCGAGGTACGTGGGGCTTCGTGGGTAGAGGGACGGCTTTGAGCTCCCCACCACCTCCCCCTGCACTCTCTCTAATTCCAGTGCTCTCTCTTTCCAGATTTTTATCAAAAAAGCGGAGTGACACAGGTGTGAGGAAGGGTGGACATGCACTGGATCCCTGGTCCTACTCCCTCCCCTCCCGCTCCCTTCTCCCCGGGGCGCCTCGCCCGGGTGTGAGGACAGGCGCACACGCCAACAGGCCTCAACAAATGGGCTGCTGGGCCAGCACCACCCTCCTCAGCCAGTGCTGGGGGCCAGGACGTCATCTTCTCCAGAAGAAGAGTAAAAAGCAGAACCCACTCTCCCGCGCTGAGGGCTGTCTTTGCTCCCCGCGGCCTCTCGCGGGTGCACGGCCGCACCGACACAAGGGACAGTTTGGGGTCGGGGGAAACTTCAGCAAGCGCGGGGACTAAAAGTACCTCCAGCCCAGGACAGGGTCATTGCTGGCTGTATCTGGGGACTGAGCCGGGACTCGGTCACGTTGAGTCCTGCCCTGCTCGTGCGCTGGGGTGGAGGTGGCCAGGAACCGAGGTCTGCGTTGCCTTTGCCCAGGCAACAGCCCTGGCCACAGCTGAGAATTAAGTGAGGGTGAAGACTGACGCTCCTTCAGTGGAGGAGGAACATATCCGAAGGGGTTGGAGCTAGGAGTATGGCAGGGAAAACAAAATAAAAATAAAATACGCCACACTGTGCCTGCCAGCATTGAACACAGCCCCTTCACTCACAGTGAAGTCTCCAGTGTCTTCATGCCTTGAGGTTGAGTGCAGAAACCTTTAAATAACTGTTTTGGTTATTGATCGGTGTGAATTTTAGGGAGAGAAAAAAAAAAAAAGAACCAGAAGTAGCTCAGTTCAAAAGTAGTAGGGATTAGTGTAAATCCCAATGTCTCTTCAGCTATACACTGGAATGCATTATACTACTTTAATGTGCTGTATTTTTTATTATTGGATACATTTCATTTTTTCAAGTACCTCTCTATATATAAATATATAAAATAATGTGCACTGTAATAAAAGCTAAATTTAAACCTTTGGAGAAGCGGTGGGAGTCACTTGTGACAGGGAGCCCCGACACCTGAGATGATGCTTTTCCTCAGTGCTCGCCCTGAGCCGATGCTCCCAAAGTGTCACTCAGGCTGAGGAAAGGACTTGGAGCAGCCCAGGGGGAGACTCATGCTTTTGCCCCTGCAGCAGCAGCACAGGGACCTTCAGCAGTTAATAAAGAAAGGCTGGTCAGCTCTTTCCTTGGCACGGAACAAGGAAGGCACTTGGGGACCCGAGGCTGCACTGGCGAAACACTTGTCTTACCAAATAGGTTGCTCTTTTTATTCCCACGTAGCCCTTAGCAAGGAGCTGCCTGGGTGGTACCTGCTTTAGTTACCAGCAAAGCCCAAGTGTGCACCAGAGGTGGAATTCTAGAGAGAGGACAAAGCCCTGCTGGAGGGTTGGAGGTGAGTAAAGTCAGCACCAAGTCAAGATCATTCTACTCAACACCAACACCAAACAGAGATATTGGCATTTGGACTAGCGTCAGGCTTTTCCCCCTAAAGTTTAGATAAAGTTTTAGAGAATTTTGCCCACCCTTTCAAGTTGATTTTAATTGTGGCAGCTTTTCCCATGCAACCCATTCCCCTGACCTTCAGCTGCTCTCACACCTGGCTCCCAAGCGCCTTTGACAATCACAGGTGATTTCTGTGGAGAAAAGGAATTTATTTTTTTGCATAGTCATGGTATGACCCTTCAACATAGATCAGTAGAGCAGCAAAGAGGAGTGACAACAGTGTATGGGGTCAGCCCGTGCTCCCTGAGGCAGAGCCAAAGGCATGAGAGGTTTCAGAGCAGACCCAGCTGTGCCTCCCATCCTTCGCTGGGCATTATGGCTGAAGAGCAGAGCTTCGCAAGCAGTAAAGGACCAGCACCCACCTCTGTAAGCACAGAGCTGGGGAGACACTCCGTCCCCGACCCTTCCACGTGACTCCCACCCCTCTGCTGGTGCCAGTGTTGGTTTTTGGAGAGCAGGTGCCCCACTCACCAGGCGCTGAACAACTGGAGGGGCTCCACCAGCACTGCCGCCCATGCCAGGGTGTGCGGCAGCATGAAGTGTGCCAGGAGCCCAACCACTGCCAGCCCCAGCAGCAGCCAGAGCAGCCGGGCACTGGCGTACAGCGGTGCCAACCTGTGCAAGGAAAAAAACGCTGTCAGACCCTGCAACCAACCTGGGGAACTAAGCATTCTGAGGGCTTGGCATCACAGAAGAGCTAGGTTGGAAAGGACTCACTGGATCATCGAGTCCAACCATTCCTATCAAACACTAAACCATGACCCTCAGCACCTCATCCACCTGTCCCTTAAACACCCCTCCCTGGGCAGCCTGTTCCAGTGCCCAGTGACCCTTTCTGTGAAAATGTTTTTTCTGATATCAAGCCTGAACCTCCCCCTAGGAGAGCTTGAGGCCATTTCCTCATTTTCCATCCCCCATCACTTGGGAGAAGAGCCCAGCTCCCTGCTCTCCACAACCTCCTTTCAGGTAGTTGTAGAGAGCAATGAGGTCTCCCCTCAGCCTCCAATTCTCCAGGCTGAACAACCTCAGCTCTGTCAGAAGCTCCTCTTGTTCTCCAGCCCCTTCCCCAGCTTTGTTGCTCTTCTCTGGACTCGCTCCGGAGCCTCAGCATCCTTCTTGTGGTGAGGGGCCCAGAACTGAACACAGGATTCGAGGAGCAGTCTCATCAATGCCGAGTACAGAGGGAGAATAACCTCCCTGGACCTGCTCTTCACACAGTTTCTGATACAAGCCAGGATGCCATTGGCCTTCTTGGCCACCTGGGCACACTGCTGGCTTGTGTTCAGTCACTGTCAACCAACACCCCCAGGTCCTTCTCCTCCAGGCACCTTTCCAGCCACTCTTCCCCTAGTCTGTAGCTGCACAGAGTTGTGCCCCAAAATCTCTCATCCTCCTCCAACACTGTTCTGGGGAGAAGGGGGTGATGCAGACCTGACTTCAGGAAGGAAACCTGCCCCAGGGACATTTGCAGCCTCCCGGGGGTGGTTTGTGGTGCCCACAGCCCCAGCTGGGTACTGACCGTCCCTCCGCAGCCGCAGCGTAGCCCTGGAAGTACTTGTAGCGGGTGTAGAGGTAGAGCAGCCCACAACCTGCAGCCACACCTGTGGGGGAGAGGCCAGAGGCCTGGTGAGGGATGGATGGTGGGTGACTAATTGCTTGGTTCTGGTTTCTCATTCTGACATAATGAGCTGGGTATCGTGTTGCAGCTCTGCTTTAGGTTGTGGCCACCAGCCTGACCTTATCCACAAGGAACAGCGAGGGGGAACAGCCTGGCTCTGTTGGAGGAGCATGGGCTGCCAACACCACCAAACTTCTTCTTTGGGAAAGAGACCAGTTTGGCTGCTCCCAATAGCTTCACAAACACCAGAGGGGCTCTCCTGCATCTGTCCAGCCAAGGGGGAACTTTGCTTTCCCTAAATAACAGCCTCATGGGTACAGAGAGGCTGTGCCTGAGTCATTATCAGATTTAAACCAGTTTTTTTTTTCCGTTTTGCACTCATGGTTTGGGTTGGATTCCCCTCCCTGACACCCCTCCTTACCTTGCTGGAAGAAGATTCCAGCAACCCAGAGAAGCGAGATGAAGATTGGGAAGTACTCGGAACAATTTGCCCTGGTGAGAAGCAGAGATCAGTCAAAACTGCATCCTCACACATCAGAGACCAGTTAACCAAGGCCTGGGAGGAGAGCTGGAAACCCACGTGGAGTAAACTGAAGGGGCCAATAAGGGACCCTGTTGTGCTAGAGTGAAAAAGCCTTTTCTGCAACCAAGAACACCAAATATCTGTATTTCAGAGAAGAAAAGCACCCTAACAATGCACAGGGTTCTGCTCACCTGCATTCACACAACCCCTGCATCAACAAGCAGTGGCTGAGATGGAGACATGTCTACTGGACCCTCCCTGGGCTCTGGCCTTGGCCCCACACATGGTGCCTTCTCAGACATCGGGTGCAGCTACGAGCTTAAAAGCTTCAAGCACAGAGATTCCTTGGAGTTATTCAAGGAGCTTTCTGTTCCCCTTGGGCGAGCACAGCTCAAATTTGGGTGTCACACAAGTCTGCTCCAGGAAGGAGCCTTCTCCCACGTCAGATTCAGGTGATCAAATCTCTAGCCAGGTTTTCTTCCTTCCTTTTTTTTTTTTTTTCTGAAAAAAATACAATTTTTCTGCAAGAACGGGCGGTACAAGCTGTGCTATGAAAGACAATGTGTTTGTTTCCGATTCCTCCAACATTTTACCATTCCCTCGGCAATTTAATCTTAAATTTGGCCAAAAGTTTACCAAGTCTCAGGGAGCGGAGCCAGACTGGGAGCTGGAAAAAGCCTGAAGAATCTTATGCTGCAAACGCAGTTTAAGCCTCGGCGAGGAGGGGCTGCCAGGTTTCCGGGAGTGAGTAATAAATCAGTACCTTTCCCCACACATATTTTTTTAATATTTCAAAACAAATTATGCATTTGTATCCTTTTCAACAGGGATAAGGATAAAGGAGGGGAAAAAAACTTTCAAGAAAGAAAAACCTTTTCAAACTTGAGTTCATTAAGGTTATGTTCTCTGAAGAATATGGAAGTGCCACAGCCCCATGGCACAACCCGGCTAACGCACAGCCTGGTATTTAATTAAAAGCCACATCAGCAGCTCCCCAGCTAGCGAAGGCTGATGCCTCCCACGCTTCTGGCCTCTCGCGGCATCGCAAAAGGACCAAAGTGGGTGGGTTTGACACTTCACAAATGTTTCCTGCACACTGGCGAAGAAACAAAGCTCTTGGTTCGGGATTTAGTGCCGCACTCGAGTGACCCTTCAAGCCAGCTCCGGCCAAGTCCTCTCGATTGCTTATGAAACTGAGATGAAAAATCGGATCCAGTGCTTGCTGGAGGCTGAAGTGATCTGTGAACGTTCCCAGTTTAACGCCAGCGTCGCTCTCTCCATAGGAACAGAGCAAACAGAAAGTCCTCCACACAGACCCACAAGCACTGGCTTCCCCAGCTTTATGGCTTAGAAAAAGGAGAAGAATTAAACCGTCGTCGCTGGTTCTGCCAGCAAGGCCCTCTGCTTCGGTTCAACAGCAAAAACTTACAAGCAAATATCAGGTAATTAACATAGCTTAATGATTATAAAGCATTAATACTCGACACCTCATCCATGCAGCCACTAATTGGTAACTTGGCTGCCTCTCGCAGCGCTGGAGGAGGATTAACACGGAGAGAAACACTCCAGCTAGAGTGCTCCAAATCAAAACTCAGACCTCTCCATACAAAACACTAAAAAAAACATATTAGCAGTAAGTGAAGAGGTGTCTTGAGGGGTGACTTCAGTCTTCCCTGGTAGTGCCACTTGACTCAAATAATTTCTAGATGGAGTCACCACAAAAAAAAGTCAAAATCTTACTGGGCTCGGAAGATCCGCTCAAATTCTGGGGGACCTCTTGTCTCGGGAGGGGAGATCTTGTACTTCCGCCGAGCATAGATCACCTGCAGCACAAAATAGGCTAAAAAAAGAACAACAGAGGAAGGGTGATGGCCTGGCAGTGTTTTATTTAGCTCAGAATCAAACAAGTGGTTGGAGAAAAAGAGCTGATAGTGCCTGGATTCATAGTCCAGGGCTTTCACACATGATCTGGAATATATATGCTGTGTGTTTCACACTGATACTCTAAGTTCTGATTTGGTTATGGTGGCAGGTACCTGTGTACACGGAGCCGAGGTGCTGCCTGGTGCTTTGCATAGACCCACACCCCGTGTGCCGCAGCGGAGCCCACGGTGCTGCTCCCCAGCAGCTCAAACACTGATCATATGTAAAATGTAAAATTACACCCTGCTTTTCAGCAGTAGTTTTGAAGCAGCCATGTTTATGGTTAGGGAGAAATTTCTCCTTTATTACACTTTCCCTGTTTGTGCTTCCTTGAAAGTCTGGTAAAGCCGTTACTCATAAATGATCCCCTAACAGTTCCTGATGGGATATTTATATTTAAATATAATGGTAAATATTTTCAGATAAATTAACTGCACTTCTAGTAAATTGGTAGTGTCTAGAAACGCTGTCACCTAAAAGTCTAATTGCCTTTTTTTGTTTTCTTCTTCATCATTCCTGAGGTCCTGAGGGACATGGTTTAGTGTTTGATAGGAATGGTTGGATCTCTTCCAACCCGGTTGTTCTATGATTCTATGTTTCTATGATCTGTTTTCAATGCACAGATCAGTCATATAATAAATGTTTGTTTGAATTCTATTCATTATAACAAAAAAAAAAAAAATAGTAGGTAGTAGATATCTCAAACCTTTTCTGTCCTGATTTTTATAACAATTTTATCTCTAAAACGTATAACAGTATAACAATAGTCCTACAGGGAGGCCACCACCACACACTAACACCTTACCCAGCCCATGCTCACACCCAGAATCATTCTTTTTAAACCCTGTGCTCTGTATTTAGAGTATCGGTGCACCTGCAGCCAGATGGGTACAAAGCTTTTGTACGAGGGTGGCCCCGTGTTACAGAACAGCAACCAAACCGCGGAGCACTAGGATGTCATTAAGTCAATGAGAGATGCTCACGATCATGAGATGCTGTGATCAGCCCGTGCCAGGTTTGGGCTGAAACACAAACTCTGTGTCTGCTACGTTGGCTCCTTTGGACCTCTGGAGGGTTGAAAACTTAACATGAAGATTTGGACTGTCTCACTGTTTGATGAGAGTTCTCATTCCTGCAGGTGATATTCCAAGTTTTTACATTTAGGTGCACGGCTACATTGCTGCACTTACTGAAAATGAGAATTTTTACACAGGAGAAAACTAACTTATAAAAACAATTACTTTGGTGGCCGAGGCAGAGTGCTGCTGATTGAGTCACTTGGATTAGCAAGGTCCTAACTGGATTGTCGCATTCTCATAAAGTAGATAAAGCAAAGCAGAGGGTTAGAGAAGGCAAAGTAGGGGCAGATGGTGCAAGATTAAAGAGAAGACAAGTCCGCGTGTGCCTGCAAAAAGAGAGTTAGAACATATGCAGAAGAAAAGGGAATTGGAAACGTAAATATCCTGATGCTGCACAACCTGCATACTGCACATAGAGAGTCATTTAAGAAAACGTCTGCATGTTCTGGCCTCTTCCACAGGGTGTGCAGTGACCCAGCCCTAAGTGAGAGCAGCTGAGAGAAGGGAGGGGAGGAACATCTCTGCTTTCCCCGAATTCATTTGTTCATTTCCCGTTAATAATGGCTGAGGGTGACCTCTTCATCACTGTCTTTGTTAACTTGCTTTTATTTTTGCCACCTCCAGCCACCCTAAGTTACAAATTACCTGTTCAAATTCAATCACAGAAGATACTGGACTTTAAAGACGTTCTATTGTGGAAATGGTTATAAGTTTTAAAGTAAAACTTGAATTTCATTTCCTTCAAGGATGTTGGCTTTGAGGTTTACGAATCATTTAGTCCCTACTAAATACCAAACATCCTCGGGGACGACACTTCCCCATGAACAACCAAATGTTTATATCATTTTACCACATAGGAAAACAGCAGCTTTCATTCCAAGCGAATGAAACACAGGGATTGAGCTCCACAGTTTAATATAATCAGCTCACTACTACCTAGCATCGCATGAAGGACATTTACCTTGCTCCAGGACTCCCAGGACTGTGACGGTGGCCAGCAGGTCGATCTGATCTCTCATGGTGCTGCCTGTAGACAGAGCCCCCAGCCAGGTGTGATGAGCAGAGCTGCTCCCCAACTCTCTCTCCCATCCACCCAACCCTGCAGGCTCTACAACCACCTTATTGCTCTGCAGCAACACGTGTTTCCTCCACCGTGCATTAACTCTCCCCACGCCACACAATTTTCCAAAGCACCCACAGAAAATGTCTATGCCAGACAAATGCTTTCTGCTGAACCACATAACAGCGAAAGTTTTGTGTGTGAAATTCTTGCAATTCTACTTACAACTTTTGTACCACGATTGAATTAAGTATTGGTGGCAATTGCGAGATGATGGGAACTTTCCCAGCCTGTTTATTGCTAATTTTAAAGAGCTCTGAAGCACCTAAATTATATGCAAGGCTGTTAAAAAATATTAACAAATTAATGATTTGACTTCTGCTCTTATTCCAAGCAACAGAGTTGACCATGTGAAAGATTTCCATCTAGAATAACTTGGGTTTATTCTGAATTTTTAGAAGTGCGTTCTGATATTTTATCTTATTAATAAGCTCAGCAAAGAGAGTCCCTTTGTCCTTTTCTAGTGCTCAGTCACTTCTTGTAGTTTTCTGATGTTTCTAAAACAACCCTTATTCCTGGCCAACACACCAAAGAACTGTTCTCAGTTCAGAGCCAACAGCAGCGTAGGATGCAGAAGCACACGGACCCTCAGAGATGTTACACCGACATCATAACTGTAACTGTGAAATGTAAAGTTTGAAAACCAGCAGTAGTTTAGCCCCAATGATCTTTTCTCCCCTGCCCAAAAAGTAAAATACGCATCAGTTCGAAAAGTTATAAAGCTGCTCCAAAGCACAGGGTATGGATAAAAACCTGCTCTGACTTTAAAGATTTTAAAACCAAAAAAGAAGGGGGAAAGGTATTATTAGTTACTAAGGTTTCCCGTTGATTTTGATGAAGAGAGGCGACAGTTGAGCCACTTATCATCACACAGAAAACTTCAGGAATTTGTGCGCAGGACCAACCAGACCCATAGACCCTCCTGACTGGGACACAGCAAGTTCATTCTTCTGGCTTGACTATTCACCTCAAAACCCACTGTGACAAATCAAACACTTAATTCCAATATACAAGCTGCAGATTTTTTTATAAAACACATGTAGAATAGCAAACCTGCTCCTCTTCTCTACAAAACACTCTGACACCATCTGATCATGCAAGTGATGGAGCTGGAAATGGCTCTGCTTATTGCAGGGGGGTCGGACCAGGAGATCTTCGGAGGTCCCTTCCAACCCAAACCATTCTCTGACACGACTTCCAAGCCCCCAGGCTGCTAGTGGTCCCAGACTGAAATAGAAATGAAACAATTCACTTTATCAGAATCTATCAGCAACCCAAGATTTCACCTGGCGTGTCTGATACAGGAGCCAGAAGGGAAATACCATACAATTTCAAAAAACTTCTGCTTATAAAACAACTTCATTAAAGAGTTATGTCAGCCTCGGCCAAACAAGAAAAATAAATAATCAGTTTCTGAGCAGAGCTTGGTCACAATCTGCCATGGACTCCTTAACATCTTTGGAAAAACACGGATGTCACCTCAGTAGGGCAGAGTTTGGGCAATTTGTTTCACTCAGCATTAAATATAACGCAGCATCTTTAATGGTTAAAGGAAAAGTTAATAAAGCAGCAAGTTCACAGTTCCTCAGGGGCCCAAAGCAGCTCATCCTGGTACTGTTACTCATCACTACACTCGGTTCTTTACCAGCTTCTGAAGTTACGGGTGCTCTCCTGCCCCCAAACACAACATCAGGCTTGTAGAGTGGGAATATTCCCAAAGCATATTCAGGGGAGTCAGGATGCATTTGGGGAGGAAATCTGAAAGCTCTGAGCTAGGCCCTTAAACATCTTAGTTATATAATAAGATACCAACTTCAGTGCTAAGAGAACGATTCTGTAACATTTGAAGCTGACTAAAATTCTCATTACATGCTTGAAATGACAGTAAAACCTAAAATGAATACAGTCTTAGCAAGAAATGCATGTGTCATACTTAGCAATTCCTTATCACTGTTGCTAAATCTGTGGTTGGAGAGACTTGCGGTGTTAGTTCAGAACTTGGGACCAGATATCATCAGCTAAAAGGCACACTCGACAAACAGGAAATATTACAAACACTAATGAGTTCTTGGGTCTGCTGCAAATGTTACAATAGAGTAAGAAAACCACTTGGAAATGTTCAGTTCAGAGTAATTAATCAAGTAATAGCTCACTATCAGGAACGCACTGATATCCAAACACACATCACTAAAGTCAGGCTACTTCAGGCATTGATGGAGCCCCAGTTCCTTGCTTTACCTATTTACCAACATACCTGTAGGTGTCCAGCTTAAGAGGTTCCACGATCCAGTAGGGTCAGAAAGATCTATTTTTCTGTTCATTTTCCACAGTCTCTCGAACTCACCAGCTCAGGACCTGATCAGCAATCTTCATGTAACTCATTACCAGTGTTTTGTTCCTGGTTCAGACACATTAACTCACACCTGCAGCACCTGCTCCTCATTTCTCAGTTTGCTTATTTGTTTGCAGGCTGCCTATATCAAACAAATACCTCAAGGAAACCGGTTGGAATGCCGAAGGCCTGTTACTTTGAGGGAATTTGAGTCTATTTTTGGAATGCTTCCATTTTGCATGTGAGGTCTGCATAGTTGTCAACAGCTTCATCATTAGTAACAACCACCTCTGCAGTCCTATTTCCCAGCTTAAGGCCTACAACTGCATTTAAAAAAAAAAATAGAAGTCCAGAAGCAGCAGGTGTAACAGCCTTGTTCTCACAGGAAAGTTTTCTAAGACTTCTTTAAATGGACTTTTTGGAACTGTAAGAATTCGTACATATAAGCCTTAGTAACAGGCTGACTAAACTCTTGTGTTGGGATGAAGGAAAGCATCTCGCTGGGAACACCACCAGTGAACACTCTGCTCACACAAATGCATGAAGTCACACCATGTATGTTTAATACACTAGCAAAATATTTATTTTATAATGATAAAACAGAAGTGAAGGATTTTTTTTGGTGTGCACCAGAAATTGTAGTAAAAGAATAAGGGGATTAATGGACTCTTTATACATTTCAATGACAAAAATTCATAAAGGTTAGCATCAAATTCAACTGTTCTCCATTTACAAGCATAAAACTTACCATAATACCCCCCCAAAACACATATATAAAGAATTATAGTTTTAAAATCTATAAAAAGTAAAAAATATACAGTCAGAAGATCTAACTCTTATTCAAATCTTTAATATAAAATTGTAAACATTTATTTACACAAAGGAAATGTGTATAACAAAATTTTGAGCACCCTTTTCAATTGAATTGTGGTTTTTGGAAGGCAGTGGATGTTGCACAGTGACACTCTCACCTTTCCTACCCAACCCAAACCGCAGTTTATAAATAAAGCCATGGGCGGTTGGCCAGGTACAGTTCAGGGGAGATACATTTTATTGCTCTGAAGCTGCAAGAAATGGAAAGCCCAAGTGCATATATAGACAACGACACATTAAAGGGCATAAAGGCAAAGCCCAGCCCTACCCATGCACCTATGTACATCTAAACTGTATTTTCATTTCCATTGAACTGTTTCAACCTTGTACAGTGACACCGTATTTCCAACAGTGATCCCGCTGCGCAGGCAGAGACCAAAACCAGAAGCAAGGGCTGTTGTTTCTATGGGGTTCAAACACTGTTTGGATCCTGTTCACACACAAAGACCAATGGCCGTTATAAGCCAGTTTGCTAGAATCACACTTCGTTTGACTTCAACAGTACCATGAGAAGGCCCTGTTTTCAAGTCTAGATACCTTCCTGAACAAATCCGCTGGTCAAGCAGGGCAATATCCACCTTAGCTTCCAGAAACAGGGGAGGAAAGAGTACATCCACGTTTTCCTGGATATTTAGCGGGATTGCCTTTTTGGTAGTAAAAATGCAAACAGCAGATGTTCTTTTCCTCCCATTAAGAAATCACGACTGGATGGCCTGTATTTTGACTTCCTCGGAACAAAGCCTGTACGCAAAGGCTACTGGAAAACGCAGCAGATTTCACCACAGCCTGAACAGGGAAGAAAGAAAAGCTGAATCCTACTACCCTGTTATCTCTCTCAAGTGTTTGTAAGGGGGAGAAAAAATTAGTGACATTGAAAGACGTCACTTGCAATTATGAGGTCCCAAACACCCCCAACAGGAAGGGAAGGCACACTGGTGCAAAGTTAACTCTTAAAAATAAAAATAAAGCAAACACTCCTTCCCCTGCCATTGCTAGTTTACATCTATACTCTTCTAACAAGACTTACCTTGGACCAGTTTTTGGTTTAACTTAACAGTAAACCAAACTCACTAGCTCTTTTCTTAGACTGCCAGTCTAAGAAAAGTTAGCATCAGTTATTTGCATCTCAACTACTCATTCTAGAAAACAGAAGTGTCAACAACTGAAGTCGCCAACACCTTCGTTTTCCCATTCAAAGACAATATTCGGATTATCTTTTCAAAAGCTCTACAAGGAATTAAGTCTGCTTCAGTGAAGTTTTATCCATTATTCAACTGTGGGATCCACCGATCAACGCGTATCTTTCACCAACAGTTCAACACGATACAACAGAGTTCAACAGAGCGTAATTCATCCACACTAGGTAAGTGTGCTGGACAAACCATGTTCCATGCATATTTGGAAAGGGTTAAAGTATTAGTGTTAAAAAGCAGTTTTTAAAAGTGCAAATTGTCTCATAAAGAAGCTGCAGATACAGTAAGATATTTTCCTTCTTTGAATTCAATGTTATCCTTCACTTCCCTTCGCCCACTCTGAAAAAATCAACCATCTCTCGCACATCTCTGCAGTGCAGAAAACTCCTGAAGAAGCCAGTCTGTGTCGAAGGAAATTTCTTTTAAACCACAATGCTGGGTTTGGCTAGAAAGTCTAAAGAAGTTTTACAAAAAAAGTGGATTTAGAAAGGGAAGAGGTATTTGTGCATTTAAAACAAAAGCTTTCAACTTTATTTTCATTTTAAAATAAAGGTTAAGGCAAGGTGGTTTGTTGGTGGATAAGGGAATTTTTTGGTAGAAAGTAAGGACGTTGGAACACCGACTGTTCCCATTATGGTTTTTGTCCTTTCTGGACTGACCCCAGCACACGGATAAGAGGTGTCATTGGGTTGAGCTGAAGAACCAGCAGCTGCTACAAGGGATATTAAAGAAGTAAATCCACCAGTCTATACAAAGATTATCAAACTTGAAACCCAGTTTTAAACGACAAGTATTTAAAGGGGGAGACTTCCATACCGGAGCAACCCTGATACAAGTATTCTCCCAGGCTGCCTGTGCTATTATTGCTGATAAGGACTTTCCACCTCTCGGCCCAATTCTTTCTTTCCTCACTTTCATCCTGAAGTGACAAAGTCTTGTGCTCACTGCATCACTGCGAACTTTGGGGAATGAACTGATCTCCGAAGTTAGTTTTACTTTTTACTACACAGAAAACTAGATGAGCTGACATGAAGCAAAGGCTTCGTTTAAATACAACTACCTTTGGAAATAAGTTATGAAGAAACAGGTGCAAAGTAAATGGCTTTACAATTCACGTTAAACCTACTACAGTTTAAAAGTTCTCCCATAAGAAATTCCCCCTTTAAATACAGCAAAGGTATAAGCCAAGAACTGTGCCTCTCTACAACAGAGTGCAAACTGCAGCTTAAAGACTACAATCTATTAAGACGACTACCTAGACTAACTGGCCAGGTTTTAATACTTTCTTTCATCTATTCACCAGCATCTAGAAATATTTACGGTGAAATATCACTTGCTTATTGAGAGTACAGGCACACGCTTCAGCGATGGATACAAGAAACAATTCAGAACAGTTTGCAAGCATACTCGGGCGCATACAGCCTCTTCTCAAATAAAAAGTCAGAAGTTGGATGGACAGTACTATTATTGCATGTAAAGCTGTGAACAACTAATGATTGCAAGTAATAGCTGCAGGACACTAAGCCCTAGGCAAATTTGTGCAACTATTTGCTTTCTTTCTGCACTATTTCTGCGGAATTTTGTTTTATTTTTAAATAATTAAAAACTTAATTTTAGAACACTGCAAGTGAGATTTCTGAAAGGCTGGCTAGGACGCACGCAATTGGTTTTTTGACCTGTTCAAGTGCACAACTCCTTAGAGACACCAAGACAAAGCGCACTGTTCCTGCAGACCCGCTTGGTGCGCCGTCACCGTCTATCAACGCTCACTGAGAAGCAGCTCCAGTCCCTTTCCCAACCCTTTACCTCTAATGCCTGCAAGACTCCTCAATGCCACAGGTTTTTTGGTCCAAGTGTTGTTTACGTTTCATGAAATAATTAAAAAGGTAGACCCCTTCCACCCTGGCCCCATTCTAATGAGTTCCTAACAACTCGTCCAAATCATTCATCCACTCCTCCGAAGTCCTGTTTTTCAGCAAAGAGTCTATCAGATCTGTGTCACCAGTTAAGTTCTGAAGTCCATTATTGCCCGACTGGCCGCTGTAGGCAAAAGGCAGCTCTTGACTGGTTGTCCTGACAGGGTAGCCCTGATTACAGTGCAGGTTACCTCTGTTGGGCATTTGCTGATTTGGATTCTGGTTGAAAGCATTCAGATCTGGAACAGTCTGGTTCATACCAGGCAAGACTTGCTGTGAAGGTACCTGCTGTTGCGTGGGTGGGTTTGTCCGCTGCTGCGCACCTAAAGATGACGATAACATCTGCCCAGAGACAGCAGCGTTCATAGAGTTCATGGGTCTGCTGGTGCTTAGGCTTACCTGAGGCATTCCCTGGGCAAACTGCTGGTTGGCCATTTTTAGATGAGTTTGCTGCATGTGGAAAGAGGAGTTGGCAGGAAATGGTCCCAAGCCACTGTTTGCTTGTGTCTGGTTGTTAATGTTAGGGATACCTTGGTGTTGCCAAGATGGATTTTGAGCCCCCATAGCAGCCGGTACTCTTGCCATCTGTGGCTTAGATAAGGTTGGATTCAGTGCCCCTTTGTTGTGCTGCTGAGAAATATTTGAGTTTGCTAAGGTATTCTGCCCGTACCCAGCAGGAACGGCAGCGCCCTGGCCCAAGCTGCCCGGTCTCTGCATCGGTGTCTGTCCGTTGGCACTTTGCGTTGCGTGCTGGGGAACCATCTGCGTCATACCAGACGTCAGGTTGTACAATCCCCCTCGTTGAATGTTTTGCATATTGGGATACTGAGTTACCCCTCGATCCTGCTGGCCGGAGCCCGACTGCAGTGGAGGAACAGAACTGTGTCCAGGTCCCATCTGAATCATGTTCTGGGTCTGAGGAAACATCCGAGGACTGCTGGAGCTGGACTGTCCTAAGTTACTGACCCCAGGCATGGCTGAAGAGGACCCTGAAATACAAAGAAACATTTTGCATATGAAATACCTTGGTTCAGAGCCAAGTGAGGCGTGGAGACACCAGAATGCAGAAAGGATGTGCAGCTGCATTTGTATAAAGCAACCTCTGCAACCAACACCCACTCAAGAGCAGAACTTTAATTAAAGAGCATCAGCTGTTGCTCCACTTTCCACCTCCACCTTGATCTCAAACACAGATATGCCAATGGCCTAAAAAATATCTGACTACCACTTCTAAGAGTTTAGCATCATCAGGTTTTAAAAAATTGGACTTTAAAGGCAGGACTCTGACATTTCTTGGTGCACAAAGTTATACACACGTACTTTGAAGCGCATGTACAACTTGCTAGGCTGTTAAAAAACACCACTTACTGCACACACACAGTCAGTTATTTCATGCATACACTGTGTATCTCTCATTGTGCAACTGCAGGGTTTTGAGTTCTGTGTCTTCACAATTCTGGAAATATCTATTTTATACAACTTTCAGAATTTTTCAGTCAAGAGTCACCTACTTAAAGCAAAAAAAAAAAAAAAAAAAAAAAAAAGGAGTTGTCTTGATGGAGCAGGACAGTGAAGCAGTAGCACATATACCAGGATTTAAGGTGCAAAAACTATCTACAATTATCACAGCAAAATTAAAATAATCTTAATGTTACTGACATTCATTCTAGCAAACCATAGTCCATTTCTAACAGGTGTACTGTTGTATTTCTGTAGAACTGTGGCAGAAGGTAAACATGTTTCAGTGCAATGTTTGAAGGACGCTACTGATAACTGTTAATACACAATCCTTTTGTATCAGTATCAAGTTTTATCAGTCGAGTAACAAAACCCCATCACAGCTCCACCAGACACCACCCAGTCATAAACACTGTCACAATGAGGATATCACCTTTCTATTTGCATGTTTTCCCTTCAGTGTTTATTTCTGTGGAACACAGAGAGTAAGGAAACAAAACAAAGGGAACAAGCACTTTTTTGTTCTTTAGGTTTATGACAAAAGACAAATGGCTTCTTGATGTCCTGTTAGGTAAGCACTCTTCAGGTAAGGAGATGAGTTTTTTACTGTTCTCTATTTCTTCCACATTCATGAAGCTATTCCAGCTTAATGGCAACATCATCTTTTATTTATCAGCCTTAATACACTGAAGACAGATCAAGCTGCCTCTCCTACAAAACCACCCCATGTAGGACACTAACATGTAATGACGAGAATTCAAATTGCATTCCCTTCTAAAGGTAGCAGGGCTAAAGATATTAAAGAATTTTAAACTCATCCTAGGAGATGAGAGAAATAATATATCACTTATTTTTCTTTAACGAGGGCCTGTAATAGATATAAGCAGTAACTGTGTTAGGCTTCAGGAAAAAAAAACCTGAGTGTTAATATTATATAAATATACCAAAGTTAAGGAGAATTTATAACCTTTAAAGGGCAATGGTATTATAAAAAAGCCTTTAGAACAATGAAGGTACTTTAGAACTTCACCCATTTACAAAGCAATATTAAGAATCAGAAGCATTAGCTGTCCTGTCCCACATACCTGGGACAGGGAAAGGTGTTATTTGCAACTGAATCAGAGCACAGGTCTTAAAGTTTTAAGGCACAGCAACGTGGGGAGATGTAATAAGTTAATTAAAAGCTATCCAATCGAGGAAACGTCAAGACATCTTGTCTATACTCCTGATACTTTTTCTGCCATTATTTCCATTGCCAGGTCTCTTACCTGAGAACTGTCCAACCTGCTGCTGGTACGGGTTCTGTGGCTGATCCTGATACTGGGGAGGCGGTCGAGTCAGATGCCGCTGCAGCTGCTGCTCCTGCTGCTGCCGCTGTTTCTCCTAAGAAAGGGACAACGCAAGACAACGAGAAAACAAGTTGTGACTACTTCACATAAAAAGAAGCTATCCGCATACTTTTATGCAGGGCTGGTAATTAAAGGGGCTTCTGCAGCCTTAAAATAACTTCAGACTCTCATTCTCAAGATTCAAACACTGAATCTGATAAATGGCAAGACTAGGAACTCAGAGAGAAAAGGACAACACAGCATGTGTTAGAGGAGCAAAAGCGCACACGTAAAAAAACCAAAACCCACTACTTTTTTTCTCTTTATCCCCTAGATGAAATTATTTTAGACACCACTCTTTAAAGTACACAAGTCATAAATATCAACAACGTTACACAGAAAATTAAAAACTGAACATGTAAATATTTTCTGGCTCTTATTTTCAAAAAGGAAAAGGCTACATGTACACCATAGGTTTTCTTAGAAAATTATGGAGAACTGCAGACTGAAGCTATACAAAATCTGTTATCATTGTTGGCACCAATCAATTGAAACAAACCCTACTAGTAACTCAAAATATCATTGTCTCTAAAACCCATACCTACTTTATGATAGAAACATTTGAAAAACAGAATAAGTAAATTTTCTGCTAGGAATCTTTTGGGGAAAATGCAAACCAAAGCCTTGAGGGGAATGTCAAGAGTATATACACGCACTATCAGTTAAGTTAGAGATCCTGACAGCGCGAGCAGCCAAGGGGCTGCTTTCACAATATTAAACAATCGACCACAGCATTTCTGGTTCTTCTTTCACAGTCTCTTCAACCAGATTGACATTCTGAGCTAACCAAGTAGTGATACGATGCACATCTACCAACTTATCTGAAGTCGCAAAGGGCACAGAACGGGCCAGAAATTCCCTTCCAAGAGCGCTGGGGTGAAGACACAAGCACCAAGCCTTTAAAGAAGAGACCACAAGTAGGCAGATACGTATCACTCCCATCCTTTTGAAATGTCTACAACTGAGAAGCTGTTGAGACATGTTGAGGAATGAAGAGGGCAGGCTGCTTGACAGAAAGGACCTGCTACTTGCAGGACCAGTCAAACCTGAAAGAGGCTGACCACAGACGCAAGAGAGAGATGCCACAGTTCTGAGAGAAACTGGGTGAGGAAGGAGGGAAAAAAACCCAAAAAAACCCCCAAAAAAACAAACCAAAAAAAACCCCCCACCACACAACAAAAAAAACCCCAAAGTCAAATGCAAAGAAACAAAAGGTTTGAGTGGCAAATCATCACACTCTTTCCAAAAGATCTGAATACCAGGTTCTCTCTCAAAAGGTATCAAACCTTCCTTGAAAATTCATCTGCCCCTTCCTCCACACCAGATACTTTATCTGCAGATGCAGTGCCAGTGCCTGGAACATGCCTGCATCCACTTCTAAAAATGCAGAAAAGCACTGATGACAGGAATAAAGCCCTTTGGGCTGATTTCCAGCTGAAAGACTTGCAAAAGTTTTAAGGCTTAGAAAGGTTCACACAGGAAGCCTGTTTCCCTGAGAGAGGCTAAAGCAGCTTTCTGCAGTCTGATGGACAGCAGAATTAAATTCTTTTGGCAACATAAGATGCAAGTTGGATGCAGATGTCTAATTATTTTCTGCAAATAAACAAGTGAAAGATGTTTTAAAATTTGAAGCATGAACTGCTGTGGAT
Source organism: Coccyzus lansbergi (assembly GCA_033558105.1). Classification (NCBI taxonomy): domain Eukaryota; kingdom Metazoa; phylum Chordata; class Aves; order Cuculiformes; family Coccyzidae; genus Coccyzus; species Coccyzus lansbergi. The sequence continues at coordinate 14,320 of JAUMJK010001205.1, read as the reverse complement.
CTCAGAGGGATGAAAGGCAGAAGGCATGATATGCTTACAGAGTCCCTTGCTCATAGCTTCCATTTTTGAAGCTCTACAGAACACATCAACAATATCACAGATCTATTTTTTTATTTTTGCTGATTTCATTTGCCATTCTTTTATAAAGAATTACACTATTGCTGGTACGACGCTTTCTCTCCCTGTGGGCACCGTCTTGCATTTTCACAGTACTGAGTTCTATCTGTTGTATTCTTTTCATTTGCCACAGTGCCTTGTAACAACAGGAAAAATAAGCCTGTGTTTGGGTTATTTTGATAGAAACATAAACTAGCCATTATACTTAAGGTACCAAAGCACTTTTTGGTTTACATTCCTTATTTTCTAACATAACTATTCAACAAGATCTCAAATCCTGTTTCATTCCAAAGGAAACCAGTGCAGACAAAAATGCTGCTGGCCCCTCTCACCTGCTCAGCCAGAAGATGTTGCTGTCTCTGCTCCATTAGGAATTGCTGCTTCTGTTGTTCCATAAGCAAGTGCTTTTGTTGTTGTTCCCTCTGCTTCTGCTGGTCCATCAGCATTTGGTGTTGCTTCATCACTGCTGCTTGCTGCTGATTGCTGAGATAGGGTGGGTTGCTGTGGTTACCAGCCATGGAGACGTTGGGAGCCTGGGCACCCACACCAGCGCCAGGGACAGAAACGGGAGCGCGAGGAACATTAGGAGAAGGGGTTTGATCCTGTAGAATATAGAAAAAGTTAGATGAGTTACAGAAAAGAGGTTAGCCCTCCAAACATAGAAACTGTGTGTAGCCACAAAGATGAGGGAAGGCATTTCACGTTGATGGCCACTATTATTAATATTTTACAGGATAAGGAAGAAAGACTTTGTCATAAATAAACCTTCACAGGGATGGGAATCATAGTACATGTCGGAAAAACAGAAATTGTCATTTACTGCTTATTTGTATATTTACACTATTTAATAAACATTAGATCAGTTCCATACAATTCGCCATGTTTATGCAATAGCTTCCTCACTTGTGAGCCTTCTAATGGAAAAGGCAAAATATGATATGGTACTCAGTTCAGCTAATCAAAGACAGCCAAACCCCATTAATAAAGTGCCAGGCACAGAAGTGACAGTCCAGAGTTAAGGTCAGAATATCCACAACATTCAGGAACAGAAGATTTAACTTCAGTCTCAAAGCTCTTCCTAAAGTCCAGCTCAGAGAGGAGCGTACAGTGCTCTGTGCTCCTGCTCAGGCAGAGGAGAGGTGCCAGTTACAAACAGCAACTCAAACACACCACCTTCCATTAACTTCGGTAGTGGCTTTTCGAACACTGCTTTAAATTTTCATCAGACAAAACATTTATTTAAAACTCACCTCTTCTGTCAACATTTAATTCAAGCGTACATGCCTGCCCTCCTAATGCTGCGTTTTTACTGTCAGTGTTTACTATTTGCAGGCAAATGGGAATCCAGTTATCACTGATCAAAATGAGTCTTAACGTATTTTTTCCATCAAACCTACCCATCACGATATTCCACAGAGAAAAATACTACTACAGATAAACCTGCTATTTTTAATTTTTCATGAGTCTACTTCTTTTGGAGACTGGAGCTTGGGATAAGCAAAAGTAACGGGAAGCAATTATCATTCACAATTTGATACTCTGCTCTTTATAGAGGCAAATCCATCTGAAATTTTACCACTTTTACATTTTTAAGCATGGACCAGCCTCACCTCTAATTATGCAAACAAACACTACTTTCCAGTCCAGAATGCAGCCAATAGGTTCAGCCACTGGTTCCTACTCTGTGCAGTTTCACAAGAAATCACAAGCCAAATATAAGCAACGCTGCAAGTTGTTCTGTACACAAGCTTTTGAGAAATTCTTCCAAACCATTCAGCAGTATTTGTTAATTCAGTGCAAGTGTGGCAGTGTAAATGCAAGGTCACCCTCATGTTTTTCAGTGAGGGGAAGATGTGACATACACAATCATTTCTACCCTTCTTCCATCCAAATGTCATTAGATTAGATTACTTCTGCTAGCTTTTAAAGGGATTAACTTTTTTGTGCCTTATGAAACACTCATTGATCTCAGATTTCTACATTAGTGTGGTCTTTGTCACAGACTAATCAGATCTTTTTTCACGGGTTTTTTGTTCTGCTTTATTGAGGGAACATATTAACAGAGTTAAATCTCCAACAGCTTGTGCTAGAGAGGCTTTAATCCTTGTAACAAATTCCTCTTCTCTCAACAAGCCATCTAGTATGTGCTTTGCAGGCACATGTTACAGAATCCCAACAAGTCTACACCTCCATTCACGACATAAATTTTCACCTGTAGTATCAGTTACATACAAGACAAAGCAGCAGCATCTGGAATTCTCCTTTACAGGAAAACCTGAAGAATGCTGCTTCAAGCAGACAAGTATTACCATCATTAATTCTTAAAAATATCTCTTTCTCCTATCCCATGCTTCCCCAACCCCAAGAGACTTAACCAATAACAAATTCTTAGATTTGAAAAGCCCCATGGAGCACTCAAGAAATCCAGAACGCAGCCCCCACTTCCCTCTCTCTTACAGAAGCAACCAAAGGCTGCTGTCTTTTTATAGTAAGTCAACTCTGACACAAGTAGGACTAACAGGAAGGTAAAGAAATCAAAACTTCTTTGAGGCGCTGTTTAACGCTACAGTTTTACCCGAGTTATTTTAGGCAGAAGTTTACACAGCATCTATTTATCTTTCTATGTAGAAGCTTCTATGAAGTGACAGAATTTGCTGCCCACAAAGCTGGAAATCACACATTACCACATGACCTAAAACTGAGTATTAAAAGCTGCACCAGCAGAAAACAAGAGTTACTGATTCTTGTCTCAGCTTACTGCATATTACCATTTTCTTCTTTAAAATCATGCAGCAACTGTTCCGAAACAATACCGAGTAATGTGTACTCTAGCCTTACCTATCCAACATCCTGTGGTAAAACCTGAAGTCTGCTACTAAATAAAGGCAACAAAACCCAGAACATTCACCTGATTGTGCGGCAGCCGGTAGGCAATGTTTCCAGACTTGGGTTTCAACAGGATCATCCCATTTTGGTCATCGTTCACGTGAGACAGCGGTGGCTGCTGGCGCTGTTGTATGTACGCCAGCATAGGAGTCTTGTTCTGACCAGGTACCGTAACCCCCTGCTCACATTCTGCTTTGTAATGTGAGAGGGGTTTGGTGTTCCCGTAGTCTAGCATAGAGCCTTGACTATTCACAGGGGTCTGGTTCAAGCTGTTTTGCTGATGACCCAAAATATTTACGTGGTAATTGCCCCCAGTTCTTGGCGAGCTTTTGTTTCCCATATTAGGCATCATTAGTTTCTGATTATTGAAGTCTGGCTGGTAAACTGATGGGCTGCTGGGATTTTCCATGGTATACTGGACAGCCAGTGGACTATGAGAAGGCCCAGACTGTTGCCACGTAGACATCTGATTTGTTTGGTGGACTTGTGAAGCTTGCTGCTGGTTCTGCAACATCTGGTCTCTCTTCTGCTTGGCAGCAATCTGCTGAAGTTGATGAGCAGAAGACATTTCTTTGGCACTTCCTGCACCCTTCCCAGGTAACAACACATTGGGGAGAGGTCTCTGGACGTTCTGAGAGTGGTTTGATGCCTGCATCATGGGTTGATTAGGATTTTCAGTCATTGACTGACTGGAAGGCTGAAACATGGCCTGAGAACTACCAACCGCTGGAGAAGCGGCACTTACAGGTACAGAAGCAGCACCAATGAATGCTGGACCTGACGACGTGGATCTCACCTGGGGAGATCCTATCTGTTCCTGTTCAAAGGGCGCTGGGGAAAACTCAGTCTTTATGTTAATATCCTGTGGCAATGGAGTCTGTGCAGCTGAATTTGAAGAATACACATCCTTTTTCTCTTCAAAGTCTTCATTAAAGAGATCCTTCATGTCTTCATCGGGCACTGATCTATTAAGCTCCTCAATAAGTTCCTTCCATTCTTGCTCATTAAGATTAAGATCAGGCATCAAGTTATTCTGAGATATAGAACCCCCTGCTCCAGCAATCATACATGGAAGGTCATCTACGGGCTCCTGCTTCAGCTCTTTGTTCAAACTCAGAGGAAATGAGTCGTCGGTATCTCCACCTCCGTTCATTTGGAGGCTGGAATCTGGAAGACATTTCTTGCTGATGCCATCTAGCCCCATCGGATGTTTTCCATTAAGCTGTAAGGCATCTCCACTGCTAGACTTCTTGTCAAGATGATGGAGCGGAGACACAGGAGGCATTCCATTGGAAGAACCACTCACTCCACCAAGACCATCATCACGACGCAGTTTCTTGGACACAGAAAATACATCACCATAGCCATTCTGCTGGTCTCCGTTCTGAGGGGAAGCCGCGCTGTCAAGCTTTCTTTTCACAGTCTCATGGAGCTGCTGAAAAAAGGAAGGTTTTAGTTATTTAGTTTTGTGTTTCATTGATCAGGATTTTTATTTCTTACCAGAACATTATCTAGCTCTGAATAAAACGTTTTAAGAAAAGAAAAAAAAAAAAAAAAAAGGTTAAAAAAGGTTAAATCTTTGACAAGATTTGGTTTACAACATATCACGTGAGATTATTTCTTTACTATAATCTCTTCTCTTTCAAGAAGATGTACTACATCAAACAAAACCTGCAAACAAAACCAAAAGCTGCCATATAGGTGGACAACAACAAAACGTTGAGAGATGGCTGTGAACTGGAATATCTTATGACTTTTCCTATTCAAAATAAAAAATACTGAAGAATGCCAAGATTCAAATTTTAGATGAGAACCAAACCCCATACTTTATTTGGCCCATGTACACTCAGTATAATTGTTCTGTAAGACTGCTTTATAAAGCAGGCTCATATTTAAATATTTAGAACCAATTTTCTTGTGATTATAATTTTTGGAGAAGAGCTACGTATATAAATTTTGTACACAACCACATTTTTGGCGCTACGGCAAAACCAGCTGGTCACTAAGCAACCAGTTTCACACAAAGCAAGCTGTGATTCGGAGTTCAGTCAATCCTGTCACAGCAGTGCAGGTTTATTCCTCTCCTCGACCATGTGCCAGCTGCTCCTCTCTGCACTATGACCCCATGAGCTCAACAGCTGGCTGCTCACAGTCAGTGGACATGCATATTCTTTTTCTTGTAGTGCCACCTAGAAGCAACCAGAGGGTACAGCAGAATTTTTACAACCAGAGTTTGAGAGCCTTTCTTCAACTCCTCTCTCCCGGCAGCATTCTTTTAAATATAAAGTTCTTTGCAGTGACCTCAAAAACACCTGAAAACAGAATTCATGTACACCTCAAAGACGACTCTAAACTCTTCCTTCCCTCGGGTGCATTCTGTAAAAAGAGCCGCGCGTTGCTTGTGCTGGAATCACCACCCAATGCACACAAACCCATAAGGCAGATCCGCTGCTCAGACAGAGCATTGCACTGAAAGAGAAAGCTCCCATCAGCTCCTCAGAACTGCAGGAGAAGCCTTTGCACACCTCAGCAGGACACACGAGGAGAATCCACACACCGACCCCTCATCTCCATCACAGGTTCTTTCTCAATAAGAACACCTAGCAGCTCTCATACCTGCATGGGTTTTAATGGTTATAATGCTCAGATAGCTGATTCCTGGTGACAGTTTTACTTTAGTTGCTCTATGCAAAAGTCCTCTTTTCACCTAAAACTATATTCCTTAGTAAAAAGAGAAAAAAAAAACCTCTAATAAATTCACTAATGGTGTAGAATTTGGGGGTGACTGTTTCCAGCCTTGCTTCACCTTAGCTAAATCCAAGATTATTTGAAAGATATCCTACCTGTGCACAACAGCCAACAAACAGATTTTCTTCTTTCCCAAGTCTATCTTCTATCCGTATCAGAAAAGATTAAGCCCAGACTGTAACCAGGACACTTAACTTCTGAATTTTACATGCTACTCAGCAACTCTACTTGCATTCTAGTTCACTTTTCACACTAGAGAGTCAAAAGCATACTTAGAGAGCACAGCAGTAATTCTACACTGTGATTTACTACTGCAGTTACACTAGCTGCAATACTAACAGCCAACCAGCTTAAAACTAACCTAGCAATGGCATTTCATTTTCTACCTCCTTTCTTCCAAGAAGAAATGGTGCTATAAAGATCTGAGAACCAAAAGTTACAAGCTCCTTCTCTGTCATTAGAAATACATCCCAATACGTTCTATTTACTCAAGTTTAATTTTGAGTAACAGAACCCCAAATCATCACAAACACATTCCTATAACTACTTTGCAACTTTCTCTTGTGTAACTCCTTTCCAACATGCATTTTTTACACTCTCAGGTCTTGATTTCCTAACAGAAAAAGAAATATTAAACTCATTTTTTCCCCCCAATTTGTCTGTTTATATCCAAAAAAATCTGATTTGGAGGGGGGAAAAATAACAAGCAGCATGCAAGGTACAAGTCAGTCTGCAAGCTACGTACATATCGAGCTGCTCCAACAAAGTTTACAAGGCAAGAAAAACCTGTTCTCTTCTCCTAAAACTAAAAAAAAAAGTCTCACCACGAAATGCTGACAAAAGTAAAGCATAGTTGCTACTCACTAGGAAAATCCTTCTACCCTAAATGTATTGTCCTCTATCCTTGTGCCAGGCTCTCTGCTATGTGGTCTACGGTTTCCTTAGCAGAATCAATCAGCTTTATGTATAACACAAGAGTCGAGCCTTTCCATCATCACAGGACACGGAAATGTATCCCTATTTTCTCAGCTTACTCAGACTCCCAATAAAAGATGAACCTCCACAATCTCTGCTATTGATCTTTGTCTAAAACTGTTACCCCCAAAGCATTTATCCAAATTATTTAAATCCATGTAGGAACAGTGCAAAGGAAGGGATTTAAGCGGGCCTCGGGCCTTTGGTCCAAGACAGGACATGGAGTTTCTCCAAGAGAGACGGAAGAGCCATGGACCGCACCTCCTCCACATTGCATCATCAGAGCTGTGGTTCAGTCACGTGAGCAGAACAGACAGTTCTCAGCGTGACACCAGACACGCTTCCTTGGCAGGAGCACACGCACCAGCCAGGCCGTAACCATACATCCCTCACCTGAGGAACACAAACAGATGAAACCCAAGTGTCGTCCATCACAACAGCAGCAGCCTCTGACCGGGTTATTCACAGGACGTACAGGCTATACTTGACCAGGACACAGGACCACAAAGCTGTGGATGTGTGCCCGGCCAAATGACAAGGCTTCCACCAGACAAAAGAGAGCACACAAACAAATTTGATAAGCTATATTCAATCTCTGCCTTAAGCCCGACAGTTTTACCACAAGGATGCTCAGCCACACTGTGGTCTCGCTGCAGGGGTGAGCTGGCAGACTCCGTAAAAGCTGTCACAACCTACCATGAAAGCCCAGTAGGAAAATGGAAATGCTTTAAACCTCCATCACCAGCTCACTAGAAGAGTTCCAAACTGCAGAGTCCAGTGCAGTGTGCTCTTTCTGCCTTGGTGGGAAAGGGGTATGAATCACAAATCAGAACAGTAGCAGAAAGCTTCTCCTTTTTTAGTTTTCTTTAGTTTTTGTTTGTTTTTTCTAAAAGAGAAAAATATTATTGCAGGAATCAAAACATCAGCGTGAAACTTTCGCTCAATACCTGAAACTAGTTTTAGATAAGAATCCAAAACCAATGACATTGCAATGTTTTAGAGCTGAACAAGTGTGGAAGTTGAGTTAACGTTGTTCACTTGAAAGCAAAAAACCCTTCACAATGCAGAATTTTTGAACTGAGAATAGTCAACTAAACTGCTTTTATAAAATTTCTGTAATTCATTATACTTTGAATCCTGTAACTAACAACAGTAAAAAAATATATAAAATAGAAACTGCATGCAAGTTTCATTTTTTTCTGAAAAATACCTAGTGAACATGACTTTCCCAACTTTTAAAAATCTCTGGTTTTTATATTGTGCCTTTTAGGCTCCTTATAATATTCTTGTTCAGGGTTTTTTTTTTTTTCTAAGCATCTGTTACAGAGATTAAAATATTCTTACAGGCCTCAACAGAGTTTTATTTTTTATATTTTATTTGGAAAAAGCTTACCATTTCAGTCTCAGAATTAAGTTATGTCTACGAGGCTTTGTAGTGAAATACCAGCAGGAGAAATACAATGTTGATCACTTTCAAAGAACAAATGCTATATTACTCTAGAAATGTAATAAAAATCTAGTTGCAATATGCCTCCTAGACAGATACCAGCATTTTCACCTCAAAGGGGAAATCAAAATAGAATATATCTGGTTTTCTGCCATGGGAGTGGCAGTCCTGAAGCAGAGAAGCTCCCATGAACCAGAGCTTAAGGCAGGTCCTCTACAGACAGATTCTCCCCTCCTGTCTGGCCAAGAACAGGAGCCATCAAGATGACAACCCCTTAAGCTAGAACAACAATGCAAAAATCAAAAATTGTAGTGGATGTACTTTGGATAGAAATCAACATTTGGATAGAAAACGTAACATCTGGACTACATGACATAGTAACAGCTTCCCACTTACTGTGTATCTGCCCACAGTTTCTGAAGTCTCATGGTCCTTGCAAGGAAAGCATTTTATGACCCACTGTGTTCCTGCATTCCACTGTGCTGTCGGAACCAAATTGCTGGACTAATTCTGACTTTTACTTTAATACCAGATTTTTGTATTTGGGTGACTGCCTGCTGGAGTGAAGACGGGCCGTGGATATGCATGTCTATAAATATCCCAAGCCTGCATTAGTCACAAGGGGCAGCTTCTGCTACAGGAATTGTTCTGCTAAACTGAAAAAAAAAAAAAACAACCCCACAAAAAAACCTGCTGTGCCTTCAGTTGCAGTGCCGGATCCTCCACCTCACTTGAACTTCAATGGCAGCAGCGGAGTAGTCACCCCCAGATCCTTGCAACTTGGGAAGCATCACTGCATATCTAACTACTCTAGTAAGGGAAATGTTTCAAGCATACAATACCCCACAGAGAACTAGAAGGAGACAAAGAAAAACCTGTCTGAGTTGTTGAGCAACAAACTATCAGACTTGTCAGCAAAAACAAACAATGGCAGCAAGACTACACTGTGTTGTAGTTATGCATAAATAATGTGGAAATAATTTGCTATTTTTGTGGTAAAGAAAAAATTCTCAGTTTAACATTCCTATACCACAGCTAACACGAAAATGAGGCCTTCTGAATTGTTACTGTACCAGCCTGAGCTTCGTTAGTGGAACACCGTTAATGCTTGTCAGTACAATCCAGGCTATCTATTCCTTTAAATTTATTACTTCAAGTTTTTTCAACCAAGAAACACTGCATCACTCTCCTTACACTCAAATTTCTTTTTAAACATTTTACTTGGTGTCCTTCCTTACCAATTATTAGCATAAAAACTTTTATCACTCCTCAACAACTGCCAGTCTGCTCTTCAGCTTTAGCACAAAGCGTTCCCAAGACAGGCCACCAACCAGACCTTCCCTGCCCATTCCAGAAATACCGTTTGTGGTTTTGTGGTGGTTCTAGACAAAGCAAACCATCTACACAACAACTGCTCTCAGGTGGGAAAAAAACCCCAACCCAGTAAGAAACAAGGAGCAGGTCTCCTTCCAAGAAACCACATCATAAAACAAGGAGTGGAGATGAAAACCCAGATCTTGCCCTTCGTCTCGTTCATATGTCAAGAAAACACTTTCTGTTCCACTCAGTGATATGCTACAGTCTGCCAGAAAAACACAAGGAATCCAGCCTTTTTGGCAGGGAGGAGGAAAAAGTATTCTAGGGACCAAGCCCTGTCTCTTCTTCCCAGCTTCTCTGTTTCTCAAAAATACAAGATTAACACAATAGACAATACGTTATCCAAATACTAAGTATCTTCTGTTTTAAAAAGAGACTTAATAATGTCATTTTAAACAACAGAAACATGACGTAAATTCTAATATTTGAATATCTCATTAATTAATGGTATCAACATTTTTAAAACCAAGATGTTAATATGGTTTTCATATTTTTCCTCAAATAAAGGACAGGACTACATGGTACACAAATAATCTAAAGCACTTCTGTATCAATGCTGTATTGCCCTGGTTTCTGTGGCTCAAATTTGAGAGCTGCTTAGTAAGAAAAGAAAGGATGAATCTGCCCCTTACTCCTGCTTGTAAGCAAGATCCATCCAGATTCAGGATCTACAACAGAGAACAGACTAATGGAAGAGAAAATACCTGATTTTGGCCACGTGAACAATCACACAAGACATTAAAGAGGAAGTGGCAGTGCTATCCTGTTCCCCACAACTACTCTGAATTTGCAGAAGATGCTCTGAAGCGCAGCATCTGGCAGCACACACATTGTGTGCTATTCAAACTGTGGCAGTGCAGCTCCTCATCCTCCTGCTACCAGCTCTCTGATGCTAGACCACAAACCCTTCACCTTTACACGACTGGCTCTCCCTTTCAAGGATCAAAATAAAGACTTCATTCACTTTCAGCACAAAGCACCAGCTTCCAAGAGAAGATTCATATGCAGCTTCATAGAAAACTCTAGATCATAATAGCAACAATAGCTGATATAATGCCTTTTTAAATGACCGAGCAGCATTTTTTTTGAAAGGAAAAAGTCCAGGATATTTTAAACAAGATAATTTTGATCTTCATCCAAACTTTATTGAATATTGTAAACCAAACCGCGTCCTTCCTGTACAAAGCACATGCTTGGTCTGGATAACAGCTACATGATTGTTACGGGTAAAAAAGCAATCTAGAGAGGTACCTTTTACACCAAAGGGAAAAAATCAGCAGCAGAGGGGTTTTGTTGTTGTTTTTCAAAACTCGAATTACTAAGCAAACCATTTTTATGCCCTAGTAACGAGGCAATGAATCAGCAGCTGCAATTAAGCTTGCAGTCATGTATCTTAGGAAGGAAACAGCAGGCCAGCACAGGCCGAGTCATTCATACACTAAAACCCTCTTCTGTTGTGTAAATTGGCCACTGGCAGCAGCTTCCTGCACAAGGGCTTCCCCAGATGTGCAGTGTATCTCAGAACCTCACTGCAGTTGAGAGTCCTCATTATCACGGATGCTAATTAGATCAAATCCACATCCAAAGCAATTTCAAAGAAACACTACCAATGAATTGAAGGCCTCTTCCTTTTAGAAGACCAATATGGAGACGTGGGATGGCACTTTAAGCAACAGCATTTGACATGCTAAAGAGCTCTATGCATAACAAAAATACACACAATGGATAGAGCCCCATATGCAAAAAGCCTTAGAGTCAAGAGAGGGAATAAACAGAAATCCCACCGAGTCTTTAGACAATAAAATACGACCCTGAGTCATTTTTGATCTTGAATGTAAACTTGTGTCAGAGCAGTCAACTAAACAACAGAAAGATTTACCCAATCACTGTCAGGAATGCACAAGGTTTCTTCTCCTCTTCAAGTATCCTTTAAGAACCATCTTAAGTGTCCTAACTGTGTCACAAGTACCTTGGTCTTCAGAAAAGTCAGAAGTCTTAGGTTCTCATATGTATATTAGCAAGAGTAGAAACAATTCAGCTGAATAACACTTCTGCTTCATCCTGTAAATAGTGCAAACTACACACACACTCACTACATGAAAGATGTTATCTATGTGCCTCATATTTCAGCATTTCACATTAGGTACAGTCACATGCAAATATACAATAAGCTCTATCATGATCCTATTTTAAAAACTGTAACTAAATGAGGTCCAAGACAACAGATAATCACAGCCTTCTTCCCTTCTAATCTAATCAAACATACTGAATGTCTTAAAAACATCATTTAAGCAAGGTATTAACCTGGAAATGTCTCAGGCTAATCAATACCCCATTTTAAAGACACTCAGAAGAGCACTGTATCATTTTCATGCAGGCCACCATTTAGAAATACCTGGTTTTAGGACAGACAGGTATTAAGAGAGGCAGTCTTCAAGAGGTTATCCTACTGACCTACATTACTGACACATTAGCGCAGAGCAGTATGCTTAAAGGCCTCAGAACAAGTTAAGCAATAGCTATCTTGATACGCAAACAGGGCTGCGTAAATATATCCTGACAACCAGAAATGCTAGAGAAGCCAGAGGAACATTACGATTTTGAGCTAAGCCAGTTTTTAATGGGTGGAGTGGGATTCCCATAGTGTTCACACCCACTCAAGCTGAGTGGCAAATAAGCAGCTGCCTTTCCACATAAGTGCTTTCCAATAGCATGGGTTGGGTTGGAAAAGACACGCTATCTGCCTTAAAAACTCCCCCTCAGTGATAAGCATATCCATACTAAATGAGCCCCTAAACCCTGACAGACTAAAGTAAAAGTCTTAGCAAGCAAAGAAACAAAACTCCGAAGCTACCAAGGCATTCACACTCCTCTGGTGGTTTCTGCAGGAACGTTTTCCATGGTTAGGTGGAAACATAACTCATGCAATGATGCTCCAGATGACCCTGACCATCACAGCAGGCCAACCTTATACCCACCTCCTGCAGTAGTTTTTACATGCTCTTCCGCAGCACAAAGCTGATGAGAAAGCAAACCAGCCCACAACAGCTCTAGCCAAGCAGCTGCAGAACTCCCTTTGCTCCCTGCACCCGGTGCCAGCCCGAGACTGGAGCTCCCTCTGCTCCTCCCACCTGGTGCCAGCCCTAGAGAGGATGTCCCTGCACCAGGTATCAGTCCCAGAGCAGAGCTCCCTCTGCTCCTTCCACCTGGTGCCAGCTCCAGAGTGAAGCTCCCTATACCCAGTGCCAGTCCCAGAGAGGTGCCAGCCGCAGAGTGGAGCTCCCTGTGCTGCCTCTACTCGGTGCCAGTCCCAGACTGGAGCTCCCTTCTCCTCTTTCCACCTGGTGCCAGCCCCAGCGTGAAACTCCCTGTACTGCCTCCACTCAGTACCAGCCCCAAAGCAGCTCCCTACATCCACCACCAGCTCCAGAAAGGAACTCCCTCTCCCTGGTGCCAGCCCCAAGTAGAGCTCTTGCTGCTCCCCACACCCAGTGCTAGCCCAGAGGTTGTGGAGAGGAGGAAGCTGGGCTCTTCTCCCAAGTGACACGGAACAGGATAAGAGGGAATGGCCTCACACTCCACCAGGAGAGGTTCAGGAAAAAAATTTTCACTAAAAGAGTCCTTGGGCACTGGTAGAGGCTGCCCAGGGAGGTGGCCGAATCACCTTCCCTGGAGATGTTTAAAAGACCGGTGGATGAGGTGATGAGGGACATGGTTTAGTGTTTGATGGGAACGGCTGGACTTGATGATCCAGTGGATCTTTTCCAGCCTAGTGATTCTGTGAGAGAAGCTCCCTCTGCTCCCTGCACCCGGTGCCAGCCCCGACCGGAGCTCCCTCTGCTCCCCGTACCCGGTGCCAGCCCCGAGCGGATCTCCTACTGCTCCCCCTACCCGGTGCCGGCCCCGACCGGAGCTCCCTCTGCTCCCCGCACCCGGTGCCGGCCCCGAGTGGATCTCCCACTGCTCCCCGTACCCGGTGCCAGCCCCGAGCGGAGCCCCCCTCCGAGCAGACCTCCCGCTGCCCCCCTGGCCCGGGCTGTCCCTTACCGCGATCAGGGCGCTGCTCCGGCCGTGCTCGCCGCCCGCCTCGCCGTCCAGCCCGTTGGCCGCGGTCCTGTCGGGGGCGGGCGGGGGGGCGGCTGCGGGTGGCGGGGCCGGGGGCGGCTGTCGGTGCTTGCCGGCGCGCTTGGCCTTGGCCTGCAGGCAGCGCTGGTGCAGGGCGAAGGTTTGCTGCCGCTCGAGCTCCAGGCGCTCGGGGGACACGGCCTGGTAGCGGGACTCGCAGGCGCTGTGGTGGCGCCGGCAGAGCTCGATGCGGCGGCGCAGCCGCTCCATCACCGCGCTGTGCCGCGGCACCACGAACTCCGCCATGGGGCAGGGCGGCAGCACCATGGGCCGGGACCGGGGGCGCCGCTACCGGCTGCTCGCGGCGACCGCCGCCGCCATCGCTCCCGCCGCTCCTCTCCCCGCCGCGCTCTCCCCTATCCCCGCCGCCCTGCTCGCGCTCCGCCGCTCGGCCCCGCGGGCTCAGGCCCGGCCCGGCGCGCCCCCCCGGCTCCCCATTGTTATCCGCGCCGCCGCCATCTTGAAATTGTTTTTCCCCTGTAGAGCCGAGCTCAGGATAAGTGGGCGGGGCTTCCTGGGTGGCGGGTGACGTCACGCGGCGCCGCGCGTCGCGGGGCGTGACGGGCAGCACTCTTAGCCAATGGGAAGGCGAGAAGGAGGCGGTGGGCGGGGCGGTGGCGTGGGCGGGACAGCATTTAAAAGGCA